>VZRZ01002845.1:269274-353972 GCA_013398175.1 Climacteris rufus
AGTGTAATTGATTATTGGGGGACAGTGTTAGAGAGATGATGCTAGACAGATGATGCTAACCCATGGTACTTTAATAATGTATGTGGGGGGAAATCCTGTTCATATTCTGCTCCATATTTATTTATTATATTGAGATCATTCCTATCACAAGATTCTTGTTTGTATAGTAAAGAGTGTGTTGCTCTTCACAGTTTCATGCAGATTTCTGTGAAAAAATAGTGAGTATGGATATGGCAGAACTTTGGTAGCTCTACGTTTTGCTGCCCAGGAAACAAACTGAGGAAAAAAGAGCACAAGGTTACATGCACATACACAACACATAGAAAATGTGTTTGATCTCACAAGATGGGGTATAAGATAGAATGTGTTACTGTATTTAGACTGGTGCAAGGTGAATAATTCTTAGCTAGCAATGAAGTTTTTAGCTGTTGTCAACTCCACGTTCAGACATTGGAGTTGAATCAGTTGTGGTTCCTTGGGATTTATCCAGAGCTTTTGTGAAGTCTTTTGCTATAGCCAAACGTGAGCTTCCTGCTCTTCTGTTCCTTTCTTCACAAAATATACCATTAAATTGTTTTTTAATGCTTGTATAGCACTTTGATGTCAGAGTTTCAAGTGAAAGTTGCTGCATGTTTACACAGTACTGATTTTCTCCCATGATTTGGCCCTGGGGCACCCGAGTACAACTAGAGAGATGTATCACAAGGGGAAGCAGAATCTGGTCTGAGAGGCCTGGCTGCTATTTTAATAACACCAATGATCTGTAGAGAACATCAGTTAGTCTCATACTCCACAGTTCACAATAACTGGTTTTGTTGACACATTGTTATTAAGGTTTACTGGGATTCAGTTGTTCTTGCGCTTTTAAAATCATACAAGAGAGTATTTAGTAGGAGCAGGTGTTAGCAAACTATCATTACTAAGCTCCCTCAGAAACAATTTATGATCTATTTTATAGATCCTACCACGCTCATGAATCTAAGCTTCATTCGTGATGCAGTTGATCAAGCTAAGCCTTGTAAAGGCAACAAGGCAGAGGGAGGGGATGTTTTTCAGAAGATTCTTTAAGCAAGTGAGAAAATGTGGAGAAAGAAACAGGATGACACTCTGCTGGTTAGTAAACCCAGGTAATCGATAACCTGATTATTAGCAAAGGCTAAAGTGTCCCATTCCAGGAGCTTTTTTACAAACACTGTTGTAAGTGGGTGA
This sequence comes from Climacteris rufus, assembly GCA_013398175.1. Lineage (NCBI taxonomy): Eukaryota > Metazoa > Chordata > Aves > Passeriformes > Climacteridae > Climacteris > Climacteris rufus. The sequence continues at coordinate 270,484 of VZRZ01002845.1, forward strand.
GTATAAAAACTGGAGCTTGTGGGTGTGCAAAAGGGAAACAGACACAGTGTTTAGGATTTGAGGCCATTCATTATTTACAAAATGCTTGTGGCTGGCAGTGTTAATTACCTCACTTCTAAAGAAAAGAGAGGGCTTGTTCTGCTTTTCAGTTGAGAAGAGCTCTTTACTACATAGCATTATTTATGTGTTTGCTAGGAAGCAAACTTGACAGTTGATCACCTTATTTTGTTTAAAAGCTGAAATCATTACAAGCTGATGAAGCAATAGTTAAGGTGAATCACAGCTGTTGGGGAGCTGCAGGTAAAAAGCGTTTGCAGCCCCTGCCACAGCCACACTTGCCAGTGGAAGGAGCTGAGGCTCCTGCCGATCCCTTGGGGATTCAGACCACGGGGTAAGGAGCTGGCTGGGATCAGATGTGGCCTCTGCCAGAACAAGACAAAAAGAGAAGGAGAAAGAACGTGTTGTAGTTGTTTGACAGCCGCTGGTAAATTTATGCCTCTTACCTGTAAAGTCTCTAAATCCCCTTTCAGCATCTCACAAAGAACAATAATTGTTTATTGATCCAAACGTTAACAATGTATCGCTTGTTCTTCAATAAGGTCTAGAAATGTAACTCAAGGGCAATAACTGTTTTGGATAAACAACAGACTTGATGGATGTGTGGCCTTTTTTTTTTTTTTCTTTTTTTTTTTCCCTTTTTCCAGACTATGAGCATACAGTTGAACCATTCTGTTGTTATCTTGATATAATCCTTGTACAAACCTGTACATATATGAGCTTCTGTCTGTCTTTCAAAGAGGTATTTTTCTTAGCAGTGTTTAATACTTCCCTCTAAATGACTTTTAAAGCACATGAAAGTGCAGAATTGTGTTTCAAATAGTTCTTTTTAGCTTCCTGCAGCATCTGTGCTTTGTCAGCAGCTCAGATGTTATATACAAAAATAAAAAGCAGAGTGAAGCAAGATAAAACACTTGGCAGCATAAACATCAGTGAAGAAACTTTCCATACACTACCAGCATTGTGCATGCACTAGGTGGGCACATAGAAATGGAATGTGTTTCATGGATAACAACCAGTCCCACTTCTAGAGGAATGCAGTAATATAGAAGTTTGTTTATATTTAGTGTTTTTTTTTTTTTAATGAGTCTATTCTGTTTCATTTCAAAATAGAAGTGGTAAGTTTAAAATGAAAGTGATTTGATTGCTGCCTAGCAGAACACCTGGCATGGATCCATCCTGGCCTTTGATAATGACACTGACAGCAGGAAGCTGTAACCAAGTTACCGTATAAAACTCTGCTTCGTGCAGAGTGACTACCACGAAATTTCCAAGGGTAGGGCTTTTTCTAGCCTGGTAGATCTGGACAGCTGATAAACCCTAGGGTTTCTCAGTGACAATTAGTTACTTATCTTTCAATCCTGAAAATGGAGGTTGAAAGTTAAGTAGCCACATAAAGCTAAACACCTCTGGGACAGGTCTTGGGTCCAAGCTAGGCAGAAATGACAGAAAATCGTTGAGAACAGAAGACATTAAAAGGTCAGAAATAAATTGTGATCAAGCCCTGTTTGACCAGTTTATCAGTTGGTATTTTGGTTTCCTTTTAAGAATAAAACAACATTTTCCCTTCTCTGAAACTGTTTGTGTCGGCATTAAGGATTTACCTACCATCTGAATATGTCATCTTATTTAGATGTGTTTCATACTCAAGAAGGGTCATGTTATTAGAGGAAACTTCAACTCAGGAAAACTTTAATGGAAATATCAGTGATAATGTAAGAAATGAGAGGCAGTGGACTGGGAAGATGTGACTGGCTTAGTTACACTACAGTACATTCTGAAAGTTCCTCCTTGCAAGTACTGTGAGTAAAATTCTGGTCACAAATAAAGCAAAGGTAAAGCTCTCCTTGATTTCTTTGGAGTCCAAGGTCTTTATTCTAGATAATTTCTATCCAACTAAGCAGATATTGTAGCTTTTATGTAACACAGACTATAAATTAACATAAAATAAAATATAACTATATTTTTTGAATGAATGGATGTTTTAAATCATTACATATGTACATCTTTTAGATTTTGATCCTTCTGGGGAATTTCAAACACTAAAATATTTCCTCTGCCCTTATCTGTCATATTTACAATTTCTCACAGGTCAGTTCAGGAAATGTGGGATTTTCCTAGAAATTTTAGACAATTCTAAAATGTTTGGAAATATAAATTCCCTTTGCTGCTGCAGTCGATGAGATTCTTGGAGCTGCAGTAGTTTTGCTAAGTCTTTAGGGCCTTGGAAGGAGTGCCCAGATACAACCATATTTGTTTTGATATCCATATCATGGTCTGTGACCCATGGTTCCCCTTAACTCCTATTTCCATGTATCAGTAAGGAGTCAGTCCTTGGTCTTGTTCTGCTTGCTTAGTCAGTCTAAGCCCAAACTCGGACTTTAGCAGAGATCAAATATTTCTCTGTTGCTTGAACTGTCTGAAGCTGTTACTGTTCATTATTTGAAAGATTCTTACCAGAAAATCCTGGTCTCTCTTCTCAGGCAAAACTTTTTTTCCAGATGCTTCACTTGCATTAGGTATCCAGCTGGATTTATATGGAGACAGCAACTAGATATAAACTAAAGTGAAAATGGATTTTTTCATCATTATTTCTTGTATTCCAACTATTTCTTACATTCACTGTTTAATGTGCTTTTTATTTTTTTCCTGAGGCTGGAAACTGCTTTGGGCTGCATATCTTGACTTGGTTCAGATGGTGTTTTGTTCTTCACAACTGTAGTACTTTGAAAATAATTCTAACAATAAACTTCTTCTTTCTGTGTGATTTCATTAAATTTCAAGATTATGTTGCCCTGGAAATTCTTGGACTGCAGCTTATTTAAAAGAAAGTAAAGAAAAGAAAATATAAGGAATGGTTTCATTGAATGTAGTGTTCATGGAAATCCCATGTGTGTTTCACATGATACCACACTTTCTTCTAGGTGAACAATATCCTAATCTGTACCAGCCAGAATGATTCATTGAGTTTTACTGGTGAAACAATTATAAGGAAAACTAAGCTGAAGATGAAAAGAACAGCAAAATAAAGAACAAAATCAATTGTCTGGTTCTCTTGTTCTGATGGATTTTAATTACTCTATACCTGTTTCTTTTAAATTTGTAGCACTAGTTTTTAGTTTATTTGTAGTTATTATTTGTAGTTATTATTTGTAGCACTAGTTTATTCCCTAGTGAATTATATTTTATACCTGATGAATCTGGGAGTTGCTTTGGTTGATAGGTAATTGTTCACATTAAGACATGTGCCGTTGTTTCTCCAGATGCTCTGAGCCACCAACAGGCTAAATATTTAATACTCAGCATTACAAAACTTAGAGGGAAATGCAATGAGAGGGTTTAGAGGGAAATGGTGTTTGGAGAACTCTAAATCTATTCTCTTTGGTTTTATGCCTCCTGAAATATATGCTGCAGTATCTTTTAAATCATCTCCAGGAAATATATTGAGATATATTGGCCATGTCACTGTGTGTTGTGTGGAACTCAGAGTGATTTAGAGGGCCAGTTCTACTTTTTAGGTAGAAGCTTGTAATTTGAACTCCCCTACAGACAGGTATGGTAATGGCAACTTTTATATTCAGATGTATACTTGCTTTCCTTCAGTCATGTGCATTAGAACTTCAGCATGATTGCTGTGGAATATTTGTAATTAATATTTTTATTTTTAAGTCAGTTGGTACTAAAAGTGAAAATTGATAAGCTGTCATGGTAGAGACGGACACACAACAAGAAATTCCATAAGCATAAGCCCAAACTACTTTATTAATTTATTAAAGCCTTTTTATATCATTATTGCTACTTGTGTTTCAGTCACATTGGATGCTATGCTACTTGCATAAATTTTTTTATTGGCTGCCTTCAATTTGTGCGTATAAGTCTCTCTTTATCTGGTATGTAGTTTTTCACTTCTTTTTCCCACTGCTTGCTTCTTCATACTCGGTGATGTTGCATCTCTTTAAGGGTACACAATGATTTGCTCAAGTTCAATATCTTCAAGGCCTTCAGACGAGCTGCAGGCCCAACGATAGTATATGCAGTAAGCATCCAACTATAATTCTATCTCATCTATTTTATTGCCTTCTAATCACAAAGGGAATTAGTAGGCTTGTCTTCAAGGGCAAAAATACTGCATTTTCTGTGGTTCTTTGTCTCCTTGCAGCTTGTCAGTGGGATTGACTGCTTTACTGGAATCCTTTGCTGGCTTTGGTCTATTAAGAAGTTCAGTGTTTGATAGAAACCAGCTTGGGCCAAAATTGCCAAAAACCTTTGAGTGCTTAAGACTGAAGCTTTCTAGGAAAACATTTTGTAGGTATTCTGAAGAGAATTTCCAAATGCTTGGTTGATATTATTTTTTCTTTTGGTTTGGTTGTGGTTTACTTTTTGTTACTTTTCTTTTAAAATCCTTCTGTGTCTCTATGAAGATTTGCATATTACATTGCATGTTGACCTGGCAGTGTTTGGCTTTTCTATATTTACTGTTTGGATAACTATCTTATAAACCAGCTTCAACCAGTTGTTGATGATTCTGCTTTTGTACCTGAAATCAATGTAATGGACCTTACTCTGTAGAGCTTGGTGTCCACTGCAGTTCATTCTGATTTATCCCAGAATACACTTAAATGCCCAAAGGTGTAAGGTGACTGCAGTAAATGTGCAAAAATACTTCTTTAATGACTGTGGATATCTGTTATCTACATACTTCTGATATAAAGACAGGAAGGAGGGCTCTGTTTCTGTTTACATGATTATTTTAAGAGATTGTGTCTGGGAAAGAAGGTTTTGCTTTGCTATACACCAGAAAATGGTTTCATTCTCTCTTCTGTGTTGCCATTGTCCTTGTTCTCACTTGTGAGACTCTGTAGCAAAGGAGTCATCATATCTAAGATGATTAATTTCAGGGAACATCTTTGAGTGGTATCTAATGCTGGAGATTATCCAAATTCTAACATGTTGCTATTGTACACATGTGAAATCACGTTCTGGAAACTTTCAACTTAGCAGAAAGTCCTGGAGAACAATTTGAATACTCTCATATCAGGACGAACCCTTTGTCAAAATTAGTTTATTTCTTCGAAGAAGCAGAAATATGTTAAATGGCATAGGAAAGAGATAAAAAATTAAAGAAAAAGTTGAGCCTTGGGACTAAAATTTCTTATAACTACATTCAGCTGAAGAGAGTCCTGTCAAGGGAAGTGACTCAGTTTTTACTTCTATCTGTTGTTGTCAGCTCTGCTTACAATACATGTAATATATGAATTAACACTTAGTTGGTGAAATGAGCATTTTATAAGCATATATTTTTTTTAATCTGAGCACAGTTCAAAGATGAAGTTTGCAAAGCAAAAGCAATATTACAGGCCTATGTCCTGCAACTTCTTCGCCACATGGCATAGTTTTATGAGAGAAGCTTACAATCTGAATGAAGAATATTCTGTCACTGGTTTTGAGTACCATTAACACCTTCTTTGTTGTCATTCTGCAAAATTATTCCTATATTTTTTGCTTTTTTTTCCCTCTTCCCTCTAACTATTTGCTGTGATACTGTTTCTTAGGGTCAGCTCTTCATTTGTGCACAGGCCTTTGTGGTACAAATTATTTTAACAGCTTACTGCAGGGGGGAGGAAAATTTCAAACAAAGGTAAATACAAAATGCCACACCTGGAGAAGAATAAAGTGAAACCCTGACAAAGGCAGAGGGCTGGCTGGCTGAAAATCAGCTGGTCAGAAGAGGACCTGTGGGCTCTAGTGGACACCAAGCTGACCACGTCCTGATAATGCACTCTTGCAACAAAAGCCAACAGCTTCCTGGGCTGCATTAGGCGGAGTTCTGCCAGCAGGTCAAGAGAGGTGATGTTTTCCCTGTGGGGGAAAAAAACACAAGCCATGGGGTAGGTGCAGACATCCAAGTTTTTAGCAAAATACCAACAGATGGCTTTGCAGCACTGCTCACTGCAGCTGGATGGATGGGTTGATTACATTCATCACCTGCATAGGACTGTGTCTGGCTGAAGTCTGTTCTCGAGCAGATGGTATGGCCAAGTTCTCATCACCAAGCACAACAAACTCACTCCAGGATACTTCTGTCAGAAGAGTGGAGTCCCACAATCTTTTATGAACAGAAGGTTTTTATTTCTTTTTTTTTTCACCTTGCTGATGTGACAACCTGCTAGTCCCTACCATAGAGAGTAGAGGTATTTAGTTTTGTGTGTCAAACAGGACACCTAACAGCTCTTCTTACAGCAGAAGGGATTTTGAGCTGAACATTTTCTTATCTGGTTATGATAAACTGCTGTCAGCACTAAATGCACTGATCTCAAGATATTCAAGTACTAAGTGCAGCTTCCAGAAATAAGAAAGAACTTGCCCATCTGAGATTCAAGAAACTGAGATGCAATCCATCAAACTGTATTGGTCAACTGATGCAAACGTGAAAAGCAGAACAGGCAAAAGCTGTGGGTTTGAGGCTGTCTACACACATTTGAATATGCACCCTAGGGCTGTGAAGTCACAAAATTTAAATACATCCTTCTTTTTTAAGTTACTTTGTGCCTATGACCAGACATCAAGGAGTGGATAGAATGAATTACTATGTCCAAGGGTGGATGTAGGAATAACTTGTTTAACTGTATCCATATACAGAGAGAAAGGGTTGTTGTTTTGTTTTTGATTTTTTTGGGGTTTTTTTGTTTTTTTTTTAATAGTAACATATTCTAATGAATTATGTAGAGTGGTTTTTTTTAATTTTCATAAAAACTACTTATTATATCCTGGCTGATGGCTCTGTTAAAGAAAACAGAAGGAAAGGGGAAAGGTCAAATGATGCTGCCAGTTATACAGCATCACTATTATTTAATTTTATGCTTTGCTGTGAGGTAGCTGCAGATAATCCAGCTCAGATTAAAGTATGCTTTTTCTTGTTGTGTCTTCTTTTCATAAGAATTCACTCCTCAAGTGGTTTACTTATGCATATAATATAGTTAGAGAGACAACTGCAATGGCAAAAATTGGGTTAGGATCTTGAAGAATAAATAGAGATTTCATGTGAAGTGTGATAGTAAAATGGACCAGAAAGCAATGAATTATTGAAGAACAGAGGGAGCAAAATAACCAGTCTTATTCCTACTGTTATTTAAGAAGTAGAAGAAGCCTGCCTATTTTTTATAAGGACTGTTAAATATGATACAAGTTGTTGTAGCAGAGGTGACAAAAGATTTCATATACCCTTTTTCCCCCGTCTCTGATACATCTTTGTCTTTACAATGAAGAAAGAATTGTTGTAAATGGTAGAGTTGGAGATACAAAATAACAGGGCCAAATTCAAGCAAATATTAATCCACAGGTGGTATAATTTTTTTCATCTATTTCAAAATATTTGTAGTTCTGATCAACTAGATCTCTGATCAAAGTTTTACAAAGAGTGCATCTAAAGGTCTGTTAACTTGCAATTTATTGTATAGGTTATATACCCTATACCCTCAATAACTTTTCACTTGGTGGTTCATACTAAACAAAGGAGGCTAAATTGGATTACAAAGCAAGGAGCCTTGATTCTTGTTTTTCCGAGCAAGTTTCTTCTGCTTAAAATGGGAGATATCCAAAGCAGTATAACTCTATGCTTGTTGTTAACATTTGATTTTTTTTCAAGATATAACAAAGAAGCATTGCAAATTACCAGAATTTACCTCTCTGTGTTTATGTAATTATATGGAGAGATAGAGAGATGTAAACAATGTTAATTATAAAGTTTACAGAATATAAACAAAATTTAAGTAAGTTATCATGTAACTTTCTTCTTGCAACCTGTATGGAAACCCATGGGCTTCCTTGGAAGTCTCTTTGGATATGCATGTTCAGCTGTGCAGACCAAATTGCTTGGCTGGAGTTATCTAATGAGATGACACAATTCCTTAGATAAAGTCATCTTGAGACATGACTTTAGGTTAAAAAAGAGAACTTAAAAACTCCAACTCCTTAGTTTTACTTTAAGTGTATGACAACTTTTCATTTTGTATTTGAAATCTCATTAATATAATTTCATTTTTTTTTGTCACATATGCTTCTTCTTTCTTGCCCTTTCTGTCAGTGACCACATCTGTGAGCTAACTGCATAAGCAGCACTTGTTATTTGCTTATTCAAGTATTGCAGGATATTCAATTTCAGATTTGTGAGTTAAGGAGAGACAAGATGCCTCCCAGTTCTCCAGGTGATACTTAAAAGGGCTCAAAATTTTATAGTTCAGTGGCTAAGATATCTTTCTGAGGTTAAGCTAATGACATTTTTTATACCTTATTAGCTATCTGATGGTGCACTAACAAAAATATATTAAACTTTACTTAAAAAAAAGATAACTAATGTAATCACATGAAACATCAGTTAATACTGAAAGCCCCGAGCAGTATTGCAGAGCTGCATTCTAAGTTTGAATGTAAAATATCATGAAAAAATAGGATGTTTAGGATCCACCATTCCTTTAATCTTCTTTATCTCAAAGTTATTTTTTTTCTTTTTTTTTTTTTCTACCTCTTGTATCATGAATGGGTTAAACAACAAGGTATGTCTTCCCAGTCATGATTCCTTGTCCTCAGCAAGGAAATCAAATATACAGAGGAAAAAAATAAAAAAACCAGCATCAAAACCCAATCTCAATTAATTATAACAGCAGTTAAAAGCCAGCAGCTATTCTGGGGTCTCCAAAACACCAAGGAGCAACAGAATAAATGGTCCAAACTTTGTTGTCCAGTATCCATCTTTGTTGATTTGCATCAGTCTGACTTCATCGTTTCCATTGCACAAGTCCTAAATGAAGCAAATAGGCCTCTTCTCTTGGTTAGAGCTGACTCTTTATCTTGCAGTAACATCCAAGGATTCAAGCTTTACATTTGCATCATGTTCTGTACAATTGAACTCAAAAGCGTGAGAAAGAAAACATTTCTGTTCTACAGAGCTTCCAATCTAGATACTATGAGAGATAATTGATATGTCAAAGTAAGGAAGGAAGAGTAATTTGGGAATTAAGTATTTCTGAAAATAATAAGTATTTTAAGGTGGGATGATAGCATGTAAACTGCCTTCTACCTGTGAGATGTTGACAGGTCTGAGGAGGGAAAAGGGTGAAAATCAGAACCTGTAGCTTCATCTTGCTTATGAGCAAATAGGAAGCAGGAATAGTGAATATGGTTGTAAGCATTAAAAATGGTGCTACTGTTCTCCTTCATATTATTCAGACAGTCACTTTTACCATCCAACCTTCAGCACTGATACTGCTGACGATAGTAGCTATGAAATGGCAAACCCATAAAACACCTCATACTCAGAAAGGAGTTTGCAGAGATAAATGAGGGAGATGATGCCAGAAAATGATGAGCCAAAACAGTTATTTTGGCAGAAAAATTTGAGCAGATAGAAGTGAAGACATATGGCACTTAGGCCAGAGGAGTGGAAACTGCAGCAGCTGACACACACAAGAATTAAAACTTGGATAAAAACTCATTTCTGCTCTCATTACAGACAGCCCAAGTGCCTGAAGAACCTTCAAGATCTGGATCGTGTTGCATGAGATTATATGGATGGACAGCTAAAAAAAGATTATAAATTGAGTAACTGAGTTGGGGAAAGGTTAAGGTTTTTCAGAATCTGAGACTAGACTAACAGAAAGATACTTAAGGAAGGAAAAGAGAGAGGGTTATGTGTACAGAGATTGGAGGATAGCTGGGCAATAACAAGAAAATATTAGAAAATAAGGCCAAGATAGGTACAGAGAAAAGAAGGAATTCAGAGTCACATGGACTTTCCTTTAGGAAATATTGCATTAATAAAATATAAAGTGTGTGTCTACTCCATAGTTTCAAGATTTTCCCAAATGTCCCTGGTTGCCATGGAGATGAGAGCCTAAGGACTGAAAAATAGTTTGTTGAAATTTAAAATTCTACTCTGTAGTACTAAATGTGGGTTTTGCCTTAAGTGTGGAGACTCTTTGGGTCAGAGGAAGAGCAGCTTTTGCTTTCAGAAAGAGTTTGACAGTGTCAGGAAAAGTATTTTCACTGGTAGTTGCAAACAGTGAAATCCAGTAAATATCTTCTTTCTTCCTTGGAGGAGAAATGGTAAGAAATGGCAGTTGAGTTGGTGAGGTTCACCTTCTTTTCCTAAACTGAAATGCTCTGACACATGGAGCAGTGTCAACTAAGCAGGACAAAACACACTTCAACCTCATAACTAAAGCAAAATTCTCCCTCATGCATGCACAGTGAGGCAATAGGGATCTATTCCCCCCGTGTGCAAATTATACAACCCCGCTCATTGCGGGGCTATGAGCGATGGAATAAAGAGTATTGCTGAGCAAGGATAAAATGCAGCCGTCACATTTGTATGACTAACACAAAGCCAGGAAACCTGTTCCTGAAGCTATGAGTATGAATCCTCTGTAATTTTCTAAAATATGCCCAGAAAGCTTACTGCTTTGAAAGAAAAGTGCAGTTCAGGAAATTTCAAAAGGGGAAAAATAATACTGTTGCATTTGCTACTACTCTTCTCTTTCCTTCATTTTCTCAATATATTACTGAAAATTGAAGACAAGCTGTGATATGTACATTAAAAGGAAACTTTCCCTGTGATGGATGATAGCAGGACAAGGTCAATAGCAGAAGTGATTTAAGCATTTTCTAAGACCTGTTGCATTATTCCACTGCAAAGTCTGCAAGGCCAAAATACACTAATAAATACTGAACCACATTATTCCACTTATGTCTCTCTGTTCATAAGAAGAAATCTTTCTGGAAATTCCAAATTTAATATTCCTACCACGATTTCAGTTTGCTATGATTTTGTGTTTGCTTGAAAGATGCTTAAGAAGTGCTGACAGGTATTTAGGAGTAAGCAAACAATTCTGACTACCAGTTTTAAAACAGAATAAAATGTAGATTATTAAAAGTCAGAAAAAAATAAAATAATAGATGCTGCCGATTACTACATCTTATTACCTTAATATTGTATAAGAAAAATAGATACATTTTTTCATTGTTTTCAAAAAAATTACTCCAAACTTGAAGAAAGAGAGTTTATATTAAATGATTGGCTGAACATATAGATAATAATAAGAAACACTAGCAAAACATGATCCTTTTGGGACAGTATCACTCATCATTAAGAGATACAAAAACATGTTATGAAGGAATGGGAGGTAGAAGGAACAAAGAGAAAGATGTAAAATAAAAGCACATTTATACATTCCATAATGATAGCTACCTCCTCAAGTGAAGCAAAGAGGGAGAGGTGGTATGAACAATATTTTCTTGATGAAATATTATTGCCAGGAAGAGAGTCTTGATGTAGCACAAGCTCCCTATAGTGTACATTTTTTATTCTACAGTCTGTTTACTATAGCACAGTGCTTGTGATAATTGCACTGATAGATTTTTGTTTCCTGGAGTGGCCAAACACCTCTTGGCAGGAATCACACAGGCAAGTGTGTCCAGGCAGCATCGCCTCTGACTCTTTCCATGTTCCTATGGTACAGCCCTCCCCTGGTCAGGAGTAGCCAGGCCATGGGGCATAAATTGCTTGGTTCTGTAGGTCTGGGAGGAGTCTGCTATGGACCGTTAATTCCATAGCAATCAAATCTGCCATCTTAGGACTTCTTTGCCCTATTGTTCCAACAATTCAAAAATTATTGTACCACTGTGAAATTCCTTTAATAAAGATTTCATAAATATTTAATGCTTATTAGGCCTTAAATAGAAAATATTTATAAGGAATAAATGGTGTTCAATTAAGAAGCATAATTTCCAGTAACTTCTCTTTTTTATTAATATTTAGAGAATTTCTTCTCTAACCCTTTTTAGCAGACCATTCTGCTTGGAGCTGCTGTTTCAATAGTGCTTCATTCTTGGCCTTGTCATTTAAGTTCCTCATTTAATTCATATATAAAAAATTCCATCCGTTTAATGTTATAGTTTCTCATTGTTTTAAATTAAAATGGAAAATGTATCCCTTTCTATACCACTGAATATCTGCGCCATTTAAGCAGCTTTAAAGAAATCCTTTTCTAAAATTTTCTCTTTCTTTGTTCTTCCATAAGATAAATGGGAAAAGACAAGATGATAGCTTTCTTGAAACTAATATTGAATCTATGAGAAATGTGATGATCAATAATAAACAAATTTTGCTTTGTCAAGGCATCTCTAGGTTTTTGCTTTCCTCAAAATTAGTCCAGCCCACTGATTTCAGTGGATTTTTTTATTAGATCTCTGTTTTCAAAGTTTATGGCACAGATTTCTCTGGTGATGAGTTTCAGGGTTTAAAAGACCTTTTCTTTTCACAGTTGTGGCTAATGCTGGTGGGTTGTATGAAACCCTCCACTTCTAGCAGTTTCTATCTTAGCAGTGCCTGCTGCCTCCAAGTGGGAAGCCTTGGTTTAAGTCCAGTAAAATCAAAGAAAGAGTGGTGTTCACTTCTTGAGACTGAGGTCAAAACACGTGAGACCACCAAATCTGTTTGCTCACAGAGTGCTCAGGAAGCCCCGCCATATGGGCTGGTTACAGTTTTTAATCTATTTCCATTCAGAGCTTTAACAAATCAAGTCTGACAGGCAGAAACTACTTCCTGTTCAAAGAAGTACTAAAATGATCAACTTCAGTCGAGTAATCTAGCACTGGATCAGAATCCCTCAGGGAAATATTTACATTTTGACAGTTTACACAGAGGAACAGCTCTGGGGATCTGGAGATATCCTCCGCATATATATTTTAAATTTTTTTAACTGCAGGAAACACTGCTGCCAGAGCTGAAGCTAGTGATTTAATCATAGGATTGCTAGAGGCTGCAGTACCCTATCTGCTTAGAAATCAATACCTGTACTCTCAGTTATATTAGAGAAATGTTTACTTCTTTACCTGACCAAGATATTAATTTTTATATGCTGTGATTCTGATTTTGTTTTTGTTTTTGTTTTTGTTTTTTTTGAGTTAATGATTTGTGGGGAGAGTATCCTAATTTATTTTGAAATCCTTTAATACTGCACAATTTTCCCGTTATTGACTGGTTAATTTGTGTGTATATATACCACCACTCACACACATCAAGATGCTCTGCAAAGGCTTTGGAATGCTCTGTGTGTAGGAAGCGATGCTCTTTGCTAAAACACAGCCATCAGCAGGGCAGGGTGTAGTAGCAACCTTTGTGCTGCTGGTGCTACTGATTTCGGCTCAGGAGGTGAATAGGAGAATTCAGCTGGTGCATCGGGGGAATTTAAGTAGGTGAAGTGCAATTACCCGTGTTGGAATATGATCAGGATACCGGTGCTAAACCCCAGTCTGCTGAAAAGCGCTAGGGGATTTTTAATGACCACAAGTCAGATAACGTTTTATTTCTCATCCCGAGGACAAAACCTTCACTAGCAGAGTGTCTCCTGCCACTCACTGCAATGTTAGTTTAATACAGACCCGTAGGGAAGAGTGTCACCTCCTGTGGCAAGTCACCACTGCCACATCTGCTCCCTGCTCAGGGGAGGGGCACACGGAGCTGAGAGGAAAGTGCAGAGATTTGCTGGCAGTCTGTGGCAGAACATGGGGCTGAGTGGGATGGCAGGGGCTGCTCCGGTAATGGCTGTACATATTTCCTGCTGGGAGCTGTCCCCAGAGGATTCCCATCCACAGGCTGACCTACCTCCACTTCGTGTGCTTAACAAGAACTGATGAGATCGCGGCTCAAGGTGGTTGGTTACAAAAAGCACATTAAACATGTCAGGGCAGGTGATTCTCCCACTATAAAAATTGACAGTGTAGGATTAGCTGGTGTTGTGTTGGAAATCTATTAACATTTGGAGCAGTTTGAATTAGAAGTCTTGATAGAATTACAATTGCTTTCCTTCTCCTGTGTGAACTTTGTTGCTATCTTTGTGTTCCTTGTAATGAGAAGACTTATAAACCAAGGAAGATGTTTTCCAAAGTCTTATGTGGAGCCATATTTCTCTGTCAGATTTACAAGACTGTATGGATAAGGGAGAAGAAGAAAATGGACAGAGGAAAAAAAAGCCAGTGGGTTTCTGCTTATCGAGTCTGACAGCAGACACCAAAGCATAGAAGTGGGTAAGTGGGGAGGCATAAAGGTCACAGCCTTGGGAACAGACAGGCACTGGTTATGTTCAGAATTGCCCAGGACATGGGTAAGAGTATCTTGCTTCCTATACGGTCAGTGCACGGTGATGCAGGTAGAATAATAAGAAAAGGCATCATCTCAGTCAGAGAGCTGGGTACATGCAACTTTTTCTGACTGGAATTCTGTTTCCTTTTGTGTTCAAGCTGACAGACAGGAATTAACAACGTGTGCTAGTGCCAGAGGTTGAGGAGATACAATGATTTCCTCATAACTGCATCTAAAAAGTTAGGAACCTGCAATCTGCTTCACTTCTCTGTAAGTGACACCTAGACAGCCACATAGTGGCCAAGTAGAAAATTACTACTGCTGATTTTAACTTAATGTGAGTGGACTGGTGCCAGAATTAGTGCAGCATGAGAGGGGGTGAAGGCAGAAAACTAGGAGATGAAAAAGTGAGGCTGCCTGGATGGTGAGTTTAGGATGGAAACCTGGGAGTTTTGAAGTGCACATTGACCTGCTGAGCAGCCACAGAAAGGCAAAATGGAAGAGATAAAATAATGACAAACACCACCTGGGAAAAAAGTGAGTGGTCTATCAAGAATGTAACCCCTAGAACTTTCAACCCAATGAGACAAGGGTGATGCGAAGGAGGTGATGTGACGATTTGTAGATGAATTGCGAGCAGGAAGAAAATCAGAAGGACCTGAGAACTGGTCTCCAGGATTTTGACATAGAAACAGTGGAATAAAATGCATATTATGGAAAAATGTTGCCTGCTTATGGAACCATCTGTGTCATTGCATATTTTTCCCCAGATTGGAGTTTGCTTTCAATTAATGGGTTTAGAACAGAGATGGCCATCATACGTGAGCTACGAGAAAGAAAAGCACTCTTAAGTGATAATCCATTATTTATAGAAATAGCCTTTGTTTCTCATACTGTATTTCAGATCTCTTATAGAAACTCAGAGACATCTTAGATTTCATTTTCATCGGTCCTACTCTTTTTTTTCCTTACCTTTAGAATACTTTAGATCAAAATGTAACTTGATTTCTCTGTGTGTCATCTTTGGGCTTAGTTTATGTCTTGATCCTTAGAGAAGTACAGTACTTATATCCTCAAGTGAGTTCCTCTTTTGAATAATGTCTGTATGTCTTCTGCTGGTGAAACATTCCAAAATAGTCCAAGTTATTTTTGTCTTGTACATCTTGATCTTCATCTATGGGTGTTAAAATATCACTTAATGTTGTCTACTGACCATAATGTATTTCAGTCCTGCACCTGGCACAGCCATCTTCAAGTCATGCCAATAAAATTATCATTCTTTATCTCAATAGACAAACTCATCAGCAGTCCCATTTCCATTAGGAATCTTTGTGCCCTCTGGTCAGCTTGTAGACCTTATCTCTGGCAGACTGAATGACATTTCATGCAATTTTCACCCCCTTCTCCAGCAATGTCCAGGGTTGCCTTTCCCATTCCTTTAGATCCTTCAGGTAAGCCTTTCTGCATCAAAAGTTCTATAAGGTGCTCATTTGAGGATGCCCACTATATATATATCACATCTGAATCCAGTTTTTTGGGTTCAAATATGCAAGAATGTTATTAATTCATTTATCTAAGTTGCAGTTCATCTGCTGATAGTGTCTGCAGTTTTAAAGCTCTTGCTGAAGGGTTATATTTCCTATAGTTGGTTAAGAATAAAAGCATCCATGAGATCAAAATATAGGATTAACATTTCCTGAATACAGCACAAGTATGACAAAGGAAAACTTTTAAATTTTGGAAGCTAAAATGTATCCTAATTATGAGGGGAAGAAATCTAATTACCATTGTGGATAACCTATCCAAAGTGCTCAGGGAATTAATATTTACTAATCACTAACAATTTGGGTTTCCAAATATCACAGGTTTTGATTTTTTTCAGCAACCAATAACTTGACTTTGATATTACTAAAAATAATGATGGTAATTCAGTCCCGAAAACACTTCATTTAATTAAAAGCAATGATTCATTACATCACATGAAATTCTTAAATTTATGTTGATCTTTTAATATACTTTTTAATCTCTATAGCTAAAAAAATATTTTATGTTAATTTATAAAATCTACCATTAGAAGTAAAAAATAAACCCTGTAGTCCACAAAGGTCATATTGTCAAATATCCTGCAATGTATTTTATAGTGTCCCCTAAAAAAAATTAATGAAGAGTTCATGAAACAGGAACAAATCCGATAGAGACACTTCCTAAAATCTCTAATGCTAAGTCCACTGTTAACTCCAACAATACAGAACTTTTAAGGAAAAATGGGAAAGAATTATATTTTAGTTTATAACAAAATCCAGAGCAGAAAGGAAATGAAAGACAAGCATCACATTTTAAGTAACAAGTAAATAAGGCAATATTTGCACTACATAATCAAAATGGACTTATCCACCTTCTATGTACAGGTCTGGGGAAATAAATATCTCAAAATTTGGACCAAAGGAAATATTCCTCCTTCATTTTAATAATGAATGATCTTGGAAACTAACTATACTTACTTAAACAGATGTTCCTTTCAATGTATATTGGTGTAAAAATGATTGCTGGGCTCTTTTTTAAAAAGATAGTTCTTTTAATATTGTAAGTAAAAATACATTAATAGTACTGGGTAAACAAATATAAGTAAAATACTGAGACACCTCTATTTGCACTAGAGGTTATAAAGCAATGGAATGTTTCCAAGCACGGATGAACAGAACAAATGATTTATCAACTAGATCAGTATCACTTGCTGTATCTAAAACCAGAAACATGTGAAAGGAGAGTAATATTTTCAGGCAATATTTTTTTCCCCATAAGCTAGCCTATAGTGCACCTTGCAGTCCTGTAATACTGCTTTATACCAAAAAAGATTCTCTACTTATTTACCTGGACATCTGTCAGGCAATTTGCAAGCCATTTTGTATTTGTGGATTATTTTTATGCCTACAAAAGAGGTATTCCCCAGAATATGTCATGGCCTGTGGACTTTGCCTTGTGCAGCTATAGCCACATAGACTGGAAAATACACCAGAGTCCTGGTGTTAGTTGTAATAATTGGATAATTCTGATAAAAATAGAAGAGCCAGGATGCTGAAAATCAATGCACAGGTGATAATGCTTTGGTGGGTGTATGTGGGGTGTATGATCACTGCTTTATTATCTTTTTTTTCTGTCTTTTGAACTGTTTTATGACAGAATGACTGAGTTAGTCTACTCAGCATTTTACAACGGCTCTCACTTTCCTCCAATGGCTAAATCACTCTCTCACCTTTTGGTAGCTCTCTGACCTTTATGTTCCTTGATCAGTAAAAATCATTCTCCTGGCCAGTCTTCATGTGTGATGGATTGTCAGGAGGCAAAAGACCCCTATTTGCATTAATGAAGCTGACAAAGACCAAGCAACACAGGTAGCAGAGAAATAATTTATTTACTTCCATCCATTGCCCTTGCAATATGAGAGGAGGTGTCTGTTGTTTTAGGATATTCAGACCTTCTCAGCACAGCTCTTTGGTCAAATGTCAGGTTGTACTTAAGGAATATGTGGCTCAAATTTTAACTTTCACTGCAATCTGTGATTCTGGCCACAGGGAAATTTCATTCACTGGTTCCTTCCTGGACAGCATGAAGATGTCTTGACTGTCTTGCCCTGGGAATGCAATACTTTTCACTACATATCACAGCGAGTTAGTCCATCTCCCCCAACAATAAGACAAGCTAAGGAGACCTTGTGTTATAAACATTTAAGCCAAGTTCTTCCCATAAGAGGTTGGAGCTGAAGAAACAAAAATTATTTCCCCCTCCCTCCAAAATCTTGAGGAAGGAGGCAGAATTCCAGATTGTTCAGGACCAACCTTGTGGCTAGAGATCAGGAAAGAGTGAGAAAATAATGACCAGAACTGACAGACCTGTAAGCAAATGCTTTCTTATTCTTTTAGACTGTCACTTTATAAATAGAGCATGTATAACCTAAGTGCATGCATATATAAATACATACTATATAAAATGTAATTTACATGTATATAGATAAGCTGTTATATAGATAAGTATTATATGTTTCTTATGTATATAGTTATAATTATATTAAGAAATAAAGGGTATATACTTTAGAATTAATATTTTATTACTTTGGTGCTTCCCACCTTTTTGGGTCATAGTGGCACTGAAAATGTTTACATAATGTATAAACACTGACAAAGGGTCAAATTCCTTTCCTGGCAATTGCATTTTCTATATTCATCCATATCTTCTGATTTGGGCCTAGAGCTAGAAAATTCTCTTCTTTGTTCATGTCAATGACCAAACCCCCACTTCAGTGGGATCAGAGTTTACACCAAAGTGTCATGTGGTACATGTCACTTGCCTGGTGAGACTAAGGCAGGAGCTGTAGCACTTCATTTCCTTCTCTGTTTTCATGCAATACAAATATAATCTTATAGCATGTCATCTTCAGGCTGGAGATGGACAAGGAAGCAGGGAAACATGAAGGTTTCAGCCTTTTTGAGCATGAGATTGGAGAATATGTCATGTTCTTTTTCCCTCACTTTGAAACTTTCGAAAGTGAACAATCTCCATGCTTATCTCTGATGTACAGTGTTCGTTGACTCCACAGAAAATCATATTGACTTCCAAATGGCTGGAAAACCCTCTGCAAAACTGTTTCAATGAACAAAATTCAGCAAAATTAGGAGGCTTTACAACTTTGTTTCCAGACTTTCAAGCCATAGTTAGGTGGAGGTGAAAAGAGGTACCCTGTTTTTGTCATTTTTCTTGCTATTCTAGTTCTGGGTTGCTGATAGATGTACAACCAGAGCCGGAACAAAATAAGGTACTCTCTTATAATTTTACACAGCACTGACATCTTCAAGGAGAAATGGCAGCTGGGCTGAATGCTGTGAGGATAACAGTTAAACGATAGAGGACCAAGATTTTGAGAAGGTGACCAGAGAGTATGGCAAAACTTGTGGGTGCAAGGGAGAGAATAGAACTACAGGCAGAAAGACTGATTCTACCAGCAGGCAAAGGAAATGGTGGGGACACCAACAGCAGGTGAGGAGACAGAGGAACGGGAAATTGATTTTGACTTGTGCTTCAGGTGGTAAATGGATATGGCATCATGGGATACCTGGGTTTAGGTGAACAAACCAGCTGTGCTCAGCAGCCACTTGAGATTTTGTTTTGCCTTTTTCCTTTTCCTTGTTGCACAAATGGTTGTGTTCTTGTTTGCCTCCCACCACTCACCCTCCCTCTTTCAGAGATTAAAATGTGGAATTTTTGGTCTGGAAATAAGCTAGTTTTGGAAGGGAAGGCTATGCATAGAAAGAATTACGTATTCCACTGCCTTTTATGTGGATAATTTGCAACACGTATTGTGAAAAGGTTTGTATTTGCAGGACTTGCATTCTGAAGCTATCAAGAGGTGCCAGGGAGAAGGCACTGCTCTTTCTCCCTCCCTTACAGAGTCCTTGTGTGATGCTAATCAGAGCAGATTTACAGAGTGCATAGTAAATAAAGCCTGAACAAAGGGATGTATCCTTAGAAGAAGTAAAGAAAGTATTGACTAGTTGTTATGAAGAGTAGTCTATTGTGTAGACTGAATGGCACTGGTATTGTAGGGAAAAGGAAAATCATAGGATTAAAGACAGCTTGTAAGCACAGTCTTAGCATGTCTTAAAGTTTTCATTTAGAGCTCCCAAGGCAACTTTAAATGGCATTTTTCTAGGTTGTTTATTTGTTGATTTGTTTGTTTTTTAAGCTTTATTTTGAAACATTGATATCCTTTAAAAGGGGGATTTTTGCTTTCACTCAGTATAATTGTGTCTATGCTGATTCATAAGTACTCTTTCTGACAATAACAGCTCACCTTACAGATCTTTGAAGAAAATTTGGCTAACCTAAGGTTAATACCTGGTATGAAGCTGTTATTCCCAGCCTCACAGTACACACAAAATTACTGACCTGCCTGAATAAGAAAACTGCTATTTTATCACTAGTTGATTTGGTGTCTGGATAGACCTCTTTAGTTTCAGAACTTTCTGTTTAAGTAATCCTGGAGTAATTTGTTTTGTTTCTATCTAAGCCTGAACAGTAAATGTATAGGATAAAATATTCATGCAGAGAAACTTAACATTTAAAAGTCTTAGTGGATCAAAGATGGATGTATTGCTAAATTACGAAAGACCAGGGGCTACCTAGTAAGGTTACAAACAGTAAGTGAGAGATAACAAAAAAAGGTTTAATTGTATATGTTGAAATACTGTATCAATGAAAGTTGCACAATGAAGGTGTTTACTACAGCAATTCAGATTCATTCCCTGCTGGTGTGTCAATACAATAAAAAATGTTGATGTTATTTGGTTAAATATATTAGCAAAGAACATCGTTGTTTTTTCCTCAATTTATTAGAAGATAACAAACAAGTGACCTGGGATAGGCAATGTAGTGACAAAAGACATGGAAAAACTCTCTGCCTTCTTTGGCTCTGTCTTTACTGTGACAAAGTTGGCTTTCATGACTCTGGCATATCCTGTGTCCAGTGTCAGTCCCTGGGAAATTAGACTGCTAACGATAGAGGAAGACCAGGCAAGGGATAGATTAAGCAAACAGGAAAAGCATAAACCTGTGGGACTGGGTATGTTCAAGGACGTTGAGGGAACAATCTGAAGTAATTTCAGGGCTGCTTTCTGTCGTCTTGGAAAGGTTGTGGCCACTTGAGAATGTTCCAAACTACAAAGAAATGGCAAATTAATCTACATTCATTAAATGCAAGGGGAGAGATTCAGAAAATTGTGGGCCAGTCAGTCCACCTTTGGCTCTGAATAAGGTTATGGAGCAAATTCTCCTGACTTTCTGTTTGAAGTGACACAAAAAAAACCCAACATGCTGACTTATTATCTGCTTTGTATTCCCTAAAGGAAAGCCGTGTCTTACCAACCTCTGGTTGCCTTTGGGGATGAGATGATTGGCTTGGTGGGTGAGGAGACCGCAGAGGATAGTGTTTATTCTGATGCAGCAGAGCCTTGGACATGGTCTCTCTAGAAGTATTTCTGCAGCCAAAGTGGTAAAAATAGGCTGGACAGATGGAAAACTTGCTAGGCTGCCAAATATGATCAGTGGTGTGGAGTCCAACTGGTGTGTGATTATTAGTGGCATTCCTCAGCAGCTGATACAGGGGCAAATACTGATTAATGTCTCTATTAATGAGCAGAGCAGAGGGAATGATGATAAATTCTCATCAAGTTTGCAGATGACACCAGTTCTGGGACCAACAAATAAGTTGGAGGGAAAGACTGTCATTCAGAGATAATTCAATAACCTCAAGAAATGGGCTGACAGAAATGTCATGGAGCTCAATAGTGGCAGACTGAAGAACATAAGGCTAGGGGAAGACCTAAATGTCACTTTCCACTCCTTAGAAAGGATTTATAGAGAAGATGGAGCTAGACTTCTGTCAGAGTTTCATAGCAAAAGGGCAAGAGGCAATGAACAGAGGCTGCAGGAAGGGAAAATGTAATTAGATCTAAGACAGAAATCCTTCACTGTGAGGATGGTTGAACACTGGACCTTGTTGCCAGGAGAGTTTTTGATTCTCCATTTCCAGAGATGGCTAAATTTAAGTTATCCCTCCATTGAGATGGGAGTTGGATACAGATGACTCCCAAAGTCCTTCCAGCCTGACTTGTTTAATAAGTGGAGACTGGTGAACACAGAATTCCAGGACCCAAGTTCATAAAGTTAGGAAAGGACTGTTAGATGGTCAAATCTGTCATTTATTAAAGGAAAAAAGAAGAGGGAATTGCTTGATACAGACATCAAGAAGGTTTTAGATTTCCCTGTCTGTGTGAATTTAGGCCAGGAACTATCACAGTTACTGCCCTCCACAAAACATTGCAGAGAGTCTTTAGATCTTTGAAAGACAAATTGTAGCAAAGCAGCACATAACACACATATCCTAGCTTTGTTTGCAGTGTAAATAAGTATGGAGCTCACCCTAATTTATGTTCTGCTGATAAAACAGAGTCTGGACCTTTGGAAGCACTTGGTTACGAAGTATTTGCAACTCATTTGCGGCTGAAAACTGCACAAGTTTATGTATGACTCCTGTCAGACAAACTTCTCAGATCTTCTGTCCTGGAATACTAGCAAATGTTTCCAAATGCTTTCTTTTAAGGGTTGCAGTTATCCTAGAGATAAGAAGGAGCAACACTTGTTCTATATAGTAGTTAACCAACATGTAGTCATACTGACTTAGATCAGATATAGCCAACTTCTTACATTTGACTAAATCTGTTTCAGTTTTGACCTTTTCACACACATTAATCTTCTAACTAGCTAAATGCTGTTCTCCTATATGCTGCTCATGTCATTAATGCAGGTTTTCTTCTCATAGAGGGGTGTAAAAAAGTCAGAGCTTTAAAACCTGTTTCAGGTGTTAATCAAACTCTGGTCATCCTAAAGAAACAGAAAAAACTCCAATCATTTCAAAGAATTTAGGATGTATTTGTAAGTATTCTGATAATTTTGTTTCATCCTGGATATACTCCCTGAGGATCATTGTGATTTTCGCATTTGTGGTCATTGGTCCCTCAGCATCACTCTGTAAGGTATGCCATGAGATATGAATACCGAGGTGCACATATGAATACGAGATGCAAAATAGGTTAATTTAAATGACATTAGATTAATAATTTCTTGGTTTTGCTAATAAACAAGTATTATAGGTCAATATTGTGTAACATAATTGGCTGTACATACAGTAACTTGCACTATATAATGAAGTCAGAGTTAAATATGTTCTTTTTAATTTCTTTCCTTCAAGAAATAAAAATCTATTTCTTTGAATAATTTTTGAGAAAATTCAGCACAAGATGCCAAGATCTGTATCTGTTTTCTTTCTGACAGTAGGCCTAAGGAATCCATAAACTACACTTTTTTGACCTTGATTCTACTCACTTTCCGGAGATGAAAATCACTGCTATAAACCTTTTTTTCTTTTTTTAATTTTGGTCTTGCTCTGAAGGAATGTTTTAACTGTGATAATCACAAAAATTACTGAAGAAGGAGGATTTATTTTGAAAGTTTCTCCTTAAACGTCAAGCATGACTGCAGGAATCTTAATTGATCATTCAGTCTGTGCATGTTAGATGGGCCTTTAAAAGAGAATCTTAATTTTCTAACATTTTGTTAGGAACATTGAAATCTATTTTTCCAAGATGGATGCAGGACGCTGCACGGCTGAAGAAACTGGTAACGCAACACCAAGTCTATTATTACACAATTCACAGCCTCAAATTCAGACATGGTGATGACTGAAAGTCATTACCATCTGACAAGTTCTCCATAAATTTACGTCAAAGACAATGATGACTCCAGGCTGGTTTGTTAAGGGCATCTGTCCGCTTAATAAAATCATCTCTGCTGTTGGTTTAGACTGCAAAGACTAAACAGGCATAGAAAAAACCTATTCAGGAAAAGACTCAGGAGGTGCAACGGAGTTGTGCAAACAAATACACACAGCCCTCACACCTCCTGGGAGCTTTCTGGGATCCTTAATTGATTCCTGGACTTCAGCTGCTCTGGAACGATAAACAAAGTAAAGGCAGTTTGCTTGGCTGTTTTCCTTGAGAGAGGCCATGATATTTCCTCACAAATATAAAGATGTTGTGTTCAATTGCTAATGCCACATGTGAGGTTGGAATGGGGATCTGTGTCTCCCAGAAGATATAGAACTTAAACATTTCCTGAATCTCGTGAAGTTTTTCAATCCCACATTCCCACTGTTGCAGTTTAATGTTTATAGGATTCCATCTTCAGTGTGAGGCAGTGATTAGTTCCCTGTTTCAGAGGAAAACAAGACATCTGGCAAGCTGTCAAAGCCATATCTTTTAGTACATGTCCTATGTTCTTTTCTTCTCAAAATAACCAGCATAAATGTGATGGATGTATAGATGTGGACATATAAATAAATAGTTCAAGCCTTTTTTCATGCAGACATGTTAAAGATATGAAATTCAGGAATTTAAGCCAGTTTAATTCTATACCTGGAAAATTATTTACTTTTATTTCATTTTCCACTAATATAAACAATAAAAAGGAAGCTTTTGGTTTTTGTCACTCATAGTGTGTGCACATTTATGGGTATTACATAAAGTAAACTTATTTTTTGCAAATAACAGGAAAGGTTTTTATTGTAAACTCAGGCTTGATTATTTTTTCCTTTGCACTGCATTTCCAAGTGAGATTAAACCTCTTATAAACTGATTCTATTCAAAAGTAATTTCATGTAGCAGCTACAGTGATTATTCAGCATTTCTTTGAACAAGCATGACAGATTTGCAGGTGGTGGTTGCTCTACTAAGTTGCATCTTCTTAAGTTGGTTTCTCTGCTGGTGTAAACTGATGTCACTCCATGAAATTCAAAGCATATGTTTAAATTTAGTTACAGGTACTTTATATCAGCACAGCACATTCCAAGCATGCGTTCTGGACATATTCAAACCGTGTCTTCAAAAGCTGAGGCAAGACCTAATTATGAAAGCTGCAGTCCAGCATCTTCTTAAGTGAGGGAGAAAATGGTAAATGTAGAATTCAAAAATAAGTGGTGTGGGTTTGGGATGCCTAAGTGTGAGTGAAGAAAAACTGAAATTTTGGATTTCATTCTCCTCACCCTCCTCTTATGTGTTACGAATGTAAGGGACACCTAACGGATTTTTAATTCTATCAGAGCAACCCGCACCCCAGAACCTCCGTTACCCCCCTTGTTCGTTATTGATGGAAATCAGGCCTATTACAATATAACCGGTTTATTGAATAGACCCAGGAAAACACATATGAAACTATGACTTTAACAGGCTATTACTACATGGAATAACACAAAAGGAAATTACTAGTAATTTCAGTGAGCAGTAAAAAGGTACCTATACTATAGCTAGCTAAGGAAATGTAGGGTTAGGAAGCCAATGTAACTTACCAATTAGGAAAGGTGTACAGGCGGTTCCCTTTATCACTCAACTCCAAGGAGAGAAGAAGATACCTTCCATACACTCAGAGAGCATATGGAGGATTCCTCTGAAAAGGGGACACTATAGCTGTCTTTTATGGAGAGTAAAATGTTATTTGTCTGTCAGTCATAAACTCCAGCTTATCTCTCATGTCTGAACCACAGGTGTTGTGGCCCTTTCCTGTGTGCTCCCTTGGTGCCAGGGGGAATCAGGGGAATACACACATTCCTTGATTTATGCATGAACAGATAAGCTTATGGCGCCCAGGGAGGTGAAAGTCTCGGCTCATTATGTCACCTTTTCCCTGTTGCCATCCAGACAAACATCCCCAGTTATGTTAGGATGCCTGTTTATAGGGCCATTCTTTCAACCCAATCACAGAATTGATTTGGGCTAATAAAAAAGGCAGTCAGAGAAGGTTTTATTCATTTATAAGAGAGAATCCTAATCAGAGCTGTAGCACAGAGTGGCAAATGATTGTGCCAGCATAGTAGAAAGCAAAGTGCACCCTGAGACAGGGGAAGGAATAATTTAAGGTGCCATTGTCATTTGCATTTGAAACTAGCTTTAGAGGAGTTCCAACAAACACATGAGTAATGCCGTGTGTTTGTTCAACGAAATGCTAACAGCTGCCCACCAAAGCCTCCAACAAGTGTAAAAGGGAAAGACAAGGGGGTTTGCCTATCAGAGGTTCAAACTAAGTGGGAAAACTCTGTTGATGGCAGCTGTATGCCTTTACATAGAAACCAGCTACATGGTATTTTAGAGATGCTCTTTCTAAGCTTCACTGCAGGAGTCAAGAAATTTGACTCATAACCTGACATGAAATAAAAAAGAAAGCATATGAGAAAGTAGAAGACTAGAGGGATCAGATTTGCTGGCTGAAACCTTGATACTTTTTTTGGCAGGTGGTAAAGGTTAAAGGATAAAGGATTTTAAGCAGCCAAGAGGGTGGAAAAGTGAACCAGGGTCAATATCACAGGAGGAAATAAAAGACATGCTCTGCCCCAAAGTCTAACATATGAAATTGAATAAGCTGTCAGCTTTATGTAATATTTACTCTAGGGTGGAAATTAGTAGTTACCTTAGCAACACTAGTATCACTGGAGGCATAGCCATGCTGACTCTGATTTACAGAGATGCATTTACTTTGACAATGTATTAAGTAACCCTTCTGAATGTTTTACTATGTTTTTATGACGAATGAGGCACATTGCAACCAAGAAAAATGATTTCTCCAGATTTCAAAACACTACATGCTGGTCAGACCCTTACCTGGCATAAATCTAAGACTTCATTTGCCAAGGAAGTAATATTGATTTATTTCAGTGGAAGAACCAGCTCATCATTTTGAGCAACACCATGGTTTATTACCAGTCACTCTTTTAACTTGTCAGCTATGAGGGGGTTTGATATTGTAATATCATGGTCATGAAAATGGGAATGGTTAACAACCCTCAGTGCTGCCAGAGCTACTGTGGTAATTGAAGTGTGCCTTTACCTCTAAATTCAGGATTGGCTTAGATTTCCTTCTGCCATGGAATACTTCAAATATTAAGAACACAACAAAGAAGTCATAACTGAAAGCACAGCTTTTTATCAGAAAAGTTCTGAATTTGGTCCTATGTTACTGCATGGTCCATATTAGATGTTAGTTGAATTATTTAATCCAATAAAATTGTCGGCAGTCTGATCTTCCTTATACACATGCCACACTGCCATCTTCAAAAGGTACATTAAAGTATATTGAATCTTATTTTAAATACTCCAAGCAAGAGTGAGTCTGCTGTCTTCCACACTAAATTTTTATTAGCCCTCAATACATGGAAACTGATCCTTGTTTGGATTTTTAGCTATTTCAACTCATGTATTGTGAATTCTAATACTGAAAATATTCAGGTCACTTTAAAGTATAAGTACACTGCATACTCTGGAAAGTTTTATCCTTGTTTTTCTCCATAGTAAACAAAACAGATTGAATTTGTGGCATGCCTTTCTAAGTTATTTTGGGGATCTTCTTAGAACTCTACTAAAATCTGTCCTTGAAGAACAAGCACCAAGTGGTGGTACATAGTATTCTTCTACTACCTATAGACATCTTGTCCCCAGAGGCAAAAACACGTTCCTAATTTTGTTTCACTTTTTTATGCCTCCCAGGTCTACAGCTTATTGGGTGTGAGGAAGCTAGGTATTGATTTTCATTTTGTTTCTCCAGTTATATCTGGAAGCCTTGTCCTGTCAATTTTGTTCTCTTGGCCAGGATTTCCAGGGATGTGTCAGCCTATTCTAAATTGAGGGTTTCAGCCATATTATGGAAGTGGGTCATAAGGTACATGCAGGAAGCCATAACAGTTACCACATGTACAAAAATCTGAGTCATCAGGGGGAGTAGGCTGTGTATGGAAAAAAGATGCAGCGTAAACCCATGGATAAAAGGTGAAATCTATGTATAGAATACAAAGACACAAGTTCCACTTTTAATTAATGGTATGCTGTGAGATTTCCAAACATGCATGTATTAGACAATTCCCAAATAATACATATGTGCTGCAGCTTTCCAGAAAATTCCTGTTAAAAATAATTAATCCATTTAACTGCATCATTGGCACTAGAGCTCATGTCCAAGTTGTTCCCTGCAAAGACTCAGTAGATGTTCTTTGATTAATGTTTTCTGGAGCAAACTCTGCTGCCCTGCTGGGTAAAATCTTCGTTCTTTACTACCAAGTGGATTTCCTTTTTTTTTGCCATATTAATACACAATGTTGCTTTGACAACATCCTGATCAGTAAATTCGTACTTCTGTAACAGATCATTTCTATTATTGTTACTTACTATACTGTAACCTTCATGCTATCTACGGACATCACTAGGCATCACACAGACTGCTGATAAAATTGCTCAAAAGATTTATCCTTACTGGACTTTGCTAATAATGCATTTATCCTCTATAACCGGTTATGATTTTTAAAGATCTGCCAGTTATTCAACTCTTATTCCATCTAATATTGTGCTTTGTTATTTTTTTGGTAGAAATCTTGTCAGAATGAAAGTAGAAATAAGGCAAATACTTTAAAAATGTTAGTATATTCCATTGTTATATAAACCAGGCATATGATCGTGTCCAGAAAGAGATAACAGTACTGTATGTTTTAATAAGACCCACATCTCATGACTAGATTTAAACTTTCTGGTTTTGATGCCATAGAATCTTGAGTGAACTGGCTTTCATTTGTGTGTAAAGTTTGAATCAAGACAGTGTTTCTTTTGTACCCCATTAATCTCCTTATCAGAAACCTTTTCTAATATCAAAATTTGAACTTGATTTTTAAAATCCTTTAACACTTTCTCAGGTTGATTCAGATCTTTGATTCAAACCAGGGTCCCTTGTTTGCAGGGATGAATTCTCCAGCTAATTTTTTTTTTAAATATCCATTCCAGTCAGGTTTAAACAGAATTTTTAAAAGGTTATGAACTCTGCTACTATATCATATTCTCTCATAATGCTAATTTTTTCTTTCCATCCCTATATTAAACTTCTTGTTCCTGCCATAACATTTTATTACATGAAGAAACATCCTCTTGCTTTGTACCAAGTATGATTGAAATTTCACATGTATACTTATTTACCACTACTTCTGATTTTTCTGCTTATGGTTGAAAATGGCCTGTTATCTCAACATATGTATTTTTCTCTTCCTACTACACAAAATATATGCCTTTTCCTTTTTTTCATGTTGGTTACAGATTTAGTTTCTGATTGGGTATTTTATTTACTTAGGGCTGTTGTCTTCTAAAATCAAACGCTTAAAATTGACTTTATGTTACTCTAGCAAAAAATGTGAAATATATTTTCAAACGAATTTATTAATTTTTTGCAATATTTATCAAATATAAAGATTGATCAAATGTCGCAGTAATGACACAAAAGGAAGAGACAGAGGCACCTGTTTCCAGGATCAGAGAGAAGGAAGGAAGGGGGGCAAGACCCGCCTTCTTTATTTTTTATATCCATTTAGAAATCACTATTCATTGGAGGAAATCAGTTCTTCCTCCCTCAATTACAGTGGTCAAAGGAAATGTCCATCAAAGTTCTGTGTCCAGGAGAAAGGAATGTGAGTGATAAGATACAGTTACAATAACATGGCCATGTTTACAGAGAAAACTGTGAGAAACTAGCTACAAAGAATGATAACATCCAGAACTGCAAAAATCAGGGCAACAATCAAATATTAAATATCTGTACATTCAGTGGGAATTAGAGGTATTAATTAATTAAAATTTTCATAAAATTAATCTGCCCAGTCTGGGGTGGAGAAACATGTTAGTAATTCCCAGGGTTGGGGTATTTTTTGGTTTTTACCTGCATATTATTTTTGTTCATAATCTTATCAGTTTATTTTGCACATGCTGTTACCATTTGAGATTAAATCAGTCTTTGTTTACCTTTTACTTATTATTCATATTTCTAACAATTGAGAATAGCTAAGTGAGGTCCCTGGTCCTGGAATTTCTGTTATTTGTGGTTTTTTAATAGATTACTAACGATGCAGCACAACGCTGGAGAAATTGTGGGGACCGGTGAACGCCCATTCCCTTGTTTCGTTACACATATGTAAGACAAGATTATTTAATTGTACCTGCTTGGGAGCTGGCTCCTGGCATTAGAGATCTGTCTTGTATTCCTCCCATTGTGAGCTATTTGAAGTGTTTGTGAAATGCATGGAGCAGATTAATTCCCGAATTTGTTACTGTACCCCTGAAACACTTGTGAGAAGGATGTGTGTTTGTGGTTCTCCTTTAGGTCACAACTTTTTGTCTTCTGGGTAAGTGTAACTGTGCCATTCACCACTAATTTCCAGTTTAAATTCATCCTTTCGAGTATTATTCTCGTACTCTTCACATTTTCTACTACACACTACTGCTCATTCATCCCACAAATGCAATGCAGCAATGCAGGACTGTGTGGCTGATTGCCTAAGCTAGATATTAGTGAAGGCCACTTATTCATTTTCATTTAATTAAATTTATTGTGCAGAAGTCTAAACAGCTGCACATAGAATAGAAATTCCCCTTAACTTAAATGTTTCAGCTGTAGAATCAATCTTCAAGCTGCACAACTGAACATGGTGATCTTGAGCCTTGATTCATCCCCTTTCAGCACCAAACCTCCCTGCAAGGAGGGGTGGGTACAAGAATGGACACTTTGACTCTTAGGTTTCCATTGCCGGACTTACTAAAAAATTATCTTTGCTAGCAAGCTATACCACAAAACAGCTACCATTCAAGGTGTCAGGAGTTAAGGAATGACTTCCTTAAACCACAATGAGCTTGCAAGCAGACTTTATGGGGGAAAAAAGGTTCAGTTCAAGTGAAAAATGAAACATGTTTTTAATTGCTTTGAGAGCTGCAGAAGTGTCTAGAGAATGGATGATCCCGTGAATTCCAGTGTGTCTAGCCCTGCAGTGTTGCAAGGGCACAACAGAAGTCTATGAGACAAGGCAGATCATGGCTAAAATACAGATGTATAACAGCTCTAAGGAAGAAAAAAAAAACAAAAAGAAGAAATTAGAAATATGTTTTTCTACTTGTAAACATGGATAACGCTAACAGTGTCACATTTTAATATAAAGGTTAAAATCAACTCCTTAGGTGCAAAGGAAGAAAAGCAAACATTTTTTGCATACAGTTTTGGATCCTGTGGATTTCACCCATAACAGTTCCCTTGGAATTGCTCTTTTCCTGATAGAAGGAACTAATTTTTATGTACAGGAGCAGTGCCTGAAGAAATCATTAGGGCAATGAATATTTCAGAAAGAGCATCGGGAGCACTTCGGGGAGAAAGGCATATCAGCAGGAAACCTGTTCTGAGGAAGTTTATGGCATTTTAAATCATTTCCTGCCCTCTTTTTTGCATGTTAGAAGATCATTATATTGGCAACATATTCATCACTATTTTGAAAGCTGGATTTATCCCTACTACAAGGGGATAGGGTCAAAAATAGCTGTACAAGAATTTTTTTTATATTTCTTAACTTATTTGCTGCAATAGTGCTGGGATTCTGATTTTATTGTTTGTTGGTATATTTTTTGATGGGAGTTATAAATGTTCAAAGAGTCAGCATCCTTGTCAATCCAAAGATTTGTGGGATGAGAATATGATACTGAACGCAACGAGAGGTGGAAGTTTGCATCTTGCTGCTGATCTCAGGCTTGTCTCTGCTGCTTTTGGAAAGAACACTGGCTCCTCCTCTGCCTGAGTTACCACAGAAGTAAAATGAGCTGCTGTCACCAGAACAAACATGTGCTTTGTCTCTATGCAAGGTAGGAGCTCAGAGTTCCTGCTGCTTATCCCTGTTGTCCTCAGGAGCAAGCCCAAGTACGGACTCCAGTTTGTGAAGTTAACAATGGGATATAATTTTTTTCCTTCTGCAAGCCACCACACCCCAATGACAGGAAGCAGTTGTGACCACAATGTCCTTTGGAGGCCTTCCCCACCCAGCCCAACACTGAGATCCACACACACCTGCAACTCCAGGAACTGGTGGTCCTGGGTCCTCCACACTTTTAAGGCCAGGCAAGCAAAGAGGAAGAGGACTATAACAATTATTTTCCTCCTAGTCTTTCCTAGTTAGTGAGGAAAACAAAAGGGAAGAAGAAAAGGAGGTAGTCACAGTTTTCTTGTCTGGGGGCTGCCTACTCCATGCACCAATAGTAGGTTTTCTTTCAGTTCAGTCATCCCTGAGCGCTGTACCTGCTGTGAGGAACAAGGACTCATCGACAGAATTGAAGGTCTCATTGCCCAACAGGGACAATGAAGAGTGTGCGTATGTGATGTTTTGTGTGCAATTGTAATATAGCCAAGCTTTCCTTCCTCCTAATTTGTGAGCCATCATTCCCAGTGCAGTTCTCAGTCTGACTATGGTTGGGGTTCATAGACCAGCCAGCAGCTCTGTCCTGTCTGTCTGCAGGTCATTCTGCCTCAGAGCACAGGGCTCTCAGTTCTGCAACTCTGTGCGTGGGGATAATGAAGAGGGTTAAAGAAAGGAGGAAATAACCAAGCTAATCCTAAGACTGCTGGAATATTTTGGAGGATTCTGGATAAACCATTGTGACTCAAGCCCTGTAAAAACTAATCCCTGGCTTTAGCCATTTGGGGATGAATTGATGAACCTTTTTCACACTGAAATGTCTTCACAAGTGGTGAGTTGATCTTGGCTGACTGCCAGACACCCACCCAACTTCCCTCACTTTCCCTGCTCAGAAGAATGAGGGGAGAAAATAGAAAAAGAAAAGCTAATGTGCTTATATAAAGAAGGGAGATCTCTTGCTATTTACTATACAGACAAAAAAAGACTTAATAATAATTAGTTAATAGTAAAAACTAATTTATTGTTAATTAAATTAGAATTGGATAGTGAGACACAAAGACAAAAGCTAAAGCATCTTGCCTTTGCCCCATTCCTTTCTGCCAGGCTCAACCTCACTCCTTCACTTCGCACTCTATCTTTTCCCCCTTCCAATCAGTGTAGGAGGTAGTAGGGTTGTGGTCAATCCATAACAACTCCTTTCAGCTATTTCATTCTTTTAACATCACCTATCCTCTGCTCCAGCATGAGTCCTTCCCATGGGCTGCAGTTCTTAAAGATAAACCTGCTCCATTGTGGGCTCTTCATAGGCCACAGTTTCTTCAGGAATTGTCCGTCACTCTAGCATGGGGTCTTCCATGGGTTACAGGGTTAATACCTATTTATTCCAGCATGATTTCTGCAAGGGCTGCAGAAGAAGCTCTGCTCCAGCATCTGAAGTACTTCCCCCCCTTCTTCTCACATCTTTTTTGTGT
Source organism: Climacteris rufus (assembly GCA_013398175.1). Classification (NCBI taxonomy): domain Eukaryota; kingdom Metazoa; phylum Chordata; class Aves; order Passeriformes; family Climacteridae; genus Climacteris; species Climacteris rufus. The sequence continues at coordinate 303,500 of VZRZ01002845.1, forward strand.
TTATTCTGTCTGCTGTTTTTTGCCCTTCCTTAACCAGGTTCTCCTTGACACACCACCAACTTTCCTGTATCCTGTGGTAGGTCAATTGTGGAGTGACAAGCCCCTTGACTTCTTTTGGAACCTGAGAGTTTCTGTCTTTTACCAAACTGTACCATGGCCAGATGGGATGGAGTTAATTTTCTCCATAGCAGCCTCTGTGGTGTTTTACTTATGAAACCGTCTTTACCTCATCAATGAGTATTCAACATTTGTTCTTTGATTCTTTCCCCCATCCCACTGGAGGTGTGGGAACGAGCGAGTGACTGGTTGCTTAGTGTGAGTGACTGACTTAGCTGCTGGCCACGGTCAACCCAAATTCAGGATATTGCCAAGGTGGCTTGGGAAGACAGCAGCTCCCAGCTTCTGCTGGGCTGGAAATCTCTGCTTCTTGTATAGATAATATACTTGTCACAGCTCAAGGCAGCCTGTCACAGATCAGAAGCTCTACAGCAGAAGGAACCTCTCATTACAGGGGAGGGGGACAGGAACTGTCTTGAGATTAAACCTCACTAAAAAGGTTTTTAAAACAAATTTTTAAATTGAATAGGAATAAATTGCCAGGGCCAGATGTCATTCACCCATGAATATGAAACTGGTGAACTGCTAACTGTGGTTTGCAATATATTCTTTGTATCATCCTCAGTACCTAAGGAATGAAAGTGGTAAGTATGAGAGAAACTTCTAAAAAGAACTCCAGAGCAATCTTAGTTAATATAAACAAGTAAATCAGATTTCCATGAGAATAAAATTGGTAGGAGCTGTAAAATAAAGGGAATTAATTAGCAGGCCCATGAATAAATATGATACAACAAATGAAAGTCAGTAAATTTTTTGTAAGGGGAAGCAATTTCTCCCTCTATGTGACAGGCACAGGTGATACAGTCAGTGTCATTTACCTAGTTATGTAAATTATCCCTGGAACACAGGGCTTCCTGAAAAACAGGAAATTATCATTAGGAGGTGTCTTTGTTGGATGATAAATCATTAGGAGGTTAGGTTTTATAATGGAAATTCATTATCGATGAGGCCCCAGGTCCTCTGTTTGGGACTTACAGTGCTTAATATGCAAGCATATTTTCACCTTGGAGAAAGGGATGAATTGGAAAGTTAAACATGATGATACCAAGCAGGTTTTAAAGATACCCTGTGTGCTGAACAATTAGGTAATACAGGGTCGGGAAGCAATGTCAATACATGCTAAATGGCAGATATTCCCAGTGTTGTGTATGTTTCTTTATATATATGCACATGTGCATATATTTGCAGCCCTGAACTCTAAATAGGCTATCACACAGGAGAGACCTGTGTTGCTGTGAAACTCTTAGTTTCCTGAGGAGTCAAAAAGCCCCAAGTTACACCACTGGGTATTTCCAGTACAGCAAGAGTTTGACTTGAGGTTGCACTAACCCCATCTCAGAAAGGGAGAGTTAGAGCTCAAAACAGGACAAAAACCCCTGTGCTTTTGGTATTTACTGAATGTTCAGTAAGCATTTGTTAATCAGCACCAAGAATAGGTGGTCACAAGGCTCAATTTGTCCTGTTTGCATGTGTCTCCACATTGGTGGTTGGGAATACTGGGGTATGGGAAAGTATCTTTTGCAATTTCCTTAAGTTGTAGCAATCTCTATGAGAAAAGGAAGGTTTGTCTTGAAACATTCTGTTCTAGTGTGTGTATAATCCTAATGATACCTAATATTAATAATATATGTGTACTATATACTATTTTGCTACAGTTTATATATATTTTTAAAAAGACAATTTGCTTTACCTAGTGGTATGTGTATGTATTAATCTTGTAAGGAAAAGTGGGAAGAGGTGAGTGTTTCCAAGCTGATATAGAAAAGGACAAGATTTCTCACTTGCAGGAAAGGATAAAGGCCAAAACTTGATAAAGAAGTAACCTAAAGGGGTGCTTCCTAGGCTGTCATTAGGCCTCTGCCTGCTTTGATGTGGTAAAAGACACCTACAACAAATCATGTGAAGAGACTGGTTGCTTATCACGCTTCAAGGCATAAAAGTGCCTAAATATGACCTTTGGTAACCCAGATTAAAGGAATTTCTATTTAAGATTCTTGTCTAAAACGCAACACCTGTTGTTAAGAATTTTCTAGCAATGTTTGTTTATGGTGGTATGTCTCATGATTTTCACCAGGGAAAAAAAAATATATTTTGAAACTTCTGAAAATTAAAAGTCTACTGCTAAATCTCATTTGTAAAATTGTCATGTTCTTTTTTTCTCTTCTCTCTGCCTTAGAATCACATCTCAACCTTTAAAGGACAAGTGTCACTACCTTGTGCAAGTGTACTCTCACCCTTGCTTTTCAAAGTTCAGATCAAGTGATGCTGCCAAGATGTATCCTTCTGTGGCAAATAATTCACAGATGCCAACTCATTGAAGAATCCACAAGCTTTGTCTCATGCCAATGTAACTTCAGCAGTATTTTCCTGGGCTGTGGATTGAGTTTGCTGAAGCAAAAAAATGAACGATGTGTCTGATCTATTTCAACAGTGTTGCCAGACGTAAAGATGATTCATCAGTGTTCCCTCTCTTGTAGTAACTATCTCGAGCGGGCAGTAAAGAATGACCAAACTGACTATCAGATGGCAAGGAGCAGAAGTTGGAACGGCATTTGCCTTGTTCACTTTGTACTTCACCGTGTATCCAGGCGTTCCCGTCTAGACTTGCAGGGGTTGCTCGAGCATTTAATTACTTGAATCCCAATGAGCTGAAACTGCTTGGTTCAGGAGATAGCATAATAAAGGCATTCTCCTGAGGTGGCTATATCATTTTTTTAAGCTTTACTGACAAGCCAGACATAGTCACAGCTTTTAAATGCTGACAATGATTATATGCAAAAAGCATGAAAAACATGAGCCTACATTTTCTGCTACATCCGTGTTCCTTCAGGAGCAGCAAAAGAAAGGAATGTGGGCTTCCCATAAATCTCTCTAATTATCTGGCTACACACCAGCTTTGGCCATGTCATAACCACTGTTATAAATAGTGATCCCAAAAAGGGCAATGTGGTGCTAAGCCCTCCCACTCCTGTATCACTGAGTAGCTAGATCAGGAATTGGGAGGACTGACTTCATGTTAGCTCAAGTTTTTCCATGCCTGAAGTATTCAGACTGGAGGTATCTTGCCAATATCAAGGTGGCAAGAAGGATCAGACTGGCTAAGATACTCAGGGAAGAGCAAAGTGTAAAATAATGCAAACTTGGATTGTGCATTTCACATGTATTTGAGGAAAAATGGATGTCTTCCAGCTTTGTGTATGAATGGTGTCACTGGGGTATCTGGTATCCAACCAAGCATACAGCTACCATGTGTCAGTAATTGCAAATGAGACAATTTGCTCAAATTTGCTACTTCACACCATTTGTATGGGGGTTCAATTGTTTTTTGGAGTTTTTTTAAATAGTTTTTCCCACAGAGTTTGCATGAGAGGGTGAAGGTTTCCCTTGTAGTAGAAGAAAAAGTGCATGGACTTTGGATATAAATCCAGCTGAAGAAAAACACTACCAAAAAAAGTTCAGCTAGTCAGTGACTCATGTAAAATATAGCTTGACATTTGAGCATGCAAGATGATTCATGGGATATGACTTAAACAACTCCCAATTTTTTATGTCTCTGTATAGGGAAGGCTGTCATACCTGGAATAGAATATATGTTTTATTCTTATTTTGGGTAGAAATAGTCTTTTTGATTTCCAGTCTGCAAAAATGAGCATTTGCCAGTGCACATTTATACACAGCCAAAAAAAAAGAGATCATGCTTGGGCCAAGCAGTAGCAGAATTAGAGCTACAGACCCTGGTTTTTCTCCACAGCATGACTTATATGGCTATGTTCATTGTGTTAAATAGCATCATTTTGTATTTTCCACTAGGTCATATTGTTGTAATCCTTATGTTCTAATTTAGATAAATGGAATAGGAGTACGAATTCTTGTCTTATAGATGAATAATTCTCTTCAGGCTTTCACTTAATAATACACTATTGACTATATAAATATGACACTTTTGCTACCTGGGAGATAATCTGAACTCCAGTTATAAAACCTTATTTATAGCACAGGATTCTCTCACTTTAAATGTTCAGTTTTCTGGGATTAACTTCTACTTAAGACAAACCATCTTCTGATTGGGTTTGCACCTGAGAAGGAGGCACATGATAATCGATGGTTTGAAAAATGGTCAAAAAACATCAACATAAGATCTGAACTTCTCTCATAATACTTTCATTTTTCCTGGGGAGGTTGGATGGGTAGGAAAAAGCATAATAGTCCTTGAAGAAGCAGAGAGAAAGGGAGAAAAAGTTGCAATAAGCCTGCTGTTCTTAATATTGCCTCCTAGAGTCTCTTTGCTGCTTTATGTGCCTTTCCTTTGGTTAACAGTGATTTAACTGTGCTGGTAGCACTATTTTACTATCATGGAAGGCTACATGGTGGTGATAACAGTATGCAGTGCAACTTTGCTTTGCCTGTTTCCCTAATATATTCACTTTCACTTATAATACTAATTTGGAAAGACAAATTCCATAATCCATGGATAATTAAGAGGCTAGACTAATTCTGTCAAGTCAGTGCTTTCTTAATCTGTCCCTAATCAGATTGAACACCTTAATTTAGATATTATTGACATTGTAGATCACAGAACTCCAAGGAAGCTGTTACAGTGTATCGTGTAGTAGAGTTGTGATTTTACTGGCCATTTATAACTTGAAATATTTTGCAAAGAGTATAAAGAATGAATTAAGGAATACAAACTATATTCTAACACAAGGAAAAATGAAAGTACCCATCTGTCAAGATATTAACTCTACTGGCTCACTTATCTTTTCAAGAGAGAGGTCACTAAAAGAAAGTAAAGATGAAAAAATTATTTTCTTAAGAATTTTTTGCAACTGACTCACACGACAAGTTGCGCTCTAAACATTAGTGAATCAACACAAAATCATTGCATTAATTAGAGAACCTACATGCTGTTTGTTCTTTATTTCAAAATTGACCGTAGTCACAAATATTTTGGTAGAATTGTTGGCAATGGCCAACATGCAGGAGGACCAGTTTAAATTTGGAATTTCAGTTTTGTAACCAACTATGACTCACAAAACATGGTTTGCACCTAGTAAGAATGTACTTTGATCACAGGCTGGTCGTGTGTTGCTAATGGGATTTTATGGAATAAAATCACAAATGATACCTCAGGATATATAAGGAAAAGTCTTCTAGTGAAGATGAAGAACTTGTAATTACAAAATTGCATCAGACTTGTGACCAAGTTTTATTTTTATCTTTGTCCCAAAATATATTTGAATAATTATCAGTAGATTTAAAAGGTTTTTTAATTTCATGGTTTTGTTAATTCTCTTCTGTTTTTTCTCTTGATCAGAACAATGTATTTTTAAAACACTTGATTTGAGAGTGTGTGCTTCTAATGATGCCAGTCAGTTCGGAACACAAATTAAATTGTGACCTTGACTCTGGAAGGTTATGACTACTTTGCACTCAGTCTTTGCTTACAACATCAGGAGTTGGCACATCACAGAAATAGGCACAGTAGTGCCTATTCTCTCTGGAGTCTGCTTTGGTAAAAGAGGTCATCACAAAGCATCTGTATTATCACTTGGATAATACAGCTCTGTCAAGAGCTGTATTTAATTTTTAAGTTAAAGTAACTCTTAAAACAAAAGGCTAAATTTACCCTGAGTGAAATGCCTAGTAAATTTGTTTTACTGTGGATAAGTTTATTTCCTCGTGTCAGGTTTCAGCCTAAAGCAATTGCTTCTGAAAGTTTATTTTGTGATGTGTTATATGTGTTTGCAGATATGTTTCTCTCTGTAAATAATGCCCAAAAGCTTTTGTACAACACATACAGTACAATACCATTAAAATGTAGACTCTGTGATTTTGAAATATCAATGGACAATTTATGACAGAACAATGGAAGAGATTAATATAGTTTAAAGAACTTAATGCTGTTCTTCATGTCTCTCAGACCCACACAAAGTACAGAATCAGATTTTTCCTTTATTAGCACTATAAAATTTATACTGATATCTGCACAAGATGTACTTGTATAATATGCATCAATCACAGATGCTGTAATATGAGAAATAATAGTGCTAACTTGGCCTGGAGAAAAAGGCTATTATTTAGTGAGTTGTGTTCTTCCATGTCATCTTAGTACTCAGGGTGTTTTACCTTCTAGGTTTGTTTTTAAGCTGCAAACAGAAGAGGAAAGAAATTAAGGGGACAGGAGGAAGAAAAGATAGAATTTATTGTACTCATATCAAATTCTAGACTAAGAGAATCTCTCAGCTAATTGTTTGTAAAATGGACTAGCTACAGAGTTGTAAACTAATTAGGATATAATTCACAAAATTTGTTAGGGTAGTTGCTACAAAAAATTGTATCTAACCTTTATTACCAAATGCATTCTGCACTACAGATCAAACTTAACATTTAAATTCGACCTGCTGACTCCCCTGCCAAAAGCCCAATTCCATTTCTAGAATTTTGCACTTTCTTATTAAAATTAGAGTTTTTAACACTATACTTTTTTTCTTTGTAACACTTGCATAATTCTCAGAGTTTATTCTCTTTCTTTTGTATACCAATTACAGTTCTCCTGCTGGTTTAGATGGGACACAGATAGAACTTTAGTATAAATCACCCACCGATTCTTCATTAATGGCTTATAACCTATGTGTTACGCATTCTCTTTTTTTTTTTCAAGTTGTGCATACCTCTTATCGTTTATATAAAAGGTAATGAAAGTTGTCCACCATACACCTAAGGCTTGAAAATCTTACCCTTATCTACTAGAAGCTGAAACCTGAACCAAGCAGCGTGTGGCTGGGGCTGTTAGAGCACACATCCTCATCACAGTTGGGATACAAAGGAGGTAAGTCAGGAAACCCTTACAGAAGAAGAGCAGTAAGCTGAGGAACTATAAGTAGGAGCACTTTGTAGATGGTCAGCTTGCAGGGAGTCTTGTAGCTGAAAATGAGAACCAGGAAAAATAATAGTTAGGGTGAGACGGAGATAATCAAAGATATTTTCCTGGCTGTAGTTCTAGTGACAGTAGTTTAGGAGTTTAAAGATAGTTATTGACCCACATAAAGATCCCAAGTTGCCCAGAGAAGCTGTGGCTGCTCCGTTCCTGGAAGCATTCAAGGCCAGGTTGGATGGAGCTCTGAGCAATCTGATCTAGTTGAATCTGATCTCTAGCAATCTGGTCTAGTTGAAGATGTTCCTGCCCATGGCAGGGGAGTTGAAACTGAATGATCTTTAAGGTCTTTTCCAGCCCAAACTTTTCCATGTTTCTTTGATATAGAGGATGAGATGAGCCCACCTTCAAGAGGGCCAGCATGGCCTCAGTCTCACTCAGTCCGTGTGAGTCACTGTGTGCATGCCTTGAAACCTCTCAAGTGTTCTGAAGGATCACCCCAAGCTTAGGTTTCACGACATAATGCTGTGGCTAAACCTCGCTAGTTTTTGAACACTGCTACTTTTTACAGCCAGTGGTCTAGACCTGTGGGACTATTGCCGTGTCCAACTCAATTCTGATTCTTCAACCTGAGTATTAGGTAAGTATTAGAATTTGGGTTTGTAGACATACACACCGGCAAGATGGCTGCCTTAATTGCATAAAAAAATAGTAGAATTAATGCTTTCACTTCTTGTTGTAAGGTTTTTTCGAGAGGACAATGTAGTGAAGAGACTTTAAAATGAAATTACTATTTAAAAAGTCCACTTAACCCAAAGACTATATAAAGTACTGCATCTGTAATATGATAGTTGTCATGGTAATGTTTGATTTGTTGTTGATTACTTGAGTAAATAGTCTCCAAAATCCTGTTGATAATTTCAAACTGCAAAATAACAATTTTATTCTGCATTTCTTAATATATGCATTTAGTAATTAACAAGCTATCACCCTGTATTTGTAGTATTAGAAGTGTTATTTTTTAAATCTCTGTTCTTGTTCACATTGTGAGTAACATTCAGAAGTTAAAATATAATCCACACTGGGTTGACCTATTTTTATCCTAATGAAAACAGAAATGCATGGAATGCTTCTGTCCTTACCTTGTGTTCCCTCAAAACTGTGCACCACAAGTCTCTGGGTATTCTGGTCTTCATTTTTTGATCCTTCTGGTGATGATGAAGGCTTTTTCCTTACCATTCTATCTAATTTCAGCAAGATTTCCTATTATTTTCTGTTTGAAAAAAAAAAAAAGGGTTGAAGCTGTTATAGCAGTTGCCATCTAACTGTGTTCATGTTTCACCCCTGATGTGTCCAGTTTGTCTGCTCACTGTGCTAGAAAACAGTGATAATTCTTTTAAATTTATTAGAAGGACCTTCCTGAGAAGAGCAGTGCATTCTAGAAAGTATCCTCATTGTTGTGGTGTAGAGAAGGTATTGGAAATTGTGGTTATTGTGTCAATGCTCACCATGCTTCTGCAGCCAAAAGTATTTCAAGTTTTTGAAGGACATTTGTTGCTTAAGGCCACTTTATGCCTGATGTCACAAATATAGCACCTATCATTTTATACACAAGTAAAAAGACTTGAAGTTTAAAAAAAAAATCACAGAATATTAACAGGTGTGCATTTGTTTTGCCTTTTTTAACAAAACCATGCATTTCTGTTACTGATTAATATAATCAGCAAAATGAAGGTCATTCAACATGGGTTATGCCCATTTATGATTATCCTTCTCTTGATTCCAACAACAAATAATGCAAAAGTAGCAGGGCATAACAACACCTTGTTTTACTCTTTAGCTTTCTCTGCTAATTCTTGGATGCTGATGATCACCTCCGTATAATCAGTAAGATCACAAAGGACTTGGAGCATTTTGATTACGCTGTCCTAACACTTCCCAGTACTTTTTAACAAAACTATTTTTCAAAAGGTGTTTGGGATAGAAATACCTTCTGTCATGAAAATTATTTATTATCCTTCAGTTTATAAAGAGGCTTGACATATTTTGGAGGGGGGAGGGGGGGGTATTTTTCCAGCCTGCAAAACTCAAACTTTTTTAGTTTCACTGAACAAAAATGTATAAAAAATAATTCATATTTATTTACCATAGCGTTGGAAAGAAAAATTATGCAAACATAATTATGAGATATTTGTAAAATGGAGAAGAGAGACCTCTACGGTAAGTTGAATTAGCACCTTATTAAGTGCAAGTGAATGTTGCTGAAAATTTTCCCCCAAACAAATGCACGTATACATCTATAATTTTTATTCTCCAGTCTGCTATCACTGCAGTTGTCAGAGCCACAAAATGCATACAGTATCTCCAGCAGTGTCATATCTCTGGCCTACATGTGGTGCAGTGTCTGACTTTGTTCTCTTCAGGATACCTGTCATCTACAAAGCAGACAGCCTGCAGCTTCCACAATCTGGCCATTTTTAGATCTTGGCAGTGCTCTGAGAGAGCAACTTATTCACAGGACGTACTTGTCATCATCACCAATTCTTAATTTTTTTTTATTTTCGGAGCATCACAGGTGATAACAGAATGGTTTACTTGATAATTTGAAATAGACGTTAAGATACATTTGTTTGGAGGTGTTTCACACAGCTCCTTCAGTATTTGTTTAAACCCAGAAAAAAAGGGATTCAACTGACTTCTATCTCTCCTTTCCTCTTCATCTTTCCTAGAGTTCTGTTCTTTAAACCTTAGCATCAATTTTTTTAGCTAGCAGAAAAGATGATACTTTCAAACCTTAGCCAAGTCCAATTGAAAATGTAGTACAATGCTGCAAAGAACAGAATTTCCTAATAAGATTCATAGAAGCCAAGGCTAGTATGACTTGAACTAAGTCTTGCAAACTTAGAGATACTGGTCCTTTTGAAAAATATTTTGCAATTTCACAATTAACTCTCACTGTAGGTCTGATATGATAATATTAAGTATATATGTCTAATGCATATATTGTACTAATACCATTGTCAATGCTTAAAATATAGTTTATAAGTATTTGATAAGGTAGTTAGGAAAGGATTGGCAAAGCTCTTTCAACAAGCTACAAATTATGTGTAAAGTCAAGCAGCTACCACTTTTTTCCCTGTGAAAGTCTTCATGAAATAATGTTACAAAACTATAGGCCAGAATTTGGTTCACTGATCTGGAATGAAAAGTATACATACTGTTATATAAGGTATATTTTATGTATATGGTACACAAGAAAATATATTTTGGCATTCTAGTTTTCTAAATGTTTGTTAAAACATATGATCTTGACCATGGCTTCAATAATATAAATAGGAAATCTGCTCAGGGGAATGAATATGCCTAATACCAGTATAGAGTTATTTCCCTGCCAATGGAAAAATGAGCTTCACTACTACTAGCTTCTTTGTAACTATTTCACAGCAACAAGAAAATTGAGGAACCATTTAAAAAATACGGGAGATTTGAAAGGCATAGCTTTTGCCAAGCATGTGTATGAAAACAACTTTATGCAGAAACTTCACTGAAACTTTTCCTGTACGTCAAATCAGTCATAGATAGATGTTGGTAGAAAGAATTATTCAGATCCCTTAAGGAATTTAAGCATCTAATGATTTTGAGGAACACCAACGGAGCATTTCAAGGATCTTTAACAAGTTAGATACTTTGCTCCCATTGGATTCATCTATTTAGTCAATTTTGGGAGAAAAAAAAAAAGGCTCTTTTAAAGACTTAACAAAAGAGATCTATAAAATTGTTTTTTACTACAACAATGCAGTATTTTTCTAGAAAAGTATTTTTTCAAGTAGAAGTAATCTAAACTCATAAAAGATTGATTTACATGGTTAAAGGACCTTATTGCACTTGGCAATTATATATGAATTTGATTATTTTAGTAATGAAAATATGCAATTAAAATAAGACAATAGAAGAGATCCTAAAAGGTGAGGGTGAATCTGAAATTTGGACTAAATTTTTCTGTATTATTGAACTAAACAAACCAGCCTGGTTATGATACTTTTATCTATAGAACAGAGACTTTGAAAGCAAAAACAGTTTATTTCATTCAGCAATTTAACTCAGTTCAAAGACACACATGATTAAGTTTCTTGCAGAGCTCTGGTGAAACCTGATACTGACAGATGAAACAAGCCTTTTCATTTTTGTTTTATTACCTGCCATAGTAGTCAATTATACCTGAGCATATAAAAATATACAATAATTTTTATTAAAGCCCATAATTTCATGTCAAGATGTTAACCTTTCTCCATATTATTTTCTTCCTACCGTTTTCTGAGCATATGGCTCTTAACTCTTTCAGCTAAACTCCTCATGTTTTAACTGCAGATGCCCAGAATAAAATTGACATTTCTCACAAAGATAACATTCATTTTACCTTTTTGAAAAGCTTCTTGAACTTTAGAACTGCCCTCAGCTTTCTTCAATAGATAATTTGTTTCACTTATTTTTCTACTTTCCATTTCTAGTTTTCAAGCCTACAATTAAAAATCAGGTCGGCATTTTATCAGTCAGAAACAAACAAGTAACTCATAAAAGACATGGAGTCAGCTTAATATATTTAGAAAGTGTGCAAAAAGCCTGGTATTTTCATTCTGTAAAGGAAACACAGACTCTGATAGACTGGCAGAAAGAATTACCAATACACTTTCTGTTATTAAGTTTCACTAGAGAGCTGTAAATATTAAACAGAGGGTTAAACAGAAGGTGGAAATTTGAGACCAGTTTTCAGCAGGTTTTGTTTAAATTTGTCAAAAATAAATTCTTCAGAAAGTATTTGGCTTGTATTTATAGCAGTGAGAGTCCAGTTGCTATTTACACATGAAGGTAATAAAGACAGAAAATGAAGGCAAAATTGCATATTATATTAAGATCCAGTACGTAAACATCAAACTGTCCATATGTGTTCCTTACTTGTCAGTTCCTTTATGTGTAATTTTCTCCTCATTCTTACTTTTGGACTATGTATTTGACACTTTCAATTAGTAGAGCTTTTCAATTTAGCAACTTAAATTAAACTTTCAATTTAACAGCTTACTGCAATAACTTTTGTTAGATATAAGAAAGCAGTTTATTTGACTAAAAGACTCCAACTGTTAAGAAAATGAGAACCTGACAATACTTTATGATACTGGATACAACTCAATAACTACTTATATAGAATATAGTCTAGCATGTTACATAATACTTTTGGTATTTTTCTTATACAAATAATCATGAAAGGTATCAGCACATAGACCTCACTGGGTATTGATAATCTATTCTAAATGAGGCAAGATGATTTTTTAAATCCCACAAATAATGGTATTTAATATTTTTGTCTTCCCAAGGCTATGCTGAGAACAGAAATTAGTGCAAGATCTCAGAAAAATTGCATTAAACCAAATGGGATCTTGAATAAAAATAATATTATTTAAATTATAAAATGTTCTACTTGAGAATGTTTAATCCAAGTGACTTATTTTTAGTACTGCCAAGACCAATATGCAGATATTTGCAACTACATTATTGAATTTCTGCTTGAAGCTGAATAAAAGGCAAATGCACTACTGCTTTATAGAGATTATATTTATATTCATGTATATGCATATATGTATCTTTATGGTGTTCTCATTCTGGTGCAGGGGAGGCTATATGCATAAGGAACAAGGGTAACTAGGACTTACATCAGTATTTAAGAAGGTCAGAATATGCAAGTTGTTTCCAACAGAAGGTAATAGACTGACAGGGGTTGGTTGATCCATAGGATCTGTGGCATGCAGAACACCCAATATGCCAGGCACATACTAAACCCAGAAACTTGTTTAGTTCTTCATACTCTGTCATGTAGCACAACTTAAGTTGGCTTCCTTGTATGAATTGAAATATACATGTATAAGTAGTAATATTTTGCTTAACTGATATCTCCTTTACAACTGAAAAGCCCTGAAGTGGTCCAGGATATACAACCTAAATATACACAGAGAATGACAGTTCTTTCTTGGTATGTATGGGAGACTTGTCAGAACCTGACAGCTTGATCTCAATTTCTTTATGCTGAGACCCTTCTACACTCTGTGTCAAAGGGAGAGAACCTTAGCAATGGCCTAGGAAACACTCCTGAATTTCTTGTACAATAAGCTCCACACTCGGCAAACCACATAATGATGAGGTTTGTTTGTCTGGGATTCCTCCTCTCCCCCATCTGTTGTCCGTGGGGAGACTGAGATGCCAGTCAATGTGTGCCACAGTGTGGCTACTCCCTTTTCCCAGGCTACAAGAGCCAAGGTTCTCAAGAAGCCCAAGAGCTATACATGGCATGAAAACACATATGAAATTGCTTCAATTTAGCCACTACAGTGGAGTCTGTGTGACCTCACCACATGTGAAGTATAGGAGTGTTTTGAACTCAGTTTAAGCCCTCTTTTAGGGGTTAAAATAAACTATAAATTACGTGGACCACAATAATACATTTTTCTCTTAACAAAAATCGAAGGTTTTCTTTTTCCCCATAATAATAGAGGGTTTTTTTCCAAGAGTTTATGTAATGTTTTCACTGAAAAAAAAATTCTAGCAATTTAAAAGATTTTCGTTAACAGCTAGAGACACAGACCTAGCATAGGTGCAGACAATTTAACAGACGTTTTTCCTTTGGGTTTTTTCTGGTTGTTTGGTTTGTTTGGTTTTTGATTTGTTTAGTTTTGTTTGGTTTAGTTTTTTTTTTGGTAGTAAGACATGTAAAGCAAAAGAACTAAAGCTCTACTTTTGCCTTGTTGACATGGATAAACTTTCACTAATGCTGAAGCAGATAGGATTAAGCCAAAGCTGAGGAGCAGAGGAGCAGGAGCAGAGCCAGTTCAAGGTTAAAATAGTGTTATCTTACAAGTTGGATCCAAAACCATTTCAAATCACTGGCATCATTTTTATGGTATTATAGATTCACAAATTAAATATTGTTGCAAAAATGGTCATTATTGAAGAACAGTATAAAAGGAAAGAATAAAATACAAGAAACTTGTAATATGTATATTTAGTGTATTGCATATACATATTCTGTGCTGTGTTTCTCTATGTAATTTATTGAAGCTGAACCACTGCAAAATGTGGTTCTCTGGTTACAGTTTCTGGGAATTGGAGCCCCATTTATATCAGGTTATGTACATCAAAATGTTTGCAGCATGTGGCCCTCTAATCTGCTAGGATCCTAGCTGTAATTAGTAAATTAATAATTAGTAAATGAATATCCAAATATCTTTTCCTGAACTGCTTCAAAGAAGAATTTCAGCATTATTCTTAATTGTGCATCATATTTAAAGAGTTCTGGAAATGCATGTTGGGAAAATGTATGTCACTTGGGAAAAGTGGGGTTTAACAGCTAACAATACTAAGGCAATTTCAATATCTGAATTGCATCATACATTCACTTGTATATAATTAATTTTAATTTCTTAGCAGTAGTCATCTCAGTTATTAAAAAAAATCTTAGATTACTAAGATTAGTAAATATAGATTACTAAACTTAGATTGTTTAAAGGTTTGTAAAGAATCCCAGCAAATATCAACAACATAAATGACTTAATAGTCATAAGTGTTATAATTAGATCACTGTTTTCTTGTTCAGGCATGCTGAACCATCTTTAGGATGCTAAATTTCATTAATTAGATTGTGATGTGTTGATTAATTGTTCATTTCAATTCTATCACTTATTTTGAGACAAGACTGAAAAAAGATGGGGGGAGAGTGTCTATACATACATTGGTTGCTGGGTTTGCAATCTGAAATCTACCTTGTGAAAGAATTATGAGCATGGATATACAAAATCTTCATACTGTTTTCCAGCTCAGAAATTCTATTCTGTATTTAAATTGTCTTTAATTGTTTCTACAGGTTGTGTCTTATTGTTCTCATAGTGTTTTAATTGCTTTAATGCACAAAATGCCCAGGGGGTCAAGATTTTTGACTTTAAGCAAGTTTGATGTCATAGCAGGGTAGGAAAGGATGGGGGACCTTTAGGTGCCAACCAATTACTTGGGCAGCACAGATGGCATGTCTACTTATTCTTATTAGTTATTCTCTGCCAAGTCAGAGGTCAAAATGGGAACAATTTTAAGTGAGCATTTGGATTATTTGTTCAAGATAAATTCAACAACATGTTCATTATTTTCCTTTAAATGATGCAAACATCCCTTTTTAAAAGAAAAATTCTGAGGAATGTGGCAAGGCTAAAGGAAAAATTGATGTGGGGAGAAATTATTGTGGGTGGCTAGCATCATGTAAACTCATAAGAAGAATTGTCATCAAAAATTTTATGGGTTTACTTTTCTTTTACTCTATCAGGTAGCCAATATTTGATGCTTTTGCATTTCCATTAGGAAAATGCATTATGGATCAGTTGTCTTCTGATATAAATGAGTGTAATTTATAACAATGCAGAGGAAAGTGAACAGAACTCAGGCTTTTCTGTTGAATTGTCCGGTTGTTTAACTTTGCTGGAGTTACGCCAGCTGCTTGTTTCTGTTCTCCTTCTCCTTATTTCTGGGTGCTTCATGCAGTCCTTAATGCACTTGCAGCTATCAGGATGCTGCCTTTTGTATTACAGACTACCTAAACCAATTCTTTGGTCCTTACTCTTAATGTCTACCAAATTTGCAGCCTCACACCGTAGCCTTCTGTTCTCAAAGTTATTGTTACAAAAACTGTCATTACCTGAGCTTACCTAAGCTTGAATGAAAGGGTACAGCATTGAATTTAAGTAGAGCTCTGATGGAGCAAATACATACACAGAAGAAAAATCTCAGCAGTGGAATGGAAACGCTCTTGGGAATAAAATCGTAACCTAGTTTTGCTTCAAAATTACTATTTCAGTACATTGGTTTCCATTCTTCAAAATAAACGGTATAATGGTGAAACAACAGAATCCATCAGTTTTGAAGAAATGGCAAAATTTAAACTGAATCATGAAAAACTTGCTTTATTGAGTAATTTTGAACTCGAAGTGGCAATTTATAAATAATGCCAAATGCCATATTGTCACAAGTCCTGGCTTTTCCACAGTTCCACCAATAACTTTCTCTCAAGAATATCTACTTAGTCTTGTTTTATTATCGCTTTCTTTTTGACAATGAAATTTTGAAATAATTAATGGCTTAGAATCACTTAATTGCCAGAGAGAGATCTTGTCAAATACATTTTCAAAAAGCTGAATAGAGAGAAAGCTAATTAAATTACCTTTAGAACAATTCTAAGAATTCTTGCCTTTTTTCATTGTTTCCATTACCTGCTCCTACAGATGTCATTCTTTGGATTAATGCTGTATCTCTGTATTTTTCATGTTTGGAATTTATGTAGATCTTCCAAGACTTTGCTCAGGATCAATTTTAAAACTTAGTTATGGTGTGGTGGATTGACCTTGGCTAAGGGACAGACACATACCCAGACACTCTCACTATCCCTCCTCAATAGGACAGAGGGAGAAAACAGGACTGCAAAGCTCTTGGGTCAAGATTAGGACAGGGAGATCTTTCATCAATCAATCACAAGCAAAAGAGATACAACTTGGGAAAAATTAATGTATTTTTTGCCAATTAAATTGGATTTGGATGGTGAGAAATAAAGACAACAATAAAAATGCCTTCCCCATCTCTTCATTTGAGGTGCAATTCTCTGCATCCCCCAAACGGGATGGGAAGGGGGATGGGGGATGTGGAATGGTAGTTGTGCTTGCTCCATAAGAGCTTCCCTCTGCTGCTCCTTATTCCTCACGGTTTTCCCTAGCCCCAGTGTGGGTCCTTCCCACAGGCTGCAATCCTTCAGAATAAACTTGCTCCAGTTCCTTCAGGTCACATCCCCTGCTCCACCACAGGGTGCTCCATGGCTGCAGTTAGGTGCTTCACAGGCTTCTTCACCATCCGGAGCACCTTCTCCTCCTCCTCCTCCTTTTCTCACCTTGGTGTTCACAGGCCTGTTTCTCACACGAATTTTGGTTCCTTTTCTATCTGACCAGCATTTTCATTCTTTAATGTGAAATTAAGGGTGTTTTCCCACTGATGACACCAGTTTGGCAGATGGTCTCAGCTGTGTCCCATGGCAGATCCACTGCAGAGCTGGCTGTGTCGAGGACAGGGGAGCCCCAGGACTTTTCTCACAGAGGCCATCCCTGCAGCCTCCTTGCTGCCAACACCTTGACACAGACATCCCACTGATACTTGTGTATCATCCCTATTTTCTTGCAGCACTTTTAAGGTTTTGCAGTGCTGCCTTCCCCACTTCAAATCTCATATTTACTTGCAATCCATCAATAAACTAATTTAACATTGAATCTTAGTGATTAAGCTGAAAATGTGCTCTTTGAAGCTTATACTTGTGGGAGGTGTGGGATTTGCTTCAAGCTGTATGAGCTGCATAATATCACTTACTATCCCTCATTGGTAGAGGGATATTCACCTTATTCACCTTAGTCTGGAAAATAAATCCAAACTTTGTTATGTCCCCCACTCATCACCACTATTTTAAGAGTAAAAAGGCTTCCTTTTATATTGTTTTGGGTTTGGGGTTTTGTTTGTTTGTTTATTTGTTTTGTTTTGTTTTGTTTTGTTTTTTAATAAACCTAGCAACAATGGACTCAACCTGATGTCCGTGAACTCTTATGCTGGACAGGCAGGAATGAAAATTACATTGTCTCAGAGGATGCTGCATGCCATGCCCTGCTTACAGGTTCCCCAGGGAACTCGTTACAGCCCCAAGCCTGCCAGAGTTCAAAAGGTGTCTGTACACTTTCAAGCACATGGTAACTCTTGGGGATGATTCTGTGCAGGGCCAGGAGTTGGACTCGATGATCTTTGTGGGTCCCTTTCAACTGAGCATATTCTGTGATTCTGTGATACTATTTAATAAGTAGCTTGTGATAATAAATATTTAGTTTCTCCAACCTGATCCATCACATATTTATCAAACTGGACCATGCTGTGAGACTTAGGTCAGTGTTCTTATCTCATTATTTATTTGAGTAATGCTGTAGTGATGGAGAGTTACTCTGTGCTTCTCTGCTGTGGCTCCTCAGTGAATGTAGACCTGGGTAGGGAGGGAGGCACATTAAAAATAGTATTCCACTCGTTCACACCCTGGGAATAAAGATTAATGAGAGTTACAGCAGGGTAATGTCACCTCTCATACAGTCTGTGGAGGAAGAACTTTGCCTTGACTTGGGTGAAAGCAGGGGGATGCACAAGATGCACACTGTCTCTCAAACATGAAGGAAGTGGTGCCTCAGCTTTATTTAGCATCTCTATTTTGTTTGGAAATGCATAATGAAAACCTCAATTTTACAGGTGGGATTTTGAGTCACGGAGTAGATGATTTGTCCAAAGTCATGTAGCTGAAACAAGGAATTGCATTTGGATTTTTGAAGACTTCAGCCAAAATCTTTTTTCTGTAATCTATTTTTTCAAAAAACAAGCAAATCCAAAAAAGAAGTAAAAATTCATTGGTATTGCAAAACAGTGTGAATATTACAAACCCATTAGTTATTGGAATAAATTTCTATGGTTATTAAAATGAACACAGATTTAGATAGTCATTCAAATGTATGTTTTTATGTGTGTTTGTGTTTAAGTAGGATAAAGCTCAATAGTGCTTGTTCCCTAAAGTTTGACCTGGGCTTGTTTCTAACTTATGAAGCCTAATATTTTGCAATTTAAAGGCTAATTTTGTTTACAGATGTTGAATGCTAATAATTCTGTTCTATTGTATAAATGTGTATTTACATTAGAAGATCCTTATGAAGCTGAGTTAAAAGCAAATGTAAATATCGGGGTTATTTTTTGCACATTTTCATGCACATACCAGAAAGGAAGAGTAAAATTGGTCATTATGAGTACATAGTGATGAAAAATGGCTAGACACAATAAAGGATAATTTCTTTGGTTTCCAGAGCATAATGGAGTATGAATCATATTTAAAATTAATGACTGAGAAGACAGATCATGATTTGAATGTCATCAGTAGCTATTTTACTCCTCCCTAGAGCTGCAACAAGCCTTTTATGAGAGATGAGTTCCTGCAAACAAGCCCTTCTAAGCTGTCTGAAAGCTCCTAATTTATAACAGAGCTTTAGAAAATGTTTTATTTTTACATTTTTCCAAGCTTGGAGTAGCGGTAGCAGACTAGGAACACCATCTTACTGTCCAGCAAGTAATGTGCAGTTATTTTTTTGCAAGTAATTTTTCAAATGTAACTTTTTTGAGAGGTAATGTTGGCAATGCACACCCATACTATTGTTTCATTTAAGTGAACCTTTAAATTCTGTTACTGTGTATGTGTGGCAGACATTAAGTAAAGATAATGAGTCAACAATGAGCCTTTTCAAGAAGAAGACATCCTGATGTTTTTGATAGCTAAGGATATTGAGTAGCATCCAAAGAAGAAAATCTATGGTTTATTTTTTTATTTCTACATATATGTAAATTAGTTAATTTCTGATTTTCAACATCAGGAACAGCCCTGTATTGAGAAATGAAGTTTGCTACTGGAGATCAAACTTTTACTAAAAGATGAAGGACACCTTTTGTTTCAAAGGACTGCAGGTTAGGCCTTTCCTGACATTCAAACTTTGTGTTTACTGAAGTTGTTATGTGCTTTCAGTTCACAGGTTGTCCATAAGCTGTTGGAGTTCTTATAGTGGTGTATTACCTTCCATCCTACCCACCAAATCTCTCTTGGCTCATTTGTCGTGCACAATGATGTTCTGCGATATTGTTTTCATTTTTCAGTAACTTATATCACAGAGTATCCCAGATTTAACCGTAACTGTATTTCCACTGACAGGCTCCTCTCTCCTCTTCCTTTTGGAGCTGGCTCTTGTGGGGAGCACTCATAAAGCATAGCCACTTAGGATCTCAGCTTAAAGGACTTGCCAAATTACACCTTCATATAGGTATGAAGGCAGGATCACACGTTGAAAACAGGCATTGGAATGGTTTATTTTTATAAATAGAGAGAGACCAGAAGAGATACTTTCATGTATAATACCTAAAATAACAGTCTGACTTCTGGTATAGTGCATCATTCTTTATGCTGCACTGTCCTGTTTATAGCCTAGTAATGTCAGAAAAACACTTTATATTGTATTTAGGTTCTCTTATTTTATGGCAATGCCTAGAAAGATACAAAACCAATTCTGCTAAAGGTAGTGGAAATTTTGTTGAAAAATATTCCCCTTCACATCATTACGGTATATTGTTTTGCAGGAGTTGAAATGGGCACAATGAAAGTTAAGAACTCTGGTGATCTGTAGCCTGGCAACTGCAACAGTGGCCTGAGATTTGGAAGGCACCATTGTGCTCAAGTTATTGCTCTGGTGAAAACATTCCTGGGGATATATACACATACATATGTGCACACATACGTAAATGTATGCATTTTTTACATATATATGTACGTGTATATATACATACACACGTGTATGTATAAATAGCAACAGCAAAGTAAAATCCTCTCTCTGCATGCTACTTTTGTACATCCTAGGGCACAGTATCCTGATGACTACATGGCAGGATTCTGTCATCTTCATAAATAATCTCTAAAACAAAAAAAGAAAGTATTTGAATGCACAGCACAACCCCCATATTTTGTATAATTTTCTTGATAAGCTTACTTCTTATTTCAGAATTTTAGAAAGGTAAGTGTCAAAATATTGTCATTTAAAAAGAAAAGTGACTGCTGTCTCTTGAGCCGTTATGATGTCTTTTTCCATTCTCACTACCAAGGAGAACTGTGAACTACATGGAATAACCCTCTGCTCCTGAAGGCTCAATTAACAAGGCACAAGGACTAAAGGAACTTTTTCACATCTTGGAAGGGATGGTAATGGTGGGAAGTTCATGAGAACGTGAATAAATGGAAGGCATCCTCTGGTGTAGGAAGACAAGCAACACAAGTTATAAAACTGCTGCTTCTAAAGGTAGTTGTTTCTAGGCATTTCTCTTACACTTTCTGTTTTGTACAAGTCACACCCGGTACAGCATTGTCTTGTGTAGGAGTGGGTCTGATGGTTTAGAAAGGCAACCCAAATGATGTATGAACAGCTCATTCCAATGCTCATAGAAATACATTAGAAAAACATTACACAGAAGGAATAATTTGAGATCCTAGACAGGTTTTTTCTCCATTAATGGTATTTTAAAATGCAGAAAGCACTTCTGTGAAGCATGAAGGATGGTCAGGATTAGCTAATGAGGCTGATAGGTACAATTGTTGCATGCTTGATCTGCCTTGGGTCCTAATGCTTATTTGGACGTCTTATTATTGTGTGGGTGTAAAGTCTGTCCAAGCTCATAATCAATAGATATCTGGTTATTCACAATGTTTATGTCCCTGTCTTCAAAGCTAGAACAAAGTGATCAGGATGGAGTTTGCTAGGTTCATACAGAAAATTTCTCATGGACAATCTGAGCAAACTAATTGCTGGCATTAACATGGGAGTCATATGAGCCGTGATAATGATGTAGATAATGAAACCTCCACCTTTGGCCATCGCTTTATTACCTACAGGGTCAGCAAAGAATTTATTCAACCCTGAGCTGCATTTTATAATTAGCTATTTGTATCTGGAAAGCTTTTGGTATTGTACAGTATCTTCAGATATCATTCATCAGCTGTAAAAGGGCTTTAAGTGCATCAGAAGAAAGAATGGTGGGGACCCACTGTCAAAGTGTATCGGAAAATGTAGAGTCAAAAACCCCATAATTTTCAGTCAGGGATCTTTGAGCTTTAGAGGAAACAACCTGAACTGATAGGTTAGCAATAGCTTAGCAGATTTATAAAAACTGTATATCAACAAAATGGTGAGAACTTGCTGTTGCATGAACATACTGAACCAAGCAGGGCAGTGCTTTGCTAAATATAGTTCTGTTTTGTTGATATGACTTCTCAATCTCACAGAAAGGTGGCAACATTCAGGCTGCATTTCTCTTTTAGCTGTATAAAAAGCCGGGGGAGAGTATGATTTTAATCTAAGCTGGTTTTACAAAGGCTATCGATTTGGGTTTCAGCATTCCAAATTAATTATCCCAGGCACATGGACACAGTCAGTGTCAATAAGTTAAAAGGATGCCCACAGCAAAGAATTTCACCAACATCTCCAGTGTGTACTGTGATTTACTGCTTAGTAAGACCCAGGCCCCTTTTCCAAGGAGGGCTCCTGTGCAGCTGGCAGGAGCCTCTGAGCTGACAAGGGGTGCTCTTTCCTGCCCTTTTCATACCCACAGAGGTGCTGGTTCTCCATTTGTAAAAACACATTTCTACAGCCAGTCATCTGTAAAATGATGCTAACAGCCCAGAGGTGGCCAGGACAAGTTCCCTAAAGTATCCCTTATCTTGCACTACTCATTCAAACAGGGAGCTGCTTAGCAGGACTGGTTCTTAGCTGGCTACCAGCCCAAAGAATTACTGGACTTCCACTAAGGCGTTTCAGTAGTTTTGGCTTGATATTTTAGCTGTAGGAACATTAGAACAGACCTAAGTTTTGATCATCTTGGTCTAAAATGTGATCCCAAATCCCCTACTCACTGATTGCCTACAGTGAGCCATTGTCATGGCTCTTACTTGCATATTTTTAGGGATCATGGGACTACTCCTGTTTGAAACAGCTCTGCCGGTAGCTTCAGCTAAAATCATATCAAGATCTAGGTCATATCTTCTATGGCAAAAAACTCTGGATAGTGGGCACACATCCACAAGATTAGGTAGCTGTGGCTACCTTTCTCAATGTGTTATTTTTCCTGGACAAGTGAGAATAAAGAAATTTTTATCTTTCAATAAAGTTTCATAATAAAAATACATATCAGCTTAGGTAAAGAAGTAAATCAAACCAGGTTTAAGCTATTTCAAATGTTTTCTTATCTTAATTAAAAAAAAATCAAATGGAAAGCAATTTAAAAGTCCCAAACTCTCAACAATAGTAAAGAAGCATACAAAGAAATAAATAAAAATATTATCTTCATTTAAATTTTACCTTTCCAATTACTTCTGGTTCCAAAATTACTCCACAAGTAAAATTCAGTGAAGTAGATTTAAGTTTTTCATTTAAATAGTGGAAAGCAGTTATAATTTTTTTCCCCAAGGTTTTAAAACCAGAGATTTCCAATCACTTTTTTAACATAATAATTGGAAAAGCATTCACTTACCCTGTTTTTAATCTAGCTGGTAATGAGTTCACTCAAACTACACATTGATATTATTTTTAAAGTGTAAAGACCACTGTAAGTTTTAAAATCAGGGTTTGGTTTTATAAGAATACAATTTCACAAAATCCAAGTGAAATAACTCCATAATTTTTAATAATTTAGTATTGTTTCAAAATATGATATTTGGCAATAAATCTTCAAGGCAAAAATTGCAGCTACAGCATAGCATAGCAGAGGGATATCTCAGTCACTCCTGCTTATTATGCCAGCAAACAGGTGTATCTCATACAAAGATCTCCACAAAATCTAGTCGGATGGTGGATCTGGGCCATAACTTTGCTAGGACCTTGTCAAACTATACATGCTGTGCTTTTTACATTCCTCCAGGACATCCCATATATACTGGCTTTTTTTCTGGCTTCCTCAGGAGAAGCAGCACCATTCCACTATGGTTCCCAACTAGGAAAACAGCATCCAGCACCTGTCTGCCCTTGGCAGAGAGCTGCAGCCTGCTCCCTGCCTCCTCCTGGGCAGATTTTAGGGCAAGGACACAGCATTGCTATGTATGTTGAAGGATTTGCTGTAAGCTGGAACTGATACTCCCAGGGGCTGGAACAGAAATGTAAACTCAGTGACCAGGTGATGTGGAAGAAAAGGAGAAAAAAAAGTTGCTTCGGGTCTGCCCTACTGTCTGCGCACTGTCAGACCTTGTAGGAATTTTAGATTAAGTTTGCTGCCTGAATTTTTTGCTAGTAACAGGAGGGTACAGTATCAGGCAATTTTACAAGTGTGGCTGCTGCACTGAAATATTAATTTTTTTCCTTGTACTTTTGACCTGCGAGACAGGAAACTCCCTGTTCTGAGAATTAAAGCAGCAATGCAGTTTAGGTTTCAGCTGTAAGAAATAGAGAATTCTTGATATGAAAATTGGTGGGTTAAGTATTTGTTTAAAACCAAAACCAACTCGTGAGTAACACAGGCAGCTAAATTGCACCATCTGGAGCAAGAGGCAGATGCAAGCATCTTTATTCAAGAATCAGTTTCTTATTATTTATAAAAGATGCATAGTATTAATTCACTCCTTTTTTTTTTCAGGGAGCATTGTTCATTGGAAATAGCTTTGTGTAGACATCTGGAATAGAAATTTCTTCATCATTTTACATAATAAGTCCAGAATAAATGCTAGTTATTAATAGTCAAGATTGCTTAAGGACTTCAGACTACCCAACAGCCTGGACAAAGCACAGGCAGATGCTTTATACAGATTGTAAAGAAGACTGATAATTATAAGCAAAGCCAGGGAAGTGACCTTTAATTGTGGCAGGAACTGCATGCCACACTCCTCACCACCACACACTAAACAAATTAGACCCATCCATTGACTACACCTAGGGAATCTCGTTTTCCATCTGGTACTCCGGGCCTTTCAACTTCTGGTTGGGCATTCAGAAACTGAGGCACATAAAATCATCAGTCATCTTCTAAATTTTATACAGAATGTGGTATTTTCATAAGAATGCAGTCATTTTGTTTTCACAGTACTAATTCGTTGTCAATGACTAATGAAATGGTAATTGGTTTTTACAGGGCTTGATTGGCAAAATGACTTTATTCATTTAGTGTTTACAGACAAGGAACATAAGAGAAATAATTTATATGTGATCCTCAGAAACTTTTTTAGCTTCATCCAAGTTTGTTCAAAGTGAATATATAAATATAAAGATAAAATAAGGCAGTAATGTATGTATATTCAGACAGAAACAGACTATGATTTAGAGCCTCTTAGGATAAAAAATAATGAATGAAAAAGACTGCTTAATTAAAACTTAACATTAAGTTGTGCTCTTTTATAAAGGTCCATCTAATTCTGTGCAATTTCTTCCAGATGGAAGGCATGCAAAAGATAGATTATACTAACAGAAAGAAAGAAAAAACTTCAGTGAGACCAAGGCAGCCATTAATAAAGCAAGCATTAGCACATTTATAGAACTTTGGTAGAGGAAGATGTACGAAAATAAAGTATTTTAAAGAAGCTGCCCACCAAAGAAACATAGAAAAGTTTAATTTTTAATATGTGACAATTTTTATCTTAAGAACTCTGATTTAGCTCCAAACACAATTTATGATATGTACAATTAAAATCTCTACCTAAATAAATGTGTATTATACTGCCTATTCAAAGAAGACTACTGACTTAATTCTTGTGATGTATCCTAACATACCAAGAAAGCCAAAGTTATTTGTTCTTCAATGGGTCTTTGTCTTTAGTGAACATCTAGTCAGCATCGGGAGGCTGGATTTATCACAGTCTGAAAATTAGTCCCTGGCAATTCTGCTTGGGGAAATTTAATTTAGATTTAATTAGAGATGGAGTCAAGATACATGGCTTCAACTAGTTGTTGTTAATACTGAAGGGGTAAAAGTTGCATCTGTTTTTTGGGACTCCCAGTTGACAGTTGCCTGTGAAGATTTGCCTTTCAGGGTAGGTAGCTGTAGCCACTGCAGGATCCAACCAGTGCCTGGGGCAGATGAGTGCCCCATCAGCAGAGTGACAGGCATTTGCATTATCAACAGTCATTCTGAGTATCTACAGCCTGTCCTTCTGGTCTTGTATATAAACTTGTTACCTAATCCAGATGCATTGCACATTGATTTGTCATAATTATCTTCACAGGTCTGGGGACAGACCCTGATTAACCTCTCTTCCTACAGTTGACCGCCACTAGCTCTTTTATTTTTGTTTTTTAATGACTAGTTATAATTTATAATGACTAAATATAATTTGCAATGACTAATATATTATTCCTTAAGAAGTATGAGTCTTTAAAAACTCTGTATTTCCCTATTGTCAGAAAACCAGCTAAAATTCCTATTGTGACTCAAAATAAAAGCAATAAAAATCCAGAAGAAAAACCTATCAACAGGTTTAAGATGGTGACTTAATATTCTCAAAGTGTTTTCAGAATATTTGAAAACTAATAAGTATTTTTGAAAACAGAAGATGTCCAGTGAGGCATTTTTGCCCTGCACATTGACATATCATTGTCTGGTGATCTGAGAATCCTGTAATGGCACTGAGAAGCTCAGGAACAACCGAGGAGCATCTCTAAGCCCAATACTTTTTCCTGTAAGACAGTGACACTGGCAGTTTATAAAGGATTGCTCTTGCAGTGTTGTTTCTTTCAGCGGTGTTGTGGAATTGGGATACCTGTAGGTTGCTTTCTCAACTGCAGTTATACCTTTCTCATTATATTTAACAGCTTTGCTAAAAATGAGTAGCATATAGTATTGGCTAAGGAGATGGGATATAGAACATGCCAACAAAATGCATATTAAATTGCAATGACATGCTTGTGTTGGTAGAATGTGATGCTGTGAAATTAAATTCAAACAAATACAAACAAATGCACTTCAGCAAGAATGCAGTCACCCAGCTTGTCCTCAAGCTGGTCCAGGAGACAGGGCAAGTGGGAGGCTGTTGGGAGGGAGGAGGGAAGGTCTGGGTTCTTTCCCTGTTGTACTGTACAATTTCATAAAAGTAATTTAATCCTTTTTCTCTGATTTTGCACAAGGACATAATGAGGCATGGGATTATTTATTTGAAGTGGTAAGTATGACCCCTGATGCAGAATGGTCTTCCAAAAAGTGTTGTATCTGTCTTAGGCATACAGCTTTTCAAACAGCTAAACAAAAAAACCAATCAACAATAGACTGCGAGTGATATGTAGCTTGCTGTAACCTGGAGCCATGCATAGTCTTTAATTAGTACGACTGAAAATGTTCCATACGGGAATACAAGAACCAGTCTTCTATTCAGCTCAGGGAGTGGCTGTTCAGGCTGCAGAAGGAAACAGATAGCAGTACCCCAGAGTATCCCTGACACTTTGACTTTTGTGCTTGGCCTCCCAAATCACCCATTTTTTGTAAGGAAGAGTAAAAGCAATAACACTAATAATATTGTTGTGAGTAGCTTACAAGGTTTGGAAGGGTTTGGTAACATCATTACTCTGTCTTGGGAGAGATTAAAGAAATTAAATGTTAGATTCTTAGCCAAGGAATACAGATCCAACAGACATAACCTAGGCTGACATCATTTGATGGGTAAAATGAAGCTCTAAGTGTTCCATTAAGATTGTTCCTCTTGGGTCCTTCTAACACTCTCCAAGTTTCCTCTTGCCCTCCCCCAAATGCAGAGAAATTAGAAAAGTAAAGCATGTCAACATCTTGTTTTCCTACCATGCTTTGGTAAAAGCAACCAACTAATTAAAAATAGCAGTTTTCATCCACTCAGCCTTCCCAAACCATCCTGAGTTGCACGGTGCAAATGTATTTATAAGAAAAATCACATTTTATCTCTTTATAAAAGTTTATTCATGTTTGTTTCACCTTAAAAAATTTTGGAAGCAAAAGGTAAGGAAAGCTTGCAGGCCAAGTTATTGAGAAATTGCATTTTTCAGGTGCAAGAATTTTCTAGGAAGTACCCTTAGATTTGAACTAGAAATAATCTCTGAAACATTCAATCATATGTGAACTTTAAGAAAATCCAGACCTCTTTGTCAACTTCATGGATTGTCTTTTATATCTGTTGTAGAATGTAAATTAAAATCTAATCCTGGATGCAAATTTAACTTTTTAGAACAGATCTGAACCAGAGCAGATAATTACAATTCCAGTTGTAGTATACTTGAGGGGAGAAAAATAAAAATCTGAAGAAAAGCCATGGCATCATCCATAACATACCCATAAGATATGTGAACTGCAGGTGAGGACAGATGTCCTTAAGATATCTTAAAAGTAGATTACTCTGTCAGTTCAGCTTCAGGAGCTGAACATTAGCTAGCTCTGGTTGTTACACCAGATGCCAAAGTGACTTTTTCCCATGCTGATCTTCAGGATGCCTTCAGCAGTCAGACAGCTTCAGTGTGTCACATGATGGCCATGTACATGCCTTTCTGCACTATGCTGTGTTTTCCACTACTGACACACCCTGATAGTTGCTTTTTGAGAGATGGGAATCTCTCTTTTAATGCTACTAGCAGAAAGCACTGTCTTGTACTTGACAGAGTAAAAGGACAATGATAACATCTTCTTATAGTAGTGATGGAGTACAAGGGAAAATCAGTTTATTTTGCAGTGAAGGTTTTCAAGGCATACTTTGGTTTGCATGATTTTGTTGAGAACTGCAGGCTGGATTAACACATGATGGGCACCCTCTTCTCCTGAGCTGTGTGCACTTAGTGAGCAATCTGAAAGCACACTTTCTGTGACAAGGCTCCACCATGGTTGAGCTGCCATGGGAAGGCCAGGAGGGAAGCAGACAGGCAATCTGAGCCCCAGGGGCTGCTAAATTAAGCTTATCCCCAACCCAGCTGATGTTATCTCCTGGTGGAGCAGTGAGGCCCAGAGAACACCCCTGCTATTTTTCCCGTGTAAGTTGTTTTAAGAACTCCTTTGGGCTTGTGGTGCCTATGGTTTGTGCATTTTCTTTTGGCAGGGAGCTGTTAGGATCAATAGAGATTTGTGGAGACTTGCTGTTTCAATGCCAGCTAGTTTCTACAAAATATTATTTTCCCACCTTAAGGAAAAAAATAAAAGTGTCTTTGAAATAAT
The DNA here is from genome assembly GCA_013398175.1 of Climacteris rufus. NCBI lineage: Eukaryota > Metazoa > Chordata > Aves > Passeriformes > Climacteridae > Climacteris > Climacteris rufus. The sequence goes on from VZRZ01002845.1 coordinate 332,301, forward strand.
TCAGAGACCGAGGATCTGAGCTGAGGCCTGTGTGGATCTTACAGTGTGGGAAGATGATTGGAGAGGGAGCTGAAATATCCAGCTCGGCAATTTTATTCGTACTTGCTCCCTTGTACTCCCTATTCACACTTCTCCCTGCTGGCACACCCTTATTTATCTCTTACCTTGAGCCAAAGATATTGTGCTATTCTGAGAGAGATTTTTCAAAGAAGCTGCAGCGTCTCCTTGGAATGATGGATCCTAGTAAAGAGATTCTTTTGTTCATTTGGATATGCACAAAGCATCATCTGTTTCCTCCTAATAGGTTTTGTTTCTAGATAAATGTCTTTTAACAATGAGAATTAGAAACAAATTTTATTCAGCTATTCAGACCTTGCAAAGAAAGCACAAGGACTGTCAGCCTTTGCCGTTTTCCTTGTTGGAAAAGCAGGCTAAAGGACAAATGCTTCACTGTGCGCTCTGCTCCCAAGTACATGAATGGTAATTTTATATCTATGTTATAAATGTATTTTAAAATATCTACCGCATAATACATACACATATATTTTATTTGCAAATGTTCCTGTGATATCAAGACAGTAAAGCATATGGTAACAGCCATTGTCAATCCATGTAGTCATTGCATGAAAGGAAAGATTATGTATCTGGGTGATTTTTTTCCACAGTGAACAGTAGCTCTTCAGTTATTTTCTCACAGTCTTTATTGGGGCTTTTTTCATCCTCACATGTTTTTGCAGGATGGAGATTGTGCATCTGTACTATGGGAACATGATTATCCTTGAGTGTGGCACTTGGACAGCTATTATGTGCTCAGAAATTAATTTTGCTTTTTATTACAGAGAAGGACAAAGAAGAACAAAACTTTGGGAAAGAGAGTTTCCCTTATCAAATATTTACAATTTCAGCTCCAAATTCAGGAAAGGTAAGCTCTGAGTCATTACTTTTTCTTTTTAGTATCCAATCTGCTTGGAAATGAATGGAATGCAATAACCTTCAAATCCCTTCAGAAGTTGTGAGTTACAGGAAATCATTTATTTGAAAAGCACCATGAGATAATGGAGGGTGTGTTGTGTTTGCATGGCCAGGTTCTGGCAGCAGGGGGGCTACAGGGGTGGCTACTGTGAGCAGCTGCTGGAAGCTTCCCCCATGTCCAGCTGAGCCAATGCCAGGCAGCTCCAGGATGGACCTGCCACTGGCCAAGGCTGAGCCTGTCAGTGACAGTGGCCCTGCCTTAGGGATAACTATTTAAGAAGGGAGAAAAAATGTGTGCAGAGACAGCCAGAGAGGGGAGTGAGAATATGGGAGAGAAAGAGCCCTGCAGACACCAAAGTCATTGCAGAACGAGGGGCAGGAGGTGCCCCAGGCACCAGAGCTGGGATTCCCCTGCAGCCCATGGTGAGACCAAAGTGAGGCAGCTGTGCCCCTCAGCCCACGGAGGACATGGGGAAGCAGAAATCCACTTGTAGCCCAGGGAGGAGGCCATGCTAGAGCAGGAGGATGCCTGGAGGAAGCTGTGGCTCTGTGGGAAGCCCATACTGGAGCAGGGTCTTGGCAGGGGAGCAGGGTTCTGGCAGGGGCCTGTGACCCTGTGCAGAGAGGAGCCCATGCTGGAGCAGGTTTGCTGGCAGGATTTGTGACCCCACAGGGGACCCATGTTGGGGCAGCCTGTTCATGAGGGAGCGCATGGGAAAGGCTCCCATCGGAGAAGATTACTGAGGACTGTCTCCCATGGGAGAGAAACCATGGCGGAGAATAGTGTGAGGATTACTCCCCCCCAGGGAGGAAGGAGTGGCAGAGACAACATGGGATAAACAGATTTCAGACCCCATTCCCCATCCCCCTGCACTGCTGGAGGGGAGGAGGTAGAGAAATTTGGGAGGAGTGAAGGTGAGCCTGAGAACAAGGTGGGTGTGGAGGGAATGTGTTTTAAGGTTTATGTTTTATTTCTCATTATCCTACTCTGATTTGATTGGCAACAAATCAAACCAATTTCCCCAAGTCAAGTCTGTTTTGCCTATGACAATAACCAATTTGTGACCTCTCTCTCTCTCTTTATCCCAACCCATGAACCTTTTTTTATATTTTCTCTCCCCTTTCCAGCTGAGGAGGGGAGTGAAAGAGTGGCTTTTAGTGAGAACCATCCAGGCATGGTCAACCCACAACAGAGTTCTTGACAGGAAATGTAAGGCACCTTCTTCCTGCAAATATCCATTTTCTGGCTCCACTTTTCCCATCTTTAAAATTAGAACTCTGGAGACAAGAATATGAATTGATTTTGTGAAATTGTTTTGTGTTATGTTAATTAAAAATGATCAGCTAGCACAGCAGTAATATCACAGAGGATTGTTCTTTTGAAACAAAGATAACATACCATTGATCTGATGCTTCAAAATTCATCAGAGATTTCTAAGGCCACAAGGGAATGTTCTGATCAGCTAAGCCTGACTTCTTGCACATGAGAAGCAAAGAGAACTTTACTCCAGTTCCTGCACAAGTTGTGTTTCTGGACAAACACAATACTTTTGTTTGTAAGGGTCCTTTAAAATGAAAATAAGGCTTTCTGCCCCAGACTTTATGTTCACTAGATAACTTTAACTTCTTTTTCAAAGCACTGCTGAATATTTCATTTAATTATTAAAATCATGGGTGGATTCTGAAAGTGAATGAAAGAGACAAGTTATCTGTGAACATTTGAGTAAGAAAACTGAGCCAAAAACATGATAAAATGCTGAAGTATCATCGACCCACTAGAGATTTAAGAAACCACGTCACAGAAATAAATGCAAAGAAATGAAAAATGGCTAAAGTCCTAATCCAGTGAAACATAAAAGTGTGCCTGTGACTCTAAATAATGTGAGAAGTTTCACCAAAGGCAATGAGACTGTTAAAAGTTTCAGAAGACATAGGCATGCCCCTAAGTGTTTTAGTAGATTGAAATTGAAGTGCCTAGTCAAAAATCATTAATTTCTTTTAGCAAGGAGGGAGAACAGAGTTTATGAGAAGCTCAGTAAAATAAATTACAAACCAGAAAGAACTATACGAAAAACTTAAAACAGTCATGTTCGTGGTTTTAGCTAAGGTTCAACATCAAATGAAGTTCCCACTGTGCAATGGCATGCAGCTCAGGAAGCACTGGATGCTACTGGTTCTGCAGAACATAACAGCAAAAGACAGTGTGCCATTTTCACGCAAACACTCACTATTTTGTTGTCTGCTGTATTACTTCCTCTTGTTTGACTCTTGATTGTATTTTCAGTTATGTTGTTTTTCTCCCAATGCAGAAGGCTTTTGTTTGCATTTCTCAGCACCCAGAACCACCCCTGAAGAAAATAAGGCAGCAGCCCTGCAGGTGAGAAGTACCATAACATCTTTTCAAAGAGTGAAGTGCTTTATTTTTGAAGAAGCCAAAGTACGTAATTGAACAGAGTTGCGATGATTAGAATGCAATTAAGGTTGTGAAGCCCTTGAGCATCTTAAATTGTGGCATGATACAATATTTATCAGGCTTCAGAACACATAATCACATCTTTGGCCATCCAGCCATGTTTTGCTTTTTCCCTATGCAAGATTAACCCTCTATCATAGTTAATGCAGCTAAACTTATTACTGCTGTATATGACACCTTAATAATTCTGAGGTGGAAGAGTAAGGACTAGAGTTGCACAGAAGACAAGCCAATGAAGTGACAAGAAAACAGCGATGCTTAAGCATTCATTTAAAAAGATTTTTTTTTTTACTGTTAGTGAATAATGGAGCTAATATAAAATTCTGACAGGCATAAACCTATTGAATAATTCTGATACTGCAATCTACAGGTAACTCACAAGCAATAAATTGAATGATGTTAGTTTTATGCAAGAAATAATCTTTTAAAAGTCAGAAAAAGACAAATGTATAATTCATATGGTTAATATTTGAGGTATTTTGAAGGTAAGTTCACACGTTTCTTGTGTCTACATGCATATGGTTTAAAAAAAAATTAAAGGAATAAATGACCTTCAGTTAAAAACTTGGCAACTAATTCAAATTCTACTTCTAAATTTGACTTTGTCATGTCTGCTTATTAAGAATATAATTCATTGCCTGGGAGTCTGCTCTGAAATACCAGTATCTATCATAAATGCTCAACAGTTTTTCAATGTATCTGCTTTCAGACATTGGCACAGGATCAGCTTCAATGACTAGCTCAAATTCAGGTGTTGGCAGATGACACTGTGGGCTCTAATGGCAGCTTTGTGATCTGCTGATGAACTAAACTACCGTGGTTCAAAAGATTTACGATTATTTTGATTTTCTGTCACATTTAGAAGTTGAGTCAAGAAGAGCTTGTGACCTGTACCTAAATCAGAACAAAATGTTGCCATCCTTACACATGGACGGCCTTAATTAGCCGTCCTTAAGTGCTGTCCTGAGTTTCTCTGTTTTGTTTGTTTTTCCAGGTGGGGAGACTTGTTCTAGAGGGGAAACAAATAGAGCCACAATATATCTTTCATTAGAAATATGTGCTTGTAAGCAGAGCAGATTTTTACCATGAAATACTGGGTGCTGTTTAACAGATTTTTGCATGCTGTGATGTTACTTGTTATACCTTCATGCAGGCAGTAAGGTCTGTTCTCATCAGTTAGGTGTTGAACACAGACAGTCTATCTGTCTAAGCCAGACAACACAGATCAAATCCACAACTCCTTCCAAATTTATAAGCAGGGGCTTTAAAATAGAGCAACTTACCCAATAGCTCAGCAGGCTGAAGCCTGATGTTACTGCATTTTAAAGCTGAAGACTCAGCTTCCAGTGTTACCCATGCAATTACCACAATTTCCAAACAGTAGCTACAGTAGCAATAGAAAAGAGAATTGTACCTGTTGTACACAACCTTAAAATTGAAAATTTGCTTGGTTGGAGAGGCAAAAAAACATCTTAAAATGAGATGGTAAAAGATCATCCTAATTTCTACCTAATCCTGCCCCTGCTGCTTCCTCATCTTCACACTGACCTTCGGAGAGCAGCATGAGCCCCATTCCCTTCCCTCACCTTCTGCCCCCACAGGCTCGACCACCACTCTGGAGTTTCACAGGTTCTCCAGGCAGTGTTTTCCAACCCTCGTGTTAAAAGCAGGAGGCAGATAAAAAAGCTTCCCATGTCAGAGACATACTTGGGAACCATTTTGAGCCATCATCAAGGAACAGCTTAATAGGTGGACAAAGCATATGGGGGATGTGTGGAGGGTAAATGCTACTTCATTACATAGCTGAGAAATTATTTTTTGTTTCTGAAGGGGGGTGGGCTTGATGATACAAATTGCTCTTTTTCTGTGTCCACAATGCAGAGGTTTCTCTATGCTAATCTTGGCACTGACATTGAAATTGATGTGTGGCCTTTAGGTAAGTCACTTAATCAATGTGTTTGTAAAATGGGGATAATAGCATTTATTTGCCTGCCTGAAATGGATGTAGTAAGGACAGACTAGTTAATGCTGTGAAATGCTATTTACTAGTAATTGCAAGTATTATTATTCTGCGGACTTCAACCCCCTCCTTGACTGGTAATTGAAATAGCTGAAGAACCAAATAGAAGTCTGAAATGTAAAGGTGACCAAGGTTTCAGCTAAAGTGGAGGTGGTTAATCCCCTTCCTTTTCATGGAGATAATTATGCTTTAACTGAGGCAATATATATAAAAATTGTCTCAAACATATACCTGCACTTACATAGAAAGAGAATGAGAAGAAATATTGTGGGCTTTACACTTGATTCACTGGGTAATGTGCCACTGATAATGGGTCAAGGCAGCAGCTGGGTGCAACACAGAAAGATATGTGTTCAAGCTTCTGTTTTGGGATGCAGGTGCACTCAGGTGTCCTGAAAGCAGGATGAGCAGAGCAGATAAGACAGAATTAGATGCATCATTACCATTTTCAACCCAATTAACATCCCTGCTCTTCAGGATTAAATAATGTCTGTAACTTGCCTTTAGGTATGGCAGGCTGAAAAAAAATGAAGTCCTAAGGGTAAGAAGAATGAATAATGCTGTAGAGCAGTATGAAGTAGATTACAAATGGCACTACAGTAAGATGGCTTATCTGTGAGCTGTGCTTTGAAAACTCTTCTGAGGCATCAGACTGCCCCCACTTCTCCCACAGGTGTTTTTTGAGAAGGGAGGAACATAAGATGGCTGCCTGGGGTGGCTAAAGGACCTCCAAGGTGGCTAAAGGTCCTCCAAAAATATTCCTTTTTGCCCCTGTAATACTACTAAGAATCATCCTTTTACAAACACTGATGTTTAGTCGATGCAGTAGTTAAAAAAAACAGCCTTAGGCTTCTCTAACAACTAGTGAAGGGCTCATGATCTGATCCTTCCTTATGCTGAGTGAAAGGTAACAAGCAGGGTAAGCACCTCTGACTTTACTAGAATTTGGGGGGATAACTGCTTCAGGAATATTACACATATCTCACTTCAACTGCTTAATATTTTCATGGTGAATTTGCTTGAAATTTATCAAGGACGCAGGGAATCAGACTGTGATTGGCAATACTTCCAAGAATATATCGAGAGTTATAAATAGAGGAGTGGTGGAATTGTTAACTGAGGAATGACTTATGTTGCCTTTCTCCAGTTTACAGCCTTGCTTTCCAATTTTAAGTTTTACAATCCAAACTCAGGGCAAACCCAGCCAGGTGGCTGCATCTCCAGAGCAGCAGGAAAAAACAGAGTGGTTGCTGAGTGGGGCACCCATGGCTCTTGACAATACTGCTTGGCATACTGTTGGCAGGATGGCTTACTTGCATGTATTGCAGTGGATAAACTTTCCACCAAGGTACAGAAGGAGAAACATTTTGCCTTCTTCTGTAAAACAGTTCTTGGAGAGATTGCAAGTCACTGCACAGTGGTGTGGTACCCAGAGAGAAGTATCATGCAGAGACAAATCATCCTTTGGCTTCCTGTGTTAATGAGGTCAGAAACAGAGAGTTGTCTCTTTGGGCCTCATCAAAACCTGGTAGTTGTAGGACACACAAAGTAGGAAGAATCAAAGGTACTGAAAGCCACACATTAAAGGGACGCACCTATGAAAAGGAGATTTATATTCAGGAATAAAGAATATGGGATGCTGTAGGTTCATCAGGTTCAAAGGAGAGCGTCTTGGGGGAGTTCTGTTACAGCAATACATGGGCAGAGCTCTGTCACTCAGAAAGACTGCACAGGAGAGATTAGGCAGAAGCAAGGTCCAGCAACTCTTCTGACCCCATGGGATATAAAGGCTCTGCTGTCTGCCAGTCAGGGAATGCTTAAAAATATTTCTGGGAATATTTTGTCAAATTGGTAAAAGAACATGTTCAGTAATTTAATGTTTCTTTTGGGTTTTGATAATCATAGCCTTACAGAAAAATCACTCAAAATGGCATTGAACTAGTCATGCCAAAATGTCCAGCAGTGGCAGTGTGCTAAGTATCCACTGGTAACAGGAATATCAAACAAGTTCAGTCGAAACAAGACAAAGGCACTCAATCTTCCAGATATGAATTCTAGTCCCTGATTATTAAGGTCCTGTCCAACCCAGGACATTCTTTTATTCTATGGTTATCTGTAGATTACCTACAGACCAAAAATAATGCACAGACAAGATTTCAAATTCACAAAAAATTTTTAAACAACTGGGGAAGAGTTTCTAAAACAATTAATGCTCTGTAATTCCCTTCAATATGAGAGTGGACACAGTTAAGTACTTCAATATTTGCCACGTTCCAATAAGATACAACAAATTTTATTTTGTAAGTTTCCTCTAGTACAGTGTGCTTTGAAGGTTTCTGTTTCTTCTACACTTTGTCACTTTGTGATGATGATGGTTGTGATGGAGATGCCCATTCTGTTGGAAAAAATTCTACAGATGGATTGCCCTTCTTATTAGGAACAGTGGATCCTTACCTGGATTTTAGGCAAGCACTGTCACTATCCAGTGCTCAGTGCTGCTCATTTGCCTTGTGACTCTGACAGTTATCCCACAAGTGACACATTTGGCAGTTACAAACTCCAGACATCCATCTACACACACTTAGAGAAAATTGGGATCTTATTTCAACAGCTGAAAGGAAAGTCAAACAAGGCTGCATATGTTACTAATTTTTTAGGGATATATTTAGAGGTGCCAAGCGGATGGAGCCAGGCTCTTCTAGGTGGTACCAAGCAATAGGACAAGAGGCAACAGGAAGAAATTGGTGCACAGGAAGTTCCAACTGAATATAAGGAAGAACTTCCTTACTGTGCAGTGACCATGAACTGGAACAGGTTACCCAGAGAGGTGGTGGAGTCTCCCTCACTGAAGATATTCCAGAAAAATCTGAACACAATCCTGTGTGATGTGCTGTAGGATGACCCTGCTTGAGCAGGGAGGTTTGACCAGATGACCCACTGTGGCCCCTTCCAACCTGACCTATTCTGTGATATTTTTACTCACCATTCACTGCATGCTGGGAGGTGAGTCAAGCAGTTCTGGTAGATTGGACAGAAGGCAGCATTGTAGCCACATTTTAAACTGTGGTTACACAGGGATTCTCCCTGTGCTGGGGCTGGGAATATGGGAGAGGGCAAGGGCAGTCCTATGGAACCAAAGAGACATAGATCTGGTGAGATATTCTCTAGCCCTTCCTCCTTACCAAGAGCTTTCCATGTGTATTGTAGGAGCAAAGGAGTGTTTTGCCTCTACCTCCAGGCCACAGATGTCCCTGGAACCACTCACCTCAAGTTCTAAAGTTCAAGAAGATCAGTAAGTTCTCCTACTAATGTGTTTTCTGCCATGAATGGCATTGTTGTAGCCAGTAATTCAGCAGAGGAAATATGAGGTCCAGAAGAACAGCAGATTATGTAATTTGTGTTGACTCAAAAGTCCTGTGTTCAATTCCAGTTCTCTCTATAAAGAAATAGGTGCTGACTTGTTTAGAACAGAAATATATATTTTTTAAAAAATCTTGCTCCTCTTCTCACGTTTTTACTTCACTGGACCTAGTTATTCCGGGCAAGTGAGAGCTTTAATCAACAAAATACTGTTTTCATTGATCCAGCAGCAAGGTATGTCATTCTGACAGCAAAGATACAGTCACTGAGTGTTATGGTAATTAATACGTACATTAGAAAAGGAGGAGACTTTCATGCCACCTTTAATGAGCTATTCTTAGCACCAGCAGTGTTTCCTAACACATGATAGGAGAAGGAGATTTAACCTTACCCTGTCAAAATAAAGAGACAGACCAAAAGTGTTACAAGAGGGGGAATTCCAAGTCATCTCAATCATGTGGCACCACATGAAATAATTATATTTGGTTACCCTTCAGAACGAAATGTTCTTGAGGGATAACTTTTATGTACTGCTCCTCCAAACAAGGCCACTCTGACTATGCTGCTTTTGACTTATAAATAGCTCACACAGCTATTACCCCTGCCTGTTATCTCTAATGATGAATGACAGTATTGTATTTGCACACAGATACTACATTCTTGAAAGATTTTTTTTCCCCCTTAACTATCCTGGTTTACAAGGTAAGACAAAAGATACTAAAGGCTTTGTTCAGTCTTCTCTAACATAATGGAAAGTTATCAGAGAAGATTTTGTACTTTTTACTGATAGAGATAATACACAATGCAAAAGACTTTTTTGAAAAGAATGAAAAGAATAAAACTAATCAAACCTCTTTCATTTAATTTGCTAACTTGCACTCAAAGCAGTATGTAAGACACACTAACCTTAAAGACACTATGTACCTGATTCAAAAGCAGAAAAAGACTTGTTTTCATGTTTCTGAGTATTGAATAGGTTATAAAATTAATTTAATTTAGTACAGAAATACAACAGAACCCATCTCAGTTTCTCAGTATTGAAAAAGTCTTGATGTTTATGCAAAACTGAACCCTGACATAAAAATGAAATCATGTGAACAAGCAGGACAAATGCTAAAAGCCGAAATACTTCAGTTTATTCTAAAGATGAAAAAACAGGGTAAGACACTTGACTAGTGTTTTAAGTTACATTTGCAAAACATCTCTAGCTTGAAGAAAACAGAGGCAAGAGGTGATCAGTTTTCCTTTTTTTTTTTTTGTCATTAATAGGAATATCTATACTTGATGCACAGAAAGGAAATTAGAAAAACAGGAAACATATGACAGCTATTCTTCTGTTGCTGGCAGTGTTGATTTTTATTTTTACAGTTATGAATACTCATGCCTTCCTTTTGCAGAAAAGGAATGGCTCCTTGTGCAACTTCTTGCAAAGCCAGGGAAATATCTTGATGACACTTGTATCTCATATTTCAAAGGCCTGTCCCTTCATCAACATGCATGATGAAGAAACCATAACGCCTATCTCATCCATCGATATGCTGCTCAATTTTCTTCCATGTAACTTTAAATTCCTTAAGGATATCAATGCCACATGACTTACTGTAAAACAATGGGAAAAAAAATAAATGTTAAATCAGAAAAGAACTAGACAAGATAGGGAGAAGGTAAACATGCACTCATATAAATCAAGAAAATAAACCTTAAAAAAAAGTATTACTTTGGGATATTACAAATTTAATAAAGTCAGTATTTATGAAAACACAGCTAGCATGAAAATTCCTAAAACATGAAAAGAATTATACTGGAGAAAGCTGAAAAGTTTTCTTTCAAGCAATGTAATACAAATCAAATACAGAGCTCTTTAAAAGTCCTCATGTAAATCTTATTCAGAGCTGCAAGTAACCCAGCAACTTGGACATAAACCTTTAAAAATCTTAGTATTAATCACTTGCAGTAGTGCTAGAGTGGTTTCAGCCTATCAGAGCATACATTTTTGGCAAGACCAGAGACAAGACTGAAAACAAGTCCATTTATTTAAAAATGCAAAGAATGTGTATGATATCTTACAGTGCTAAGAAAATCTTAAGAAATGGTTTGTCTTGCTTTTCCCTCACTTTCAGGGTGTGTAATACGTGTCCTCATTAGTCAGGCCTTTTAAATGTTAGGTATATCAGATTACTTAAGTCAGTATTCACAGTGAGAGTCTTTTATGGTATGACTGGAATAACAGTTTGATTGTACAGGAGGTTATGTTCCGTGAGACTCAAGGGTTCCCAAATGAAAGCAAAATAGTCACAGTTCACAAAAATTATACATATGTACAAAAAACAACCCAGTGAAGATGTGAGTGTATTTTGAAGCTACAATTAATTAAAAAAAAAATGAAAATAGAACACAGAAGTAAGAAGAATAAGTAAGTTTTGGCATTATGTAACACAAATGAAACAGATACAAAGAAAATTTTGGTGGATACAGATAAATTCTGTGCTTTGCAGTTAAATACACAAGTAATTTAAAGTAAGAAAAGCTAAAACATCCTATGCAAAATGACATAGTTAATACTTGCCCTTAAGTCCTGCAGAGGAAGGTTTTGTGTTCAGAGGACAATGGTCCAGATTTAGAGAATGATTCAGCTCCCTTCGTAAATGTTCCTTGTGCATGTGTTGAATCAGATGGCAACATAGGGGTTGCTGAGGAGACAGCTGAAGGAGTGCTTAGGTCAAGAGCCAACAGATAATTCATGAATTTTAAGAGCAATTCAGTATTTTAACTGTATGCAGCTGAAACAGCAGAAGGAAAGAACAAATAATTCTAACAGTGGGGACAATTATCTTATGAATGAAGAAATCTTTTAGCTTTATTTTACTTTATTATAAATTAAGTCCTTAACCTTAAACAGTAAACGAATCAGATAATGACAACCAAAAAAATATCAGGAGAGGACTTAATGTGGTTTATGAAACTAAGCTTTTTTGGGGGTAAGTCATGAAAGACTTTTGAAAAGATTCCTGCTTTATGGTGTACTATTCCTGCTAAAGAGTGCTACTATGGCTACTATTTGACTACTATCAACTTGACTGACCAGAGACAGTGAACTGTATCACTGATCAAAAAAAGGTTAAATTTATAGAAGATTGGTATTATGGCAAAAATATATAAAAATATATACATAAAATAATGTATATAACAATCATATTATATTGTATATAATATATAACAATATATTATAATGTATTTATAATAAGATCTATAACAACCTATATAACAATATAAATCTGTAATGATAATTTTGGCTAGAACAGTGTTGTGAGAGTCTGTGATGGTACAAAGCAAATGGCAGAGGGGTTCCAGAGAGTCAGAATCCCACCAAGTCCACATATTCTCATTTATCCCACCACAATTATTCATATTTCAAATTCATTGAGGAAAAAGAGCTGCAATAAAAGAGGACATTAGAATATCTGTAATTTTTTAGCAGGACACAGCATTTTGAATACTTAAGCTTTTCTACAGCATATTTATCAACAGTTGGTTAAAGCAAGACTAGTGCACAATCAGCTGATTTGCTCATGGCCCCAACAGTCATGGATATAAGGCATTTTGTAACATCTGTCAGGATTTTAACGTACATTTGGTAAATTCCAAAACAACAGAATTAATTGGAAGAGATACTGGGGTTAAGTTATTTATATTCTATATTGACAAACTACTGAACTGCAGACAGGCTGTAAAACAGGCCTTTGTACTGCAACATCACCAACAGTTATGATGTCTTCTATTTATAGATGCTTTTCTTGAGTAGCTAAATGACAAATTTGAACATAACAATGCAATGACCTCCAGTTTTATACAGCTCTGCTGACTGTGCACTTCAGCAAAACTACTGTGATTTTGAAAAATCAGCCTGTGTCTAACCTGTCTCCTGGATTCTCCACTAAGGAATTACAGTTTTATATTGCTGAAACTACTGATTTTAGTAAAGTAAATGTTTGTGTAAGAGTAGTATAAAATTGCAGAGGATGGCAGACATCTCCTGAGAGCCCTGGAGTAAAGATATTGTGCAATATTCAAACTAGCTGGGTATAGGTAAGAGGGAAGCAGATGGTATAAAGAAAAAGTTTGAAAATAAAAGCAAATATACCCAAGGATGAGGAATTAGAATCTCTCAACACAAACATCATTGTTCTTCTCATGAAGACCTCGGGGGCTGATGACTTGTAAAGGAAGTCCCATCTCTTGTCTGCATCAGGAAGACTGCCAAGATCAGGACCTAGACACACTCTGGAAAGATGACCAGAACATCATAAGAGTGAGACTTTTCTGCATTAGTCAGATAATTTAGACTGTTAGAATATTTACTGGACTAGCAATAAATTCTTAGCACTGTGTATATAGTGCAGAACTGAAGATTTTCCGCGTAACAAATCAGAGGAAAATATGGGGAAACCCATCTATGAACCCTTCTAGCTGGATTGGTGAACAATCAAGGCTCTGCAAAAACTTTTGTAGGAGGAAGGCTACAGCTATCAATGCAAATGAATGCAGCAGGTGTGCAGTCCTGTGTTCTAGCAATTACCTCATTTACTGTAAAATAAAAGAATTTTGAGCAACCCAGGTGCTTCACTACAACTAACGATCCAAGGAAAGCAGAGAACAAGAAGTTACATCAAAATGGTCAGGCTGTGACTCACTCCAGGCAAATCTTGCCTGGGTAAGTGGCAGGCTCTGTGATCGACAAGAAAGTTTGCTGAAAATCTGAGAGAAGAGGAGAAAACAGATGACAGAGCAAGATGATGATATGTGGACACTGCATGGAAGCCCAAAGTTTTCTGATACTTGCTTTAAAAGCCTCTGAGCATAGTCCTGTGTGATCAGAGATCTCTGTCTCTGCTCCTTTCTCATGACCCAGCTGAGTACAGACTGCTTTTATTATGGCTTACCCGTAAAGGACAAAATCAGGTAGACTGATAGGTGAATCAAGAAAGGAGAAAATCAAATCCAACCTCTTACTAGACATGCCCACTCTGCTCCTAGAAACATCTGAGCTCTTCTCCTTTTTTTAAAAGAAATGGCTGAGTTGAGGGAATGGCACATTCAGCAGCACCTAAGGCTTTGAGATGCAGATTCTTGCAAACCAGCCGGTTCCTGCAGTAGCAATTGCCTGCTGTGAGTGGATGTGTAACACTGTAGGAGCTTGAAAAGGAGGACCAGAATTTGAAAGATTGTATCATCTGGGGATCCATCACAAGCCAAAAGAAAGCAGAGATGTATTAGAAGAAGAAACACCTGTCAGTCTCTGTTCAAAGTTCGTATGGTAGACACAGGCAAACCTTGAATTAGAACCAGGGTGCACTTGAAGACCTGTAGTGCATTTAATTTTAGGGCCTGTAGACACTGGAACAGTACAGAAAGAGCTAGCAACCCATATAAGGGACGAAGTGATCTAGGGGACACTAAATAATAGCAAGCAAGAAAAACAAAAAGTCCGTCAGAGTTCAAGACTCAGATGCTGTAGAAACTGCTCTTTTTTTGGTCAGCATTCACTGTCATATATTCTTCACTGGTAAAAGTGGCAAAAGGGGGATGACAAAGTGAAAAGAGGCAGAAATAAAGTCCATGCACATATGCAGTGGTAGGAAATAGTGTAGTAAGGAAATAGATCTAGAACAAACATACACAGAAGCAACGTAAGAAAACTGGATAGTGGGATGTGGTACTGGGACAACATTCCCAACAAGCGCCCCACCAGACCACTAACTGAAAATTGGCATAAGGAAAAAGGCAATTAATTACTTATACCTCACCTTTACAGAAACCAAAGAACAGCCTGATCCTTGGGGATAGCCTGCCTTCCTGGTGGAACTACAGGACAAGCAGAAAATGAAGAGCCTGGATGCTGCCTACGAAGATTATATAATGCAGAAAGATTGAATACCTGTCACAGGCTGTGATCTGCACAATTCAGAGGGCTATCCTAGTCAGGGGAGAATGAAGTGCTAACCAACAAAGAAGATATTCAAGCAGGAGAAACCAGAATTGCTGTGAGCAGTATGACTGCTGACATGTGATGATGCCCTGCTGCAAGAGCTGATGGCACAAGTGTGAGGAAACCTGCACTGAGTGGCTGCTTAAGCTAAAATGAGATTGGGCACCAATATTACCCATTTTTTGAGTAGGATTAGGTGATGGAATCCAAGATCCAGAGAGACTTCTGAGAGAGAAATAGAAGGCTCAGAGACATCAAAAAGGAAAGGTGTTTGAAACTGAGGAAAACTGGCTGAGCGCCATCAGCACATAAAACTGTTCTAATGGAACTGGGATTGCATTAACTTGGAAAATCAAAAGTTACCCATATAACACATGATTTTAATTAATACATTACCAGTGAAGATTGCTATTTGAATTAAAATGTAACTATTTAGCTGTTTGTTCTAAATAACTGGAACCAAAGTGAACTGGAACCAAACTGAAACAAACCCAGGTGGAGGAAGTTACCTAATAATATGAAGTAAATTTTCTTACAAAGTGGTAATGAAGTAGTTGTTTTATTAATATGTACTTCAACATAAAGCATGGAAACAGAACTGCAGCTAATAATCCTGGATATCCTCAAAAACTCATACTGAGGGAGGTGTTGGGTGCCTGGGTAACTAAGATAACTATTAATAATATTTACTCCTTTTATTTCCCACGGATAATGGCGTATAAGCAATCCCTTCCAAATGTGTTCACACTGTAAGCTGCATATCTCTTAGTTTTCTTTATTGCATAATTTTATTAAGCTGCATACAAATAGGAAAAGTGAAAGTCATACCACTTTTAACTTAAATGCCATGGCTGGTTTTTAAAACAAGAGCATGACCTAAACCTGAGTAATAAGAAAAAAGGATCCAACCTAAAGAATTTATGTCTAAGCAAGAAAAAACCTGTTTGTCTGTGTGAAGACAGATTAGTTCTTCCTAATCCAAGAATATCGATGTTCCTAACAAAAATGTCTGTTTGTATGTGTTTGTCTTGGATGAAGATTTCTGTATTTACAACAATGTAGAATTTTGAATGTTCTAAGAAGAAAAGGTGAATCGCCAAGGCATAAAAAATTTCCTACAGAAAATTGTATTGCATACAATACAATCAACTATGGCAATGGATTGCCACTGTAAGTGGCACTTAAGTGTAAGTGTACACTGTAAGTGTAGCTCTGTATCACTTGGATTGTGAAGGCTGCACCTGCAGTTATTGTACTGGGACATGTTTATAGAACATAACCTTATGTGATCACTCCACTAATTCAGGTACCTTTGGAGATCTAGAGGTATAGCATTTCTGTCCCATCTTTCTGTTCATTCAACATTCTGTTGATCACACCCAAGAATCAATTCGGTCAAATGCCACCAACCACCATTAAAGAGTAAACCAGAACAAATACTGATAAGATCTAAAAGGCTGTCTGTGGAAAGCATTTTGGACTTCCAAAAGTTCTGCATTTCACACACAGTTTGCACCAGATTAATCTGTTTTTCCTGTGATTAACTCGGTACAGACTTGAATTCATGAATACAACTTAGGTACTATTCTGCTTTTTGAAAACTAAAATACTTCTATACATACTAATGGATTTATATTGACAGAGCTGTCAGAGCATTAGCAGTATGCATCTCCTCCTTTCTTCTCACCTCACTTGACCTCCCGAAGGATTAGATCTGTTACCCTCTGAATGATTATCTGGCAACCTCACTTTCTTTGCTTGGTAAAAGGCCAGGAAGCCTAAATGCCCGTAGTGTTTCAGGGAGGAATGTGGGACTAGGCAAGCAGCCTTCAAGTAACGCCCAAGGTAAGATCATTCCTCAGGGGTTTTAGGAAAGACCTGACAATGAACAGCAAGAAAACAAAATTGCTGCTAACACTGTGGTGTTTCATTCTCAGTTCTAAGTGTATTGGACATAAAACATACAATATTTGGTGAGTGCTAATAAGTTGCTTGTTTAATAGTAATACATTGTTACAGAAGCCACTGCAGTAATAGCAAGAATGTTCATCTGGGGCAACCATCCTGGACAGCTCAAGTAACTTATTTCCTAAGTGTTAAACACACATTGGTAAGACAGAGGTGACAGTTACCACATACTGTGGGTATCGCATTAAGGAGAGAGTCCAGAATGTTTTAGGTTCTTCCCCCAGCATATAAATACATATGCAAATACCAGGAAATAGCAGTACTGGGAGTTGTAGAACGTTGTTACTATTGGCAATAATTACTTTTGAAAAATAGATATAGAAGGCATACAAACAAAACAGTATCTACAACATCCAAAAATATTATGATATTCATATAGCTTTTTTTTGTATTTTGTATCCATGAACTGTCTCACAAATTCTTGCTTGACTTTTTAGCAAGACTCATAGCTGTTTTCACAACAAATATTGTTCTACATCTGCCGGTATTTTTGAATTGGTATTGCTTTTGGATGTGTCTTGATTAATGTGGAAACAACTTTGAAAGATATTTACATTTTTTTGTATTCTGTTATACAAAATAAGGACACCAAACCATAATGCTGCAATATTGTGAAAGCAAGAAGCAGTCATTATTTAGGACTTTCAGGTTGTTGGAATGTGTTTTTGCTCTGAATGGTAAGTGAAATGGCATTCCCATCAACTGTGCTTACCGGAATTTTACAACCCTGAAACTGGCTTTTTAGTATTTCAGATTGTACATTTGTTCTGACTCTTGAAGATGTGTTGTTATGTAAAGCTCCTGAAACCATGACAGGGCAAAAGTAATACTTTAAAAGATAGTAGCAATGCCCTACATTTCTTATAAAATCCCTAAAATTCTCAAACCTATAAACTAATTAATAGATATATCAAAGGATACTTGCAATGTTTGCTGCAATTTTCAAGGATATGTGCTTTGTTGTCCATATGTAATCAAACAGTTGAATCCTTGCTAGTAGTACAGTTTTAATTATGGAACTGTGACATGATGTCTGGCAGCAGCTGTGCAACACTGACCATTTCTTTTCTATGTGTCTCACCTTGGCGAATCCAAAGATAGGGATAAGTGTCATAGGATCATAGAATAGCTTGGGTTGGAAAGGACCTTTAAAGGTCACCTACTACTACAACTGCCCTGCAATGAGCTACATCTCCATGCCCAATGTTTGACCTCTCTGGAAAGACTACCAAGACAAAAGATTATTATTTTTTTTTTACCAGGGAATTTGCATTGGAACTGGATGACAACTGTGCAGTTAATTTCTTATAGGTCCCTTAAAAAATAACATGGGGAAGTGTGGCTGGCCAATGTGGCAAAATAAGCTCATTCTCCTTCAAATTTTAAACTCCACTTTGTGTTAGGTATTGAATGTGCAGAAATCAGTATAAAAGTGGGAAGCTGCAATACCATACCATGCTCAGATGTCTGACACCCCTATAAAGCAAAGGGGATCCTGTAAGAATCCCCTCCTTTGGAATACTGAAACACAAATATTTTTGAACTTCTCTATCCACAGGACAACACCTAGTGTGCATTATAAATTCCAGTATAGATAAAAGTGACAGCTTATCAATCCTTGGCCACTGACTACCTCACATGCAAGCAAACAAAGTGGGCCAACCATAACTAGATGTAAAAGACTTTCAGGAAAATAAGCTGAGAGGAGTTCTGCCCAGAAAATTATATCTGTAATGATAACACATCTTGGATATAGCCTGTAAGTATTGAATTGAAACATACAATGGACATGCCTTGTTATTTCTCAATTGAGAGGTCAGAAATTCTTAAATGTTCTCAACACAAGAGTTAAAAAATATCCTGATGCCTTTGGTATCTGACATATCTTCTCAGACAGGTTAAACTGTGGAACTGGGCAGTCTATATACTAGCAGTAGTCCATGCCAGCTGCAGAGCAGAAGCCTGTACTCCAAAGATGACTCAGACAGGCCTGGAAGCATCTTACAGAGCCAGGTCAGGATCAGAGCCTTGGTCTGCTTTAAGCCACTTGGTTTAGAAGAACCTGGAGTTCAGGAACTGGCTCTGTAATGGATGAGAGAGAATCCGAAACAGCACCTTAATTAAAAAAAACTGATTTTTTCCCAAGTTAGTTCCTGTAGTTTATCATCCCTGCCATCTTTTGCAAAATAAGGGCAAAATAATAGTGAATCAAACTGGTAGGACTAGCCATTTTTCTCTTCAAAACTTAGATTTCTCTTTGAACTTTGTATATTATTTAAAAAAATATAAACTGATTTTATATATGAGCACTATGCAAAATTTTCAAGTATACATAACTTAAGCATGAGCATCCTCTGACAGACTACTTCAGAGTAATTGATATACTTCAACCTCACTTGTAACTGAGTGCCAGACACAAGCCTTTCACACCACTCCTATAGGATCCACTGCTGTTCCCATAAAAGAGCAGTTATTCCCAACAGTCCTCCTCTTTCTGTTTCTACTGGCAGCAGCAGCTGGCAGCTTTGTATCCATCTCTGACAAATGCACAAAGACACATTCAGCTATTGGGACAATATTCATTGTCTGAACTGGTGGTTTTGCCTCCAGGTAGAGGACTAAACGGCAGTGTCCCGAGAACCAACCTCGGCTCAGGCTGGGATCACCAGGATCATGGTGTAATCAAAGATTAAAATAACATATGCCTTAGTAGCTATGAGCTACTTGTGACAAAGCAGGCAGATAAAATCATGCCCAAGTTGTAAAATGAAACACGAGTAGATACAAATGGTATGCTTATCCATATCCTGTTTCACAGAGTGTTAAATATATCATTGCAGCTTTGTCTATTATCGGGACAGGGGCTATTTACACAATTTAACTTCTTGGAGTTCAAGGTTGCTTGGATATGAGGCTGGATAGTGTGTCATTTCTACTTAAAATGAGGCTTAGGAAGGGGTCCCTATCTCCACGAATGTGCAAGTCACAGCTACGTTCCTACAGAAATTGCTAATGCTCATTTATAGATGTCCCTCTTGTGCTTATGCTGAGAAGTTAATAACAGTGCTGTGAATAATAGTGCTGTGAACATGCTTGAGCTTACTGACAATGAATCAAAGCAAAGAAATTGTGCTAAGAGTGAAGCTCCGGTTTCAAATGCTCATGCACTAAAGGCTGCAGGGACAGCCCTTCTACCTTCACTTCAACTGGTGGTGACTTGTCCAGTACCAAACACCTGGAAGGCCCAAAACAGCAGCACAGGTAACATGCAACTAGTGTAAAAACACCAATTTCCTGGCTTTTGATAATAAGCTGGAATTTCTCTGCTCCCTTTAGTTTGCTGAGCTAATTAAGTGTGAGAGTGAGGGTGACACATTTCCAAAAGAACATGATGCACACAGGAGGAAAGAAGAAAAAAGAAGATGGTAAGAGTTGTTAAACTTTGGTTTAGCACAGGCACTGAAATCACTGCTAGGCAGAATGTTTTGAGAAGCCCAGGTAATTTTTTAAAAACAGTTTTTCAGTCTCCAGTGACCGAAGAAATGGTGGCTACTGTGAAAAAAAGCAATCTTGATCTCTCAGAGCTGGATATGACAGGTAGTTCTGCTACAGCATAGATACTACTTCTTTCAATAACCAAACCAAAACTCCTTGGGCTTCCTCTTGGGCCAACTGCTCTATCAATGGGAATGACTACAGCCCTACACATTCTTAGGACTGAATACTTGTTGCAATCCATAAGGAAAAAAGAACAAAAAGTACTTGGATTTCTGCCTGTGTAGTTAGAAACTGCTACAAGGAAGGAAATACAGTGTAGTTAAATATATACACATTGTTGATGAAACAAATCATTACGGAAACTTTCACTGTAGCCAGTTTTGGGTGAAGTAATAAATGAACTGTTAGTGTTCATCACACACGGTGCTGTTTATCTGTCAGACAGGAAGGGGAAACAACACTTACATTCAGAGGCAGCCAGGATAGGGGGGGTGAGTCTCAAACTGAGGATAACAATTTTGGAGATGGTTGTGGGAAAAAGTTAAGATATCTAGGGGCTGAAAAGTTTATAAACCGTGTCTGAAAAGCGTTCAAAAGAGACCTCTAAATAAACATTCTCACTACATGTCTAAACAAAGCAAAATTGCTGGACCTTAAATAAAAGTGCTCAATGCTGGCCTAGAGGCATGGTCAGCCTGGTGATTAGTTGCCTTGGATATTTGGTGGCCTATCCAAAAATGAGACATGCTGATATTAGGTCAAAAACTTTCACAGTAATTTACCTGTGGTAGTCAGAATTAAGAGCTTCACTAGGATCAGTTTAATTAATCTTACTTCATTTTGAATTTCTTATGTGTTGGATAAAGCGTCATTTTTCTGTATGGACACGGTGTTTATGAGAACTCATGGATGTCCCCAGAGTCTTGTTTTGCTGAGCTGTCTGTGAGCACGCCAGCACCCTATCAAACAGTCGAGAAATTTATTCCAGCACTCCTGATGATGCCAAATCTCTTTGAGGGGGTGTTGATTTTGGCTGGGGTGTGGGGTGGGCTTTGTGTGTGTGGGAACACAAAGTTCACTCAGCAGCTGACACGCTGAAAGAGACATCAAAGAGCTACTAAGAAAACAAACTGGGCGACCGCCGAGCCACGGCAGGCAGACATCCCCACAGCCCCCTCCTGCCGGGCGGCTCGGCTCCCCCAGACGCTTTTTTTTTTTGTTCCAGTTTTTTTATTTCTT
Source organism: Climacteris rufus (assembly GCA_013398175.1). NCBI lineage: Eukaryota > Metazoa > Chordata > Aves > Passeriformes > Climacteridae > Climacteris > Climacteris rufus. The sequence continues at coordinate 353,817 of VZRZ01002845.1, forward strand.
CTGCTGTCACCCCCACGCCCTTTGCAGACCGGCGCTGCTCGCACACTGCCCGCGGTCCCTTCCTGCCTCGCGGGGAGCGAGCCGGGGCCGCCAGACCGAGCCCAGCGCCGAGGGGAAGCCGGGCAGGGCCGGGCCGGACGCCCCCGGCACCCCCTC
>VZRZ01002845.1:354567-368494 GCA_013398175.1 Climacteris rufus
CGCCGGCCTGGGGCGGGCCGGACCGTCCCGTCCGGAGCCGGCGGCCCTGGCGCTCTGCGGCGCTTCGGGCGTCAGAGCTGCGTCCCGAGGGTCCTCCCGACAGCGGCCGGGGGCGGCGATGGCGCCGGGGCGAACCGGGCCCGTGGGGCGCAGCCGGGGACAGCTTGCGACGGTCATGGAATCACAGAAGGGTTGGGGTTGGAAGGGACCTTAAAGATCATCTGGTTTCAACCTCCCTGCCGTGGGCAGAGACGCCTTCCACTTGTACGGGTTCCTCCAACCTGGCTTTGAGCACTTCCAGGAATGGGGCATCTGCAACTTCGCTGGGTAATCTGTGCCAGTGCCTCACCACCCTTACAGTAAAGAATTTTTTTTCCGAATACGTAATCTAAACCTACTCTGAGTCTGACCCCATTTCTCCTTGACCTGTCCCTACGTGTATAGTTTAGCCCCATCTTTCCTGTAAGTTCCTTCAGGTACTGTAAGGCTGCCATTAGGTCACCCCTAAGCCTTTTACAGGCTACACAATCTCAATTCTCTCAGCCTTTCCTCATAGGAGAGGTGTTTCATCCCTCTGATCAGCTTGGTGGCCTTCTCTGGATTCGTTCCAACAGGTCAATGCCCTTCCTGCATTGGGGAGCCTAGAGATAAATGCGGTCAGTATGTGAGGGTGATGCACTGAGCTGCTGTCACTAACAAAAGGGGTTTTTTCAGTCTGGCTGCGATAATTTGTAAATAGACTGGTCCTGATTCTCATGTTTCTGGAGAATTTTTCTGCAGGTGCATGTCTCGAGGTATCCCTGAACCATCAGCTCAGCTGTTCGGCAGACCTGCAGTGCGTGAAGTAGCAGAGTGTGCGTTAGGTTGTTGCTGGGTTACCAGTCTGAGCATCCCTGTTTTTGTGCCTCTCACTGGGAACTGTGACACCAACCCTCTATCCAGGGCCTGGGTGAGAGCCTGCAGCTGGGCCAGAGGTGGCCTGCATGCTGCAGAGCCAGGCTGCCGGCCTGGAAAAGCTGCTGAAACCTCACCAGCCGATTGAACACAGCCATTGGGAGCTTTTATGCTGCAGATTTATATGTTGTGCTTCACTAGTGGTCCTCTGGCAATCAAAATAATTGTAGTTCTGACCAATGCCCTGTGTCCCAGAAGTCTGGAAAAGTCTGTGTATGTATGTGAGGGATGTAAGAGGGATTTTTTTTTTTTTTTTCTGTTACTATGTTCTATGTTGTTTATCATTACCAGGTGTCCTGTTGGGTTCTGGCACTGAATAGTGGTAAGGCTAGATCTTGTAAAATGGGATTAAGGATTGAGTAAACTATTAGGCTGACTTGCAGAGCATTTTCTCAAACTAATCTCTTAATGACAGAACAACTGAGTGTTTTAAACAATGGTTCCTAACAAGCTTCTGGCCATGCACGCAGTGCTGTAAAACACCTAATTCTTTCAGTGGGGTGCCAAGGTGTAGGAGTTAATAAGCAAGCAGATCTGGCTCTTAATGAAAGTATTCATTAAAACATTGGGGCTTTGCAAATGTGCCTGACATTAAAACGGGAATATTGTGTGTAAAGCTGTTTGTGTTTCTGAGGTTAGTATGACTAGTGAGTACAGCGAGTTTGCAAAACTTTTGTGTGCCTCTCTGATTTGTTTGTACACCTCAAGCACAGAACTTCAGATGGTCCTGTCTGTATCTTGTTGCTTTCTGGCTCTGGAACTTGCCCCAGAATTATTGTGGAAATGTGTATACTGCTAATTGATTTAAAAGAATAAAGGAAAACTTTTTTGTCAATCTGTGCTAAACTGTATGTCTTATTCTAAGCCCAGAGAAGAAGCACATCCTGTCATTCATCCTATGGATTGTAGAGAGTGCCAAGGAGGTGGAGCTTTAAATATAGGAAAATGCCTGTTGGTGTGTGTCTACATGCAATGCTCATTCCAGTTCTTATGAGTTGTGATTCAGTCTGTGTTTAATGGCTTCAGGTGTGTTTTATCAAGACTGCCCAGGAGAAGGGAGTTTTGCACCCTAATCAGTGTTTGTGTGAAGAACCAGTTCTTTAGGGCCTTCAGTATGTGGGACTTGCTTACTTTGTGTCCAGATCCTGTGCTGGGGGAGGTGGTGAACAGCCCTGCCCAACTCTGTGCTCTGTGTCTGTGAAATCCTGAGCATGTGAAACTATGTGATCTTTGTTCCAGGCTGAAGGAATCTGATGTGTTTAACTGGTGGTTTGTATGGCCCATCACTGTGGTATGGGACTCATTAAATAATCCAATGGATCTGGTTTCCTGCACCATACATGGTGTAGGAAAAGGCTGTGATGAAGCTACCAGGAATATGTACTGTTAATTTAATCTGTGTCTTAAGAGTTGATTGTCAGCTGCTTGCCATGTCCTCATCATAGATAGGTCAGGAGGACTCTCTATACTTGGTTTTAGCATTAATTTACTTCTGTAGAGTAGGAAAGCTGAGTAGAAATGATGCTACTAAACTGCCGAACCAGTGACAATCTGTTCATTATTCCTTCTGATACTGCTGACTGCCTTTAACTTTGCTCCTGATACCCCTGCCCAGTGACATTGTTTTCCGACTTGAATAGTGTAGACAACAAAAGTACATGTAGTGTCTCAGTACAGAAGGCTGAGTTTTTCCTGATGAAGGGGACAAGAGGCAGATTTGATGCCTGGCACCCTGTAGCACTAAAAGTGTTTTACTTGCTTGGATTAGGGAGCTTTGGGAAAAAACAGAACTGAAAGAGACTTGATCAAATACAGTATACATGGATGCATTTCCTGTAGTAATATGAGTCTCTTCTTAGAGTTTGCAATGATATTGACCTTACTTAATATTAAACAAAATAGCCAAGGAGTGATGGAAATCTTATTGCTTATAGTTATCATACTTTGTCTTGCCTAGAGAAATAAAAATTATTGGGGCTTTTGACAGAGGATTAAGGATGCTTGAGAAACAAAGCTTTTTAAACTTTTCTTGGTGGAGATCAATATATTATGCCTTGTGAAGAAACGTGATAGTCCTCCCTTTGTTGTGCTCAGTAATAGTTCTTTTATAAGAGTGAGGAGAAATAAAAGATTTGGGGCCTAATTTTGGCAGTGACGTCAGCAAGTTGTTGAATTGCCCTTTGGGCTTGAGTCTGTCTGCTGTTTTATCTGTAGCACTGTGTTAACATGGCCAGGTGATTGGCAGTAGAAAATTTTATATCTGTGTTTGCAGGACTGTCATAGGCTGCACAGGTAACTTGATTATCCTCACACTCAAAGATGGACCATTCCTGGTGTTGGATTGGGTTGCTCAGGACCTTGTTGGGTTGTGCTGGGTTTCTCAGGATGTGCTTCCACAGCCTCCTTGGGCAGCCTCTTCATGTGTTTGGCTGCCCAAATTATGGAAATTTCTTTTTTAATACTGCAATTTACCTTGATGCAACTTTGTTGCTTCTGTTCTGTTTTCCATGTTTACCTTGGAGTACAGCCTGGCTCATTCTTTTCTTTAGGCACTCCCAGCTACCTGTCCCTTTAGGTAGCTTAAAGTTGTGAATGGATATGAGCAAGCCATGCCTGCTCTAGTTACCTTTTTCTTATCTGGTCTGAGGAAACCCATCTCTCAGGCCCTACCTGTGTGCCATAGGTAGTAGAATACAGACCAGGAACAAGAAGCTGTCTTCTCGAGGGGCTGTAGCATGTCACTGCTCACCTATGTCTTGAGCAAGTGCAGTCTCTTTCTGGGATTCACATCTGCCTCTCCTACCCTGTGCTGTGCTCCTTCACTCCCAGGATAGCGGCCAAGTCTGTACAATGGTGTTCCTAATACTGACAGCTTTGTGCATGCTTTTGTTTTTCCTTTCTCTTGGAGGGAGTGGGTTGCTGAAGGACAGGCAGGCTTTAGTCACATCTGACTGGATTCTGCAGTGTAATATGATTATCCTGATTCACCTTGAGAATTGTCAGATTCCTGATGAAATGAATCATGATGTTGCCTCAAGTTCTGAAAATTTTCCTCTTGCTTTCAAGGGCTGTCTCCTTTAACCTCTTGTAAAGTGTAACTTTGTGCTTTAGACAACTGACTATTGTCTCCCTCTTTCATAAAGCCTCAAGAAACACTAAGTGCTTTGGTAGGAACAAAGGGTTTCTCCAAAGAAGTGGTGCCTAAAATATGATGATAGGGCCTAGTAGTGCCCTAAGCATGGAGGATAGACTGATATAATTAAATGGGTGACTAGAGGGAAGAAAGACTGGTCCCATTCCTTTTTCAATACTTTGCCATTCTTGTGCATGTTGCAAATTATGGTCATGGGGAAAAAAAATCTGTAATTTTTTTTCTTTTGCTGAATGCCTGAATTTGATCCTGAGTTGAGGAAGGAGTATGTTCTTTGGGGAGAGGGGAAATCAGTGTATATATAGTGAACCGTTCAGCCTTGACCCAAATACACACTATTCAGATTTCTAAACAAGAAGCTACTTAAAAAACCAACCAAACAAAAAAAATCCCCAAGTGATAGTGTTTGTGTAAGGTATCACTGGGCTACATTGTTTGACCATCTGCAATATGTTTTCCCACAAGTATTTTGTTAACTCTCAAGTGTTATTTAGACTGAAGACTTTCTATAATTTAGTATGTATTTTTAGTCTTTTACTTCTTAGAGAATAATTGGTTCAATAAAAACCATTAATGCCTGTGGTGTAATTGCATTTTATGGAGTTATAAACTGGTGTTAGAAAGTGCTGCCTATTAGAATTTTCTGCTATAACAATGTGCTGGCTTATTATATTTTACCAGTCCATGCAACTGCCTCTGTAACCTTCCAATTATGTAGTCTTGGATGAAAGCTTTTTTTTTTTTGAATAGTTCAATTTATAGAATAAATAAGAAAAGTTATATCAATGCAGTGTCAATTTTTATCTTCAACCACCACTGATTTGTTCAGCTAGATAAAATGCTATTGATAGTGGTTGGTAATGTGTATGGGTTGAGAGAGAGAGTGTTCCATCCCTGCAAAAGTTTTGGTGAGTTGGTGAAGATGGGAGCATCTACTTAGTGGCCATTGTAGCAGTATCAATTACCAAGATGTCTGTTGTTTGGTTCACAGCCTTCTGGTAGTGTTCTCAGATCCCTTCATTCTTACAAAAGGGAAGAACTTGCCATTCTTCTATTTTTATCTCCCATTTTGTATCTGCTTAATACCAGCTCAATGCTGCTTTCTGGTTCTGTCTTTTTTAATCTGTTTTAAAGAGGCACAGTGGTGGGTACTTGACTGAGATATGCAGATGAAGATGTGTTGAAGGGTGTAAGAGTATGAAGGCAGCTGCTGGGGTCTAGCAAGTCTGGGAATGGCAGTTGAAGAGCTGGAGTCCTAGTTTTGGATAAAGATGGGGAAGGAAGAAAGACTGAAATATGATCTGACACTAAATTAACACAACTGTTATGTATCATTAGTGTAGGGAGCCATAGTATTAAATTAAAAAAAAACCCCTGAATTTTCCTTTCCTTTTTGGTTCATACTGACTGTTGCATTGGGTGTGCAGAACTCAATGTTTGTGTCATACATGGCTGTTTTTTATTGCTGTTGGTGGCATCCCATAAGTTCAGTAGACTTCTGTTCATTCTAGAACCCTGACAATTTACTTTTGCATTATGGTAGCTTCTAGAATGCTTGTGCATTTAGATTACTAACCCTGACAAGTGTAGTTGACTGCATCACTGATGACCTTAATTTTTAAATGTGTGAGGAAGTACTTACATATTACCGGGATGCCTGTTATTACGGCTTATCCTGGTAATCAGTCGAGACGCAGAATTAATGAGAGCTGGAGTCCGAATGTTCAGAGCAAGGGCGGAAAGGGGGAAAACCCCTTTCGTTTAATTCTTATATACACTTTTAGAAATCACAGATCATTGGAGAAAGTTAACACTTCCGTCTCTAACTATATTGGTTACAAGAAGTGTCCCTCAAAAGGATCTGTGTCCATGGGAAAGGAATGTAAAAAGATAATTTTTACAACAACATAGCTATGTTTACAGAAATCGTCCTTGAGACTGTCTAACAGAGAAAACTAGCTATTTTACAGTGAAAAATGGGCAACACTTACATAGGCCAATGTCCCTCCTAGTGCATGTGTGTCTGGGTGCAGTCCTCATCAAGAAATACAAGTTGGCAATTGTTTTCATAGCTGGCAGCTTTATAAAAAGGCAGGAAAATACTAGGATGCAGGTATTTCTTTTTAGCAGAGCAGTTGCCTTTGTTAAAAATTTAAAATTTAGTATTTTCTGAAAAAATGGGTTGAGGTGCCCTCAGCTCTGTTATGTAGTGTTAGCATGTCTGAGCATGTTGGATGGACTCTGAGAATTTGCCTGGAATTCTAGAATTTATTATGTGACCAGCAATCAGATTACTGTCTCATTGTGATAGTGAGGAAAAACATTCTCTTGATGAATACTTTAAATTAGGTATTTATGCATGTTTCTTTACTAGTTCAAAGTTGTAAAGAAGGCATTCTTGTCTTGGAGGACTGTCTTAAATTGACATCCTATCTCATGAAGATACTTTTCTCCTCCTGTTCAATTTCAATATTTATGTATAGACACTTCTCTTTCAGTCTCCCTGTTAGCTTTTATTTACTCCCACTATGCCTTCTAATCCTAGTTGTTCCTTCATCTTCTGTCTTCCACATAAGAACCTCTTTTTCACTTGTGAAGTGTCAGAGATCTAAAACCTCTCACTCATGCTTCTATTTGCTTTGTGCTTTCTGAAACTTTGTTTCATACAGTTATTCATTAGGTTAAAAAGGAAATAATGTCTGCAGGCAAAGTGTGTAGTGCAACAAGATCAGGTCTTTGTATTTAAAATGTTTAAAACAGGAGTTTTATTCTGGAAAGAGAATATTCAGCAAAAAAAAAAAAAAGTTTCTATCTCGAATATGGCTACCTCTTACCCAAGTATTTGACAGTTTGATGTTCTTATAGCACCTCATGTTAAGAAATTGAAGGCCAGTTATTGGTGATGATTCCCAGCCATCTTGCAAAGACCAGGCCTCCAAGGTGCTGCCCTTAGAAGCACTTTATTAATGAATGTTATCTGGGCTTTATTTGCAGTTAAATTTCAGTAGAGGCCCTTGGTAAAATAAATGTCTGAAGACCTGTCAAAGGACCCAGGTCAATTTGTTCTATTGTATGAACATTTTGAAACCGTTCCATTAATCTGGGCATTTCTAATGCTAAACTTACTTTAACTTATTTATGTGGTATGCTTAACAACAGAAAAGCCTTACTGACAGTTTTAGCTATACAGCTCTGATTCCATTGACTGATTTTACTTGCAGCTCTAATGCTTTCTGTTAGACACCCTCCTTTTCTCTTTGAAGCTGTTGTTCAGGTATAGTACACTTTGGTTCCCTTGTATCCTGGCTGGTCTAGTGTGCTGGGTTGCCTCTCTTAGTGCTTAGCATGTCTGCCCTTCTGCTTAGTGATGGAGAAAGAAGATATTTTCAAAGTAGAGCATGAAGTTCCACTAAGGGTGGACTTACACTCTTCAGAGGACTGCCACTGCTAAAAGGGTATGCCATGTTTAAAAAAAAAAATAGCCTAGCTGTACAAAAGGAATTGAGTGATGCTGAGACACAAAATTCACTGAGACATGTATAGTTCGTGGAACACAAAATGTGAATTTCAGGCCTTGTTGCATGAACTAGTGTGTTGCATTCATTGAGTGATTTGTGTGTGTCATAGTCTTTAAAGGGGAGTTGGCATCTGGATTCTCCCAGTTACAAGTGGTGCTGGTATGACTTGCCAAAGTAATGGTGATGTTCTTTATGGTAGGAATAGAAAAATGGAGGAATCCTGCCAAAGTATTATTTTAGGAGAGAGTGGACTTCAAGCTTATCAGTATTCTCCTTTAATTCCTCCCATTCAAAACTAAACCCCACCTTTTCAATCAAGAAGTGTGGAAAAGCTGACATACCCAAGCAGACTTCACTGGTCTTGAAGAGTGTTTGCAAATCTGTATGACTTTAAGAGAATTACTTCTTTATGTCTGGGCATTGTTTAGGGTCTGATATTCATTTGCTCTGATCCTCCTCTTCAAGAGGGAGCTGATATAGAAGGTTCTTTAGGAGACATTGTTTTGGGACAAGTTAAAAATAAACTTAGTGCTTATTACAGATGTATGTAGTTTATTACAGTTGGTGTGGGGACTTTTTTTTTTTCTGAGAAAACAAGACATTAGATGGTGGCTAAGCTGTGCCAACTGTGTGTGGATCAGACTTCTGGTTTGAGGGCACTCTTTTTCCTAATGTGTCCCTGAGAGGCAGGCTACATTTACATCCAGGATGTTTACCTCCAGGCATTCCCCATGGTCATACATGAATGTTGTCATCATCAGATCCAAGTTTTTGGTTGTGTAAGCTTTTGATAAGATGATGTAGAAGAAAGGCAGAAGGGCCAGGGGCAATTGTCTGAAAGACTGCTATTAAAATCATGCTGAGTTACTGTGTGTTGTAAATGAAAACATGCTGCACTACCACAACAGTTTGGAAATTTCCCATCTAGAATGTATTCACTGCGTGAACATAACAGTCAGCAGCTCATTTTAGCAGCTTTAGGGGGCATCCTGATTGTACCATATCTGCTATCCCAGCAAAAAAAAAAAAAAAAAGTCTGTCTTGTGTGTCAGGCTTAAGCAGATACCTTGTGTATTTTTTGGTGTCTGAAGGCCATTGGACATCCCTGCTTGTATGCCAGCAAGTTAACATTGTTATTTGATACCTATTAACAGTTAACATAATTGCTTGATACCTATTGTAGTGTATATCCACAGTATAAATGTTCCTGATATGATAGGGATTGGTAAATTCTAAGTTAATGGATGCTTTCCATTCTAAGAAAAAAAAAAGTAATTTCCATCATAAGAAATAATGAATCTTTGATCAGCAAGGTTTAATTTGTCCTGAATAAACAGCTCTTCCTGACAAATGCTACTCCTTGTGTAAATTGTTGAAACTTAATAGAAATATGGAGTGTTGCAATACTGCTTTGGTTGGCAGCTTTTTTGAGGAAATTTGGGCAGCAATTAAATACTTGCACAATACGTTTGTATTGGTACACAGACAGTAATAATGACTTCATAGAAGCATTTGTGAAATAGAAGATATGATGGTTTGGCACAAGAGCTGGTGCAGGGGCTCTCAAGTGCTCAGAGCTAAAATCTACCTTTTTGAGAAGTAGAAATTAGAGAACAATCTATACTTTGTACATCAATGTAAGACTTAAGGCAAATAAATACTTTTTGTCAGTTCTCAAATCCTTTCACAGTGTGTGTTTTGATGGGATTTGTCATCTTGTGTTATCTCCTGTATCCCACCCTTCTGCAGTTGCCCTTCTCACTCCCTGGAAACCTTTAACTTCCCTAGGAGAAATACAGGAGAAATGGGGAAAAATCCCTTCTTGGTAAGAAAGGAAAGAACAGAGCTGAAAAAAGACAAGCTTTACAGCTTCAGGGTCTGCTTAGACTACAGCTTTTTTTTGAGAATGTTAAAGCAGTGGACAACAAGGTAAAGCTTCTGCATGCTGGATGAGCCAGGTGATTTAAATCCGCTGTCGGAACAACCAAATCCTCTTTCTCAGTTGACATGAACTCTCAAGCTTTAACTTAATCTTTGGAAAGCTCATGGATCATCATATCTTTCAAGCTAAATAGATGGATATTGTTTGTAATATTAAAATATTTCACTTCTGGGAAGTAAACAATATGTGTTCATTTCTGCCAATGGCATGGCCTCTGTGAACATGTATGTGAGGTTTTCCCATTGAAACAGTCTGTTGGAAAAGGTTTCCACTTCAGTTTCGTTCAAAAGGGATCAGATGTGTTCTGTAAATTTTTTATTATCACTAAAAGAGGAAGTTATTTAGAAAAATACAGCTTAAAAAAAAAGGCAAAACTAGTGTAGGAATATAATTAAATCTTTCATCTTGCAAGTAGCATGGTGGCTGTACTATCTTCCTTTGGTCCAGTCTTTAGGATGCTTAAATAGTTGTACAAATTCCTTGTTGTACCCGCGGCAATTCCTGTGCTTCTGTTTTTCTTCAGCCCTTGGCTGTTTCGGTTAGCAATTGCTTTTAGCAAGAGCAGGTTGTTTTGGCACACTGCACTCATTTCAGCATGTAGCATGAGTAGTAAAATGGTCTCTTTATTGGCAAGACCCAAAATGAAGGCAGAAAGGCTGCACCAGAGCTTCATTTGGGTTGCACACTCTGGTCTGTGTCCATTGTCTAAGCAGCTTTTCTCCTTTTTTGGAGAAAGCAAATCCAAAGAGGAGGTACTGGCTGCTTTGTCAGACAGTGGGGGGGAGAGTCCAAAGTGATAAAGGGGTTTAAGAGGTCAGTTGAGGTAGGAGTTTGGTACTGGTAACAGTATTGAAAAGGTCTTCCCTCTCTGCCCTGCCTCCATGTGCAATCCCCAAACACAAACCCCCCCCTCCCCCCCCCCCCCCCCCCCCAGCCAAGAAAAGGGGGGAAGGGGATCCCTAAAGCAGTGTTTAGTCTGTGCAAAATTCAAGGTAGTTGTATCTTAGCTTTTAGTGGTGTAAAATTTGTTTTGAGCGTGAAAGCTAGTTTTTCCTTTGTTTGCTGTCCAGCTTTTTGTGTATTTTCTCCAAAGACCATAAAAATATCTTTATTAGTTGCACTCTATGTATTTAATGCATAAATGTATATAGACACAGCTTTTTTTTCCAGGAGTTTTTAGCTAGCCTGTGTGTAAATCCAACCTCCCTTGGCGTTCATTGGCAAGTTTAACTATGGCTTATGGAATTCACTGACTTAATCTATGGCATATTTGATACAAGTTTTCTAATAAGAGTTCTTTAATACTTAATTTTATAAACGTTTGAAACGTTTTTTTCAAAATATTGCTGCTTTATTTTAATCCTGTTTACAACAATTGGAAAGTATTTAAGGAAAAAAAGATCAGACTCCTAATAGTCTTTTCTTTAAACAGCAGATTACTATTAAAAAATCTGCTTAATATTGCAGTTTAATTTGAATGTGATTACAGTGATTAGTTCTTTCAGACAAAAAAGTATAAATAAGAAGTGTTAGCATTTAGAGTTATTTGCCAAACTTCTATGCATTTTCTTTGTATCAACAAAAAAATCCTGGCCAGAAGAGCTTTCTATATTTACTACTTGTTCTAAAATAAATAAATGTGTGGGTTCTTAAAGTGGATTCTTTGTTACTTCACTTCAACTCTGTAAATTCATGTAGTTAAAGACACCTCAAAACTGAAGACTACCTGTTCATCTCCCTCCTCTACCCTCAGTTTTAGATGCCACTTAATTGATGGTAGGTGTATGTAGAACTTTCCTCAAAAATTCAAAACCCTGTTAACGGTATGGTGCTCCTTTTTTTCTTTCTTTGAGAAAGAAGCCTTGGATCATAAAGTCACTGCCTAACAAAGTAATGTATGAAATGTGTGTTGTTTTCATGTTGCTTAGGTAGATGATGGTTGAAAAGCTGGAGTTTGCAGGAGGGCAAGACTGGGGAAGGTTAGAGAAGTTTACTACCAGACTTAATGTTGCCATGTACTGACATTATGTAGGGAAGTTTATCTGTGTTACTTGCATATAAATTCCACCCCTCTGTTCCCAGACTTTGCCATGCAGTGATTGCTGGTTCATAGCAGGAGCTGTCTTTTCTCTGACTTGAAGGTATTTTGTTCCAGAGACAGGTGTGAGCACCTTTTAGGATTGAAGATGGCACATAAACTGGTTTAAAATTCACTTGGTCCTCGCACACAGGCAGTGACTGTCTACTCAGGCAAACCTCCAGGCTGCCCAAAGCTGAAGAATGACTCCAAACAGAGCAGATGTCACCTCTTCTACAAGCCTCCCAGGACAGTGTTTTAACAGATTTCATGCATCTATTGTTTAAACTGTTTTTCTTAATTTTTCAATTGGATAATAAAAATACAAGTTGCTTGATGCTGATAGAGTTCTTAAATGGCAGTGAAAGACTAAGTTCATAAATCTGGTGGTTCAAAAATAGGCTTTTTCTTCTGCAGAAAGCAATCTCTTGCTTTTTCGATAAACTGATAATAGGATGAAAAAGTAGTGCTCATAGTACAGATGTTAACCCAGTCCTTTACACCTTTAATTTGTAGAAAGTGTCTGTAGGTTCCAAATGAGTAAAATTAATACACTTGGTGTTTGGAGATGTGTGTAATTCAGCTGCAACTTTTGAATTCAGGAAGGACAGAAAAAGCTTTACTAAAAAGATTAGTTGCCTAACTACAACAAATGATTGTTCTCAATTGAAATTTTATTAAATTTGGATCTAAATAGGGCTTGGATGAGAACTATTTTAGCACAGCTGGTAAAGCAGGAATGTTGTTACTGCACAATAACAATGACTGGATTAAAGTGTCTTAGCCTTCTGAATAGGATCTCTTCTGGACCATGAAGTTATGGACTGGGTATTACAAGATAACAAACGATGTCTTTGAGTGTGACTATCAGGAATTCTGTATTTTGGCCAAGCATTTGGCTTTTTACTTAGCAGTAAGTAGTATAAACAATTACATAAACAGACTTTATTCTACAGCAGAAGCAAATACTTTGCCTGAAATGTGGGCCTTTGAGTTGCAGAATAAGAAGTAAGTCATGACCTCCCCCAATATCATAAATAACGTATTGCCATCAAAGTAGACATCAGACTGAGCTTTCAGCAACAGTTAGGGTTGACTTGAGTGATTTCCAACTTAAAATGGAGGTAGCCGTAAGTGGCAACTATGTCCATTGAGTGTCATTGTGGACCACTTTGATCATAATGACTTCTGACAGAAACATCTCCCAAGCCCTACAGAGGTAGGGAATGCCAAGTCTGTCAAGATCTGATTCTTCTCCAGATATCCCACTGAACAGCTTGTTTGTCCTTATGTGGTGGAGAGCAGTGTGGTTTGCTGCAAACCCAGTATGGTTGTTCAATTTTAGCAGTGTTTCCTCAAAAATTCTTAATGGGTTCTGGGGTGTAGGTTGGATAATAATTGCATTCCTTGACAGGGAAACGAAAAGAGGCAGTGTGATGGTTTGAGGAGTTTGGGAGGTCTAGCTTTTTGGGTGTGGTAGGGGCCAAAAGATCGCTCCTGTAAGGAGCTTCCAGAAGCTCCCACAGCTGTCTGGTCAGGACCTATCTCTGATGGCTCCTGGGAGATTGATGTGCTGTTTTCCACAGTTGGGCCAATTAGGAAGGACATAAATGCCTCTGCGACAGTGTATTTAAGAAGCAATCTCTGTAGTACGCATAGGCGCGCCATGTAGTCATGTAGGTTGTAGGTTAGGCAGAGGAGAGGGAGTATAGCAAACAACAGAGAAGAGCAACTGAACCATCAGATATGAAAGCCAGCAAATGATGCCAGTCTGCCAAAGAAGAGGAATGATGGGGGAGGAGGTTCCTGCATCATCGCAACTGAGACATCTTCAAAGCCTGTGGTGAGAAACTTTAATCAAACTTGGAGTGGAGATGGTGCAGAAGGGAGTGAACTCCCACAAAGTAGCTGTGTCTGGTGGGGACCAAAGACTTTGCTCCTGAATCAAGAAGGGAGTCAAATATGTTAAAAGAAGCCTGGTTTTATTCGTATCCTAAGAGAGAGACCAGCCCAATGCAGGAGGATGGAGCGGAGATGGTGCAGAAGGGAGTGATCTCCTACAGAAGGGGCTTTGGTCTGGTGAGGAATGGACACAGTCAGTAACTGCTTCTACTCCTAGAAGGGTTGAACTGCAGGAGTCGGTGAGGTACAGAAGCTTTGGGTCACCCCCACCCTAAGTGTGGACCGGCCTGATCTGGGAGGAAACAGCGGCAGCAGTTTCGGGCGGGCTGCGTGCCAACTTCTGCAAACTGTGCCATGGTGCCAAAGGAGAGAGAGAGAGAGAG
>VZRZ01002845.1:368654-487647 GCA_013398175.1 Climacteris rufus
AAAAAATGTTTAGGAGATGTTCCTTTGTTTTTGCTTGCTCCTTTGACTCTGTAATAAATTCACTTTACACTTAGAAGCACTGACCTTGTCTCAGCCTGATTTTGCTCCTCTGCCAGCATTTCTTATCATGGTTTAATAACACAGTTCTGTTCAGAAGGGGAAAAAAGCAGTTCTAGTGGGGCCTTGGCTAGGGCTAAACCACTACAGACAGTTATTGAAGTAGAAAGTCCACAAAAAGTAGTAAATGTCTACAAAAAGATATTACCAATATAGCATACAATACTGACAAAATGGTTGTTCAGTGAACAGTTTATAGGTGTAAGAGAATACTTTTGGTAAACCAAATTGTTGCTGGTGCCCAGTCCAACCCAGACAAAACCTGTAGTGATGAATTCCTTCATCTGATGGCATGTCCTCTGAGGACTTTTGCATCAAGAAGGATATTGCTTGCCAGTAGTGTTTGCTAATACTCTGACAAGCATTCGTAATGTAAACCTGGTTTTAAAACAATATTCTTCACATTTGGAAAGGTTAGAGGCAGCTCTTAGGTACACTTGCATAATTCTGTTAGATGGTGCTGGGTCTGACTGAAGTACAAGGTCTGACACCACACTTATGCAACTTGTGGTCTTTACCAAGGGGAAACAGATTGAACTTCAGGTATTGAGTCCACTGATTGCTGTGGGTTATCAGTTTCAAAGGGTGCTCTGGGTATTGTTGACTCTTGTCAGCAGCGTGTGTATGTAATTGCTTGTTTAAATAACTGTAAAAATGCCACTGAGATTTCTTCACAGATAACTTTTTATTAAATGCTTCATGACATTTGTCTAATACAAGCCATGTTTAGTCTGTGTGAAGGAAAGTAATGTGATGGTGGTAAACTGTGGTGGGTTTTGTATTTATTTTTTTCCAAACTAAGGTTTGTCTGTCCAGTCTTTGCTTATTCAAAAGAACAGATGTGCTAAGATGTGTCAACATTTTTTGTTGTGCTGTTCCTTTATTCTGTTTTCTGAATTTATCTCGGTTCTCTTTCCTAGGCTGTGTGGGTTGTCTGCCAGGAACTGTAAGAAATCCAGGGATTTGTCAGAATGGAGAAGGCTTTTAGCCTCTGGAATCTTTTCTGGCATTCATTCTGTCAATATTACTCCATGATAGGTGTCAGACAACATGGTGCTTACAGTCATGTCTGTTACAATGTTGTTTAATACAGACAACGCAGAGATATTGTTGAGTTGAACAAGTATGTGTTTTATCCTTTGGTTTTCCATAAATTGCCACAAAGATGATGACTAGTTGAGAAGAAGCAGGAGAAAAAAGACCAGAAATGGGTTGTGCTGTGTTTTGGTGTTTGTGGGGATTTTTTTTGGTAGCATTACTCCTGGTATTTCCAGTGAGTCCTGCTAGTTAGAGCAAGATAAGGCAGATCTATATCAGAGAAACAATGGCATAAAACCTTAAAATTCCTAAATCAACTTGTTTGCCACCTTTTTGGAGTGGTTGGAAGCTGGCACTTGCTTCTTCCTTGCACAGAGAAATAGAATCTTGATATGATGGTTCCAAACCATAGCTTTGATATTTCTGATCATGCAAAAGCATAGGAGAAGAATAAGGATAAGTTGGTATTTTTTCTTCTAAGGACCACAGTTCTTGTGGCAAGGAAACTGTAACAGAAAAGTAGGAAAAAATAGTAATTTGTGGCTGGTTTTGTAATGTCTTTCATACTTTAAAATGGTGTATTTATGTAAAATTTTGCAGCTGTGTGGATGTTTTTATTTTAAACTAGAAGGGTTTAATATCTGTCTGTAGTGGATTAGCTTTCTGAATCTGTTTTGCTGAAGTTTTTGATTCTCAAATGTCAATGCAAAGAAAGTACTCCATCCCCTGCAGCTTGTAAATTGCTTTTCTGGCTTTCTAAACCTTTGTGCAGAATAGGCTGACCAAGACTGAGGTTGCATGAAAGAGCTCTGTTGGAAAAGATAGGAAGGAATTGAAAAGTGCCAGTTAAGAGTTCTCTGGGTCTTGCTGTGCTTCATCAAGGTGGTGTTCCTGCTGTGGTTTGCTTTCCCCTTCAGAAGAGAAAAGGCATTGTAGAAACCTCAAAATTCAGTGGGCATGAGCTTTCACATGGTAAAAATCTAATAGTCTGTAAGATGTAGAGAGGCATCTAGAAAACAGTAGAGATGGCAGTGCTGTTGTGCATGTGCTTTGGCAATGAATGCCTCACTTGTTAGGCTAAAAGCTTTGGCTTAAGATTTTCTTTTTTTCCTGCTATTTCTATTGATACGCTTTCATCAACTGGTCCATTTGTAAATTATGAGAGAAACTATGAGGAAATTGAAGCAAAGAGAAAATTGTGGTCTTGACAGATGGACTCAGGAAAGCTTCCTTTGTGATATGGAAGTGGGGAGTATAACTGGGGAACTTGTAGTTACTTCTGTGCATGTGGTATGAGGCAGTTTAGACCTCAGAGTGGAAATAAAGTAAAGCTTTTGAGGGTCGTAATAGCTTTAAGTAGGTGTCTGTAACTCGACTATTTCCCAACTGTTTGACAGGCAGTGCAAAGGGTACTTTTTCTCCACCTTCATGAGCACATTTAAATAACTTGCTGGTTGATGACAAAAGTGCTCTGTTCTAGTCCTTGATTCATGTGCTATGTCTTACATAAGCACAGTGGTTTTTGTTGACTTTATTATTGCTTCCTCTACTCTTTACTCCAGGTGTCAAGATTATGAAAATTGAATTTAGAGGGTTTACAGTGATAGGTCTTGCCAAATACAGATTACATGTATGAGCTTAATTGAATGACAGAGCTATTTATCAAACAATATTAAAATTGTATATATCCCCTGCAAACAAGTCGGTCTCTTAGCTTTGCAGTGTAGGATGCCAGATGATAAATTTAGTGTTTCAAAACTTGTATTGACTTGGAAGCATGGAGAGGTGGTGACCTGATGAGGATAAAATAATAGGATACTGGTGCACATACTACCACATGATTTTAGTATACTTTGCTGTTCCTACCATTCATAATAAAGCCAAAGCAAATTTGGGACTGGATGAATCCAGTGGGATTTCATTCACTCACATGCATGTGCACACACAGTGGCTACTGTGATATAAATTTGAATTCCTGTCTTACCTAATAACTTCACTTTGCAACTTTTAAAAACCTTCGCTGTCTCAACAAAGATAAAATGAAAAGGTGTAGGTGTTGTGAGAGCCACGGCAGACTTGGGAGCAGAAGGAAAAGAAAATAGGAAACACAGATTTGCAGACCACCTCTAAAGGTGATGAAGCCTTAGGTTTCATCAGTTTCAGAAAGTGTCCAGACTTTGCTGTGTTCTGTTTTCCAGCTAGGAAGGGGATGTGTGTGATATGGGAGTTGTCTGGGCAGGGTTTTTTGGTAATAGTTAGAGTGGTTATAAGATGACTGGAGCAAACAGGTTGTAATTGCAACCTGTAGTATTGCTTTTCGTGATGGTTATTGCAGTGACATGGTAATTGCAGATCACATGAAATCTCAATAACTTTTGTGGTAGACTATTGCTTCTGCCTTCTCATTCCTTTGTGCTCTGCTGTGATAGCTGACAAGAGAGATGGTCAAATGCAGGGAACTTAAATAATTGCATCATTGTATCATATGTCTACGTGAGCAAGATGGCTATCAACCTTCAGGTAAAATAATGGCATGTTTCAGTGTGAGTTGTCACTAATTCTTAGAGTTCTGATATCCTGACTAGATATCACTAAGAAATTTTTTTTTAGTAGCTTGAATCATGTAACTGCTTTTTGTTAAATTTCTAGAAATAGAGTTAACTGTCAAATCATAAAAGAATAGCTTCTGCATTATTCATGATGCAATTTGTATTGGATTTGATCATGTCAGTACTCCAGGGAATGCTGTATGTCATGGGAAATGTTTATACCCTACCAAAACCAAGCCATACAAAAATCATGTCATTATACATTTCTGACAATGCACAATCCTCATGATTATTGCAGAGATATCTTGAATTTAACTATTATGCAAGGGTAAAATATACAGACTTTTTATGTGTTTTCAATCAGAACAGATATCTGCATCACATCTTCTGTTTGCTCTTTACATTAGTTACCTGAATCCTGCTTTTGCCTGCCATGAGAACCATTTCCTTGCAAGCCTTTACTGTGTTCTTTTTGCACAGGGAACAAGCTGGAGTGTGTGTTGTGGGTGTGCAAGCCAGCACTTCATAGTCTTTGAGAAGGCTGGGATTCTAAGGCTGATAATATAAATCTTTCTTTTGAAAAATACAGCAGTTGGGTTACTTTACCCAAGTAGTGAAGGGAATTTGCTCCAGAACATTATTACAAAAGAAATAAAAATATTTTAGAAAGATGAAAATTTGATACTCAAATACTTAAGTATTTGGTAATAATCTAGAACAGATTTTTCTTTAACTGTTCTGGTAATGTCTATGGTGTATCTGGGTTGTAAAATTTCAGAATAAAAGTACTTGTGGAACAAAATCTGTCTGAGCCTATCATTATATATTTTAATAGCACTGAGGTACTCAATTGGAATATGCTGCATGCTACTGAAGCTCTTCATGAAAACTCATGAACACTCACAGGTGATCTCAGGGCTGAGGGAGTAGAGGATATGGTCAGTTTGTATGGAGCTGGTGGCATGGGATCATACAGCTCAAAAATAGAAGCAGTTAAAAGTGCAAACTAAAATCATGGCAGCATTTGTTCTTCAATGTTGTTAATGAGATTATTTGCCTACTCAACTCTGTTCAGGGTGTGTTATTCATGGATTTATTTGAGGTTTGTGCATGTGTGTTTTCTGTGAGTTTTTGGGAGCAGGGTTTTGTGGTTTTGTTTTTTTCTCTCTGAATTTCTCTGTGAACTGCACAAGGAGTGAAGTAATTCTGAACTCCAGCAGTCAACAAACTTTGAAGTTCACTGAGTGGCCTTAGATTAGCTGTCCTGGATGCAAGTTAAACTTCTTTTAACGTTTATTTTTCTTTCTGGGAGAACAAACAAAATAGGAATTCAATAATTAAGGAGGCTAAGATTGTTTCTGTTGCATTCACCCCCATAGCCCCTGCTTTCACACCCTCCCTCCAAAACCAAACCAAAAACCAACCAACAACAAAAACCTGCACAAAACACTTTGGCAACTAGTTGCTACGTAGAATTTATTCTGAAAGGAAAAATTGAGGGTGCCTGACACTGAAATTTGGTCTAGAAAGAGCCAGCTGACCAGCAATGGGACAAGATTTAGTTTTTAAGTTTAGGCCTTATATTCTGTTTGTTTTAGTAAAAAGTTACCATATCACTTTCACTGTCATTCGTGTTTGTTGGCATCTGCCTCTGCCAAAATACATCTTTCAAAAGTGCTTGCCTGTTTTGCCCAATAATTTAATATGTAAATAATGACCTAATTAAAGAACAGCTTTTCCCTTCATGCTACCTTAAACTTTTAACAGAATGGTTTTTGTTCTATTTTCATAGGTTAGGCTCTAGTTTGGTTTTTTTTTTTTTTTCTTTTGTGTCTTGGCTATGTGTAAACTATTTGAAATGTCAGATTCATAAAATTGTGTTATGGACACTTGTACTTGTTTTGAGACCGACAAGGAGAATACTGAATTGGTGAATTACTGGTTTGGACTCCTTAATATTGTCCAGATTAATTTTTCTTCATATTGTTTGTTACATATACTGATCATGTCTTCAAGAATCATGTTTTTGTGTATTTTACTTCAGTAAACAACCTGGGAATTTATTGATGATAGGATATTTATGATTCGGAATAATTGATAAACTTAAGAAGCTTCTCTTAAGTTGTCTGACAAGTTGAAAATCTTGAGCTTTTTCAGCTGTCTTTCTTAAAATCATCAGATGGTTTGGGTTGGAAAGGACCCTAAAGATGATGTAGTTCCAACCCCACTGCCATGCACAGGGGCACCTTCCAGTGCACATTAAAGAAAAAAGAATATTTAGACTTGAAACTTGCTTATTGTTCTTCTCCTCACATGATCTGTACATCTTGTGCTGATAACCTTGAATGAGCTTTTGCTCCTGTGACTCCATGCAGGACATGAAATGTAACTGCCTGAGCTGTGTGATACTTTGGATTTGGGAGAGAGGCCATGGTTCTGGCCTGTGTTTGCATGTCTGACCTGTACTAAAGGACTGTGAGGGAGAAGGGCCTTTCTGCCAGTCTCTTGTCTGTCTGGTGTGTTGCTGAAAGCTTTCTGTCATAACCAAATGCAAGTGTATCGTGTACCATGTTGCATTGGGACAGCACACCATGGCTTTTGAACAAAGGTGTCTGTAAACTTTGTCACACAGTCACCCGCCCCCTGGTGCTCTGTGGTTTCATGTTTGAAAGAAATTAAGGGTTTATGTAGTGTGCAGGTTCTTAAAGGCACTAAATGCTCAACTGAACAAAAAAGTGAAAATAGTTATGAATTTTTCTTAGAGAAAATGGATAATAAACTATAAGAATTCAGTCTTCCTTCAGATCTAAAAGAAAAGGGGATACATATTAACAGCTTTTTGCTGTGTAAGAGACTATATAATGTGTGGCATTAAACTAATTTTAGCCATCACACCTCAATGAATCAAACTGTCTGAATCCCTCTTTGGTGATGTAAAAGTATGTTTTGCCTTTTACAAAGGAAGACAAATGCTTAACTCTTTTAAGGTAGTAGCTGGGCTGTTTTTTCCATGGTTTTGTATGTTTTAGCCTTGTGGAATTCCTTTATCTGTGTGTATATATATACAAAGAAAATTAATGCAAGCTTAGGGGAGGTGTATGTGATTGCCAGTAATGTAAGATAAATTAGGATGCTTTGCCATTTGCAGAGCTTGTTGTATTTCTGTTGTGACCTCCATTGTCGTTTCACATATCTTGTGTTCTTTCTGGTTTTGATTTTGTTTTTTAAAGCAGAACTGTCTAGCTACAGTAGATGTAAAGTACTAAATGTTCACAGAACAATTCTGGTTGAAGGAGACCTCTCAATGGTATTTGTCTCAGCCACCTGCTCAGGACCAGGTCAATGTTGAATTGGGACTGCATTGTTCAGGATTTTGTTTTCTTGCATGTCAAAACTACAGGAATAGAGATTCTGCACCCTCTCTGGGGCCTTGGTCCTAAGAGAATATTTTTCTTCTTCTCCCTACCTGGCACCCTCTGTCAATTTTTGCATGTGTTTTGCTCTCAAATCTTGTACCAATTCAGATGACAATTGAGAAAGACTTCTAACTGGCAGTGCACAAACTGTGCCTGTTAGAAGGGAAAGAATAGAAGATTATGCCTATAGATGCTAATGTATGTGTAGCTTTTTAGAAGCTGAATGGGAGTTCAAGCTCTCCAGGAATAGAAGGAAAAATTTAAGTATGGCTCTTTGGGAGGATATGTAAAGTTTACAGGTTATAGATTTACTTGTGGAATGGTAAATAGCCAAGGTACTCTGATATAAAGAATACAATGTGATGAAAAATTTAACACCTTAATTCTTTGTGTAGCTAACAATACTGTTCTTCTTCCTTGATGCATTGGAAGTATTAGTATTATTTTTACTAGCTTTATTCTTCATATGTATCTCACAAATAAAGAGGTTAATTTCCTCAAAAACTCTGAATACTTCAAGTTTTGGCTCATGGTTTTCCTCCTTTGTTATTCCTTTGTGCTGGTGCATATCAAGTTAACCTCGGATATGGAGGCTGTGCTGACTGAAGCTTTGGGACTAACCTGTTGTCCTGCTTGGCTTCAGTTTGTAGGCTTTTCTTTGGCAGCTCTCCAGGCTGGGAATTGGAGCTAGTAGTATTTTCTAGGCTTAGTTCCAGTAAAAGAGATAATACTTTTATGTTCTGTTGTATAAGTTTAAGTGGGAGAGGGGATATAAACAATCAGATTTGCAGGTAATCATATACATATGTACATTTTTTAATCAAGACTATAATGCACTGCTTTTTCTGTTTTGTACTTTAAAGATAGACAGGTACTTTAAAATACAGCCTGTCAAGCAGGTCAGCAGTGCAAATTATCTAAGGTCCTCTAAACAGAGAAAAAACCCAACATGCTAAGTAGTCATGGGAATGTCATAATGAGTGGAAAATTACTAAAAAGGGAAATTCTATGCCACGTATAATCCATTACTATGTTGCTCAACCTATTTGTTGTTTAAGCTTATCCATTTGAAGTGAGTGTTTCGTAATAATTTTCTACAAAAAAAGGTTTTATAAACCTTTATAAACACAGCTTATGTCAAAATTTGATTTGAAAGATGTCTAACTTTAGTAGTTGTTTTAGAAGGTGCACATAGTCTTGAGCAGACAAGATGAATCTGAAATTGCACAAATGGGGGGCAGGGGGAATTTATCTACCCAGTAGATAGCTTGTTCATCTTATATTTCTTAACTCCTACTATTAGACAAGTGTTTATTCCATGATCAATAGGACTTCATGGTAAGACTCATTACACTTGCGTGTGCAGCCTCTCAGGATGACTGACCCTGGCAAGGCTTACTTTGTAGTTTTGCTTTCTCCTTCTCCCTCCCTCCTGGAATTGTTGCAAGTGGTTTTCTGTGTGTCCCAAGTTATCTCATCACTTTAAATATTTAAGATTCTGATGTAAATTTCACTATCTTGCTGTGTCTTAAGTGATTTGAGTCTTGCATATTAATGCAGTATTAGTTAATACTCTGCCTGTCTTTTGTTTGCAATTTTCTTTAACCATATCACTTCAAAACTGGAATCATAAGCTTCCTAATGTTGTGACAGACAAGTTGCATTATAGACAAGACTCATGTGCTTGGAGGCTGCAGAGTAATGATGTGTAAGATTATTGGGCTGTTGCTAACATCAAATACAGCTACAACCCCATCAGAAGGGAGGTGTCTTGGAAGCTATGTCATGTGTACTTTGGAGCTTAAATCATATGGAAGTGTCTGTGGTTGGGATGAATCCAACAACTCCTGAGCACTGTTTTTTTTCTGCAGTTAAGTGCTTAACAGATTTGTGGGATGCAGCAAATCACACTATTTTAGTCAGATTAGATATTATGTCAAAGAGATACAGTACCTTAATGCTTCAGAAGAATAGCCAGACTATGTAAAATCTGAAGTCTTCTGTTTTCTATGAAGGTTTGAATAGTCAGTATTACAACTTGGAGAATTGGATGTTTATACTAGCCTTTTTTTCTGGATGATAATACAAACTAGTTAATGACTAGTGTTTCTTAGCTTGGTATTCATTGTAACTGAAGTCTGGAAAAAGCAGTGTTTAGACTGCACCTTGCAAAATCTTGCCCGTGAATGACATAAACTGTTGTATAAACTACTCACAGTAGCCCTTAACAACAATGCATGCTTTTTGCTTGCTTGTCTTCTATAGAAGAAACTTGATTGCCTAGAAATAGTTAGACTTTTCTTAAATACACAAGTTCTAATTATACTTCTAGTACATTGACACTAAATTACAAAGACTTGGCATTGTGGACTGTATAAATGTTTGAGAGTGCTTGGCTTCCCTTGTTGGTCCCGTCTGCAGTGACAGCAGTTAATTAAATTTAGGAGAGTTTGTGCTGTGAGGCCAATGTAGTTCTTCTGCTGAGAAGACTGAAGCTGGTATGATA
This sequence comes from Climacteris rufus, assembly GCA_013398175.1. NCBI lineage: Eukaryota > Metazoa > Chordata > Aves > Passeriformes > Climacteridae > Climacteris > Climacteris rufus. The sequence goes on from VZRZ01002845.1 coordinate 378,281, forward strand.
ATAGTGTTCCTCCCCCCACCCCAAATCCCTCCAGGTCTTATTTTCCAATCACTGGAAGTAACATTTTCTCCCTTAAAACTGTCTTCCAAAAGGGCTGCTGTTCCCAGGCATCACAGGGAACCCAGCAAGCAGAGCAGGGAGTTGAATGTGTGGTGTGTGTGAATAGCCCCACACAGCTCCTGAGCCTGCAGAGACAACACTCCCTGATCAAGCCAGTGATGACTGATCAAAACTGGCAGAGTGGTCAGTAATAAAAGCAGTAGTCCTTTCTTCTCATTCCGTGTTTAAGACTTGTTTTTCTAGCTGTGATTCTGTGTAAAAATCTCACACAGGCTTTTCTTTCCTGGAGCACTGTGAAGTTTTGCTTGCTGCAATAAAATATAGAGGTTAATGAAAAGTGGATGCCAAACACTTAAAAATCAGGAAGAAACCTACACTATCTGTGTGCATGATAAGGGATTTGGAGTATGTTTTTGTGCATGATAAAAGGAACACAAATAATGTCTTTTAGGTGGTGCATGAGTACATACACGTTCTAAAACTAATAGTATTTAAGGTGTTATTTAATTAGACTAAATACTGTAGGTTTATGGAGAGAAAAATTGTTCTAGGGAGAAAGGTTTAGTGAGGTAGGAAAGAAGCTATGGGTACCTTTTCTCGAGTCATCTTTTTGACAGTCTTTTAAGAGGGCTGTCCATTTAAACATGTTTAAGATTTGACAAAGAAACAACTCTGTAGTAAAGGAAGGTTTTGTTTGTTTGATATTTATCAAGGTTGAGAATTTTTATTTAAGTTTCTAACGTATCTTTCTAATAGTGACTTTCAAATAGTGAACTGTGTGAATATACAAGCTGTCAATATGATCCGTTAAATCATGACTTTATTTTTAATTTCTGGAACACATTTCAAACGGAGGTGAAATAAGACTTGTGGAAATGAACACTGAAGTAGTAGCTAGAGCAGCTGTGCAGTTTTCTGTTGGGGAATTAAAATAACAATTCTTATTCCATCATGTTCCTGCTGAGGTGGGATGGATGGCAAAGGTAGTGAGGAATAGGTGGTAGTTTATTTCAAATGAGTTTTGACTTCTGATTTAAAAACTTTTTTTTCTTGCTTGGTAGACAAATACAACTTTCAATTTTTAATTTCTGGTGAAATGTTTAGAAAGATAAATCCTTAGCACTGTATTTAGCTTAATTTATTGCAGTTAATGTTTCTTGCAGCTTTTCTAAGAATGTGGAAGTCAAACTGATGCAGCAGACTTGAAATCCAAGTTTGGAAAGAAACCAATGTCTGCTTATGTTTACTGCTGTGGCAAGCTGATAAAAAACCCCAAACCCACAATATACAGATCGGCTTTAGAACAAAGTTAAAGTTACTGTAATCTGTATTATTTTGTCACTGTGCAGGTTTTTACAACCCATAGGAGGTGTGTGAGCTGGTTGTCACCACACAAATAATTGTTTTAAAAATGGTACCAACTGGTGCTTCCAGGTTACTGAGGTCCCGCAAGAATTAATAACACTTGACCACCAAGAGGGGAATTAAAAATTGTTTTAAAAAAGGTGCTTTTTCCCCTAAAGCCTACTGCACTTTGTGTTTTGATTGCAACTTTGTACTAATGCTGTAGGAGTTGCTGGCTCTTTCCCCCAAACTGGACCTTGATTTCTGTTAACACAAAGATAGTCTGTTAACAGTAGTTGGCAGTGGAATCAAATGGGAATTGATAAGCTGTTGTTTACAGATTCATTAAAATGAATTCTAGTGAATAAAACATCCAACTTCTTTCCAGATTAAGGTGCTTTTAAGCATATGTTGATATGAGTAGGAATGGGTTTGGAATGTTCCACTAATAAAAACATGCTTAGAAAAGGAACAATAAGCTGCTTTTAGCATGCGGAGAAAATCTAATCTTTGGTTTCCAGTTAAACAGCACTGAATAGCAAGAAGAATTTGTGAACTTAAAATAAAGATGCATCTTGATGAATTTTTGACGGTGGTGTGTCCCTATTACAAACAAATTAATAATTATATTGTTCCTGTAGGTTAGCCATGAATGTGATTAATGTTCGGTATTATATTTTCTAGTGTGTTTTGGCAATATGGAAACCTGAGTGTTTAACAAGAACACAATTTCAAATTAAAGCAATAAATCAGAGTTAGTGAAGTAAGATGTGCAGAGTGTCCCACTCCATGAGTTGTTGAGAAGGAGGGGTGTCTTGTCCCACCACTTTCAGCAGCAAGAGCCTCTTTATCAGCCACTGTCTTTCCAGTCACGCTTGTGTTCACGTCTTTACTACATGCTCTGCTGATTACCTTGGAAAAGGGCGATGCTGTAACTGTTCAGCTGACCTTTCAGTTTATTTTCTCTTGTGTAATATGAAACTTGAGCTAACACAGTCTTAGTCTACTGATTTCAAGAAAATCTGTCGCTGCGTTCCTGCAGCTTTCTGCTCAAATGTGATGGGGTTTCTCTGTTACATTAATTTCGGAAACTCCATCAACTTGCTTCAGATATCATCACAACTGTGAAGCAAATTATTATAGCTAAAAGAGGGGCTTTAGTGTACAATTCTTGCATAATAAAGACTAGGTAGCAGAGGAAGAGTGAGACAATGACTATTAAATGTAAAAGTCTTATACCTAAGTAAATGAAGTATGCTACTGATAAATGTCTCCCTATATACAGAGAAAAAATATAGAGACCTCTCATTATTTTCTAATTGCTGTCTTATTTAGACTGTTTCCTCATGATAGGGAAGCTATGTTGAGTGCTTTGGCAGATACAGAATATATGTAGCTGTGCCATTCCAGGAGGTTGTAACACAGCTTAGTAGTGTAAGGTCTGAGGGGTTGTCTATGTTTTTTTTTTGTTTTTTACTTTTGTTCGTTTGTTTGGGTTTTCTGTCTAATTTTGATCCTTGAGGAGTGTGTGTTTTAGTTGTTTGGGGCTTATCTAAATAACTATATACCTTTTATTTCATTAGAGGGCTAAAGTAAATGGCTTTCTTGTGACAAGTGTTGGTACATACATGCTTCTTTTCCTCTGCTGCTGGAATTGATGTCTCTAAGTAGTGTGCTGGGCTTCTGATGGAAAAAAATGCCTCTAGGTCCTTCTAAACACTAATAATTTGTTACACTTATCTTGTGAGGTGTATCCATGTGTTTCTAATAAACTGAAGTGAGTAGGAGACGAACAACAGAGTGTGTAAAACAGAGCTTCTAAATATTGGCCATGGGCAGGTGGCTGGGGAGGGGAGTTGTTCTTGGGAGTGGGATTGGTTTAGAAAAGCCAGTGCAGCAATTGTTAATAAATGTTTGCATTAAGTTTGCATCTGGTTCATTTGTGATCTCTCCTGCATTTGGTTCCAAATTGAGAACGGTGTGTCTTCATTCTCAGGCTGATGGCAAAAACATTACAGCTGTCAAATACTGGTAATCACTGAGTTACCTTAATGGTTAAAGCAGGGGAAATGCTGCTGGTCAGCAACAAATAATCTTCTTGCTAAAATACTATGGAATGATATTTATCTGTATTTAGACCTTTTAGCTTATAGGTCTTTACATCTGTGCTAGAAATAGCAGTTGCTGGTAGGATGTCAAGAAAAACTTGTTTCTCTTTTTCTGCCCTTTTTTTTTGTCATGCTTCTATATACTAGACTTTCTTTTAGGGCTTGACTTGCAAGTCATGGCACTTTAAATTACTTTGAAAAGAGAGGATGTTGAATCAGATGCCTTGTCTTGTGTTGATGGCTTTCATCAGAGCAAGAGATTATGAATTATTTATTCCAAATATTTCTTAATTTTTGATGCTTCATTTAGTTTGAGATGTGAACTACATTATTGCTCTATGCACAAATGCTTTACCTCAGCATACTGAAATCATGGAACATCCAAAGAGAATTGGGTGTTATTCATTATCTGCCAAATAACAAAATATTTGGAAAAGTTATTTTTGAAGTTTTTGCCTTTCTTGTTTACTCTCCCAACCACAGAAATGATTTAACTGTAGAAGTTCCTTATTGGAATAACTCTATTCTCAATTTATTTGGATAACTGTTGATTTTATTACACCTGACAGGAACTTATCTTTGAACAACCTGCAGAAGCCTTAGCTTTCAGCTAAAAGTGTTTTTTAAATTGTCCCTGATGTTGGAGAGAGGCAAACTAATTTGTAGTGAACAATTTTCTGAATGGAGGAATTAGAACATTTGGGAAATTCAGATTTAGCTACAGAGATCCTTCTTAAGATCATGATTTCAGAACAACTTTACTTTCAACCTGCAGAAAAGGCAAATTAAATGATCATCTCCTGGCTCTCTATAATTATCAGCCATTGCTATTCTGTACTTCTAAATTATCTCTGTTGCAATTGTTCTAACACTTCAAAGGTTGCATGTGTTGCATATTGTTGATGTTCCTTAATCTATTTAAACATGTATTGAAAAGGTTGCCTGAATGGGACAGAATTTGTCTATACAGAAAGTGCAAGTCAATCAGCTGCAATTGTAAAATTGATACAAGCTAAAACTACAGTAAATCTGGTGCTCTGAAGTAGTCATATCTATCTGGGATTTATGGTGCCTTTCCTTACTATTTTCCTTGAGTGTGATTATTCTGTGTAATACTCTGACTAGCCAAATGAAAAGTGGGTAACAGGGGGTGGAGAAAAGAATGAAATAAAATCTAAGGCTTCTGTTTTAGTATATTTTCACTAGTGACAAATGAAATTGAAGAAAAATCTGCAAACAGGAATTTGCTTCTGTTGCATAATTCTACTTCATTGTGGTCTGATGCCTTTGTTTTGCTGGACTGGAGAAATTTGCTTTAGGAAGAGCTTTATCTCTCCTTCTGTTTTCATTCTATCCATCACTTTATAACCAGCTAAATGATGAGAGCTTGAGGGAATAATTGGCTACAGAGTAAAGGGGAAGGTGAGAATCAGGGCTTTGCTAATCTGAGCAAGAACTCTGCACTGACTTTGGTGTCAGTGAAAGTGTTTGTAACAGCATCCTCAAAGGGATTGCAATATTAGGGAAAGGTAATTTGTGAACAGCCCCATAAAGCTATGGACTGTGGGTTTATTTTTAACACTGATATTAATTTCATATTTCATATCCTGTTCCCTTTGGTATCTGCAGATTTGGGCTTTCCATATGGATACCAGATACCATTATCAAAATCTCTTCTGTTTGCTTTCATGTTTTGAATAAATTAGCATTAATACTGGGCCAATATTGTAGAAATAAACTGTGACAAAAAAAAAAAAAAAGCTGGTGTGGACAAAAATCTAAAAGACGAATAGCTACTAAAATCAGCATCATAAGCAGAAGAGGGGCTAAAATCATTAATTTCAGTGTTGTCACTACAGGTCTTAGAACAAGCTGAGTGACTGTTCTATAAAGTGCAATAGCAACAGCTTTATAAAAAAGCATGAGAATGGCCATAAAAATGTCTTGACTTTTTGCAGCCATCTTGAAGTTCAGCACCAGCCTCTTTAAATGAGGGTATCTTGTATGCTGCCAAGGCCTTTTTGATTATATTAGTTTCTGTTTAGATTATAGTGATACCTAATAAACTAAAGCTGATCTGGTTAAATCTAAGATACTACAATACCTCTTTATTTTGCAAGGTGGGCAGGAATGAGTTAGTAGTCTGGCAGCTTGGAAGAATAAAGACATGAAAGCTTTATGTGGAGCTGTAACTCAGTGGTTTGATTTATCATCAGACTCTTCAATAGTCTGCCAAAAGTCTTATTCCGTTAAAGCAGTTGACTTTGGGAAGAAAGGAGAAGCTTAGTTTTATTTTTCTTATGCTCCATATTGGGGCTGCTAGCTTTAACATATGCTTGAGACTTTTTTTTAATGGGTTCAGCAGTTGAATTAGGTCAATGGTTACAGGAACTGCAGAACCAGGGGTGTTTGTATATCAAAGTTACCAAATAAGTAGAACACTTTTTTTTTTTTGGTATGAGGCTGTATAGTTTTGCATTAAGTGCTGAGAACTCTTTATCTCTGCTGTATAAGTTTTAGATGTATAGATATCCACAGAAAGTAGTTGAGGGTGTTTCAGTGGTGGAAGTGTGAGGAATAAGTGCTCACCTGACATGTCAATTCTTGAAGTGGCTACTTCAAGTAATATTGTCTTTACATGTTCACTTGGAAGGTTATTTTATTGACAAGATACTTGTTTTCTGGATAGCCATTATACTAATTCATGTTTGATGTTTTAATCCTGCTTCTATGGAAAGTCAGCCAATTCCTACACTTCTATTGTAAGGCTTTAAACAAAGCTGCATGGGATTTAAAGCAATGCTGTGCTACAAATTATGAATGTAACAATAGGAAAAGACTATTGTGACTGTGTTTCAAATGATGTTTACGATTGCCAGTGTTTCACAGTGAAATGTTGGTGGGGAGGCAAAAAAGTGTTGGTGTGAAAGCATTTGGTAACAGAATAGTACTTTGTTTCAATCTAGGTGTTTGGTGTTCTTGGGGAAGTGCTAAGACTGAAGTCTTTCCAGTAAGTCTGAAGAAAACAATTTCAGTGTTTCAGTTTTAAGAAACGTTGATCTATTTATTAACAGAGGTGACATGAATGAATATGGGATTTGAAAAGCTTGCTTTTTTGCAGAAACTCCAGGAGCAAGGAATGCACCAAAAGCAGCCCCCTTCTGCTCTCTGCACTTGTCAGATGTGTGTCCATGTGCCTGTAGTAAAGAACTTTACGTGCAACTTCTTTCAGTTACTTCAAACCCTCTGTACCTGAAGTTCTGTGGATCCTCTTCTTGCTCTGTTTAGGGTTTTTTTTGTGTGTGTTTTGTTGTTGTTGTTGTTGTTTGTTTGTTTGTTTGTTTGCCCCAAAGGTAATGGTTGTACCTTTTAAGTCACAGTTGGGTACAGTTTTTACCCTGTAATCCTCATCAGTGTCAACTTTAATGCCAGGAAATTGAAAAAATCATAAGAGTCTTTGCAGTCAGTCATTAAGCTTTGAGAGCTGAAAAGTATGAAGGCAGAAGTCAGTCTTTTGTTGTGACTTACAGCTCTAGATGCTGAGGCTGGCTGTTCACATGTCCAGAATTTTGAGATTCTCACCTATGAAATGTGTTCAGTCTGTCATATGAGCATATATATATGCATAACTGAACATAACTTTCAGTGTTGCAGAGGATATTACAAAATCTAGTCTTAATCAAGTGTTTGCCTCTTGTTTTAAGGCTTGTATGCTATTAGTGAACAATATAAATATTTGGAATTGGTTGGACAACAAAGATATATTTCCTGTCATTTTCTGTGTGTAATTCTGGGGTTTTACTTCGGAAGATTAAAAAAGATTTAAAAAAAAAAAGTGTTTACCAAGCTTTAGTAGTGTCGAAATGAAAGTCGAAATATCTGTGAAACCTTAAAGTTTCCTGAATCTGGACATGGGCATGTAGATAACTCAGTCCTTTCCCTCGATGGAGCACATGGCTACAGTTGCTGCTTCACAAGACCTTTCTGCTGTTTTACCAGGCCTTCTATGACAAGTAATGTAGTTCTGTGTCCAGGTGTATTTCATGTCTCTTGAGATGAGTTTTTGGAATAGTTCATAGCACAAGTAACTGATCTATTTCAGGCAGGAGTTGGTGAGGTTTTTTTGTTAATTTTGAGCAAACTACAATTCCATACTGGATAATCTCAGGAGGTGGTTCAAAAAAAAAAAGTTCTTTCTAGATTGTAATTTTAAATCAATTCCAGAGAACACTAGTTGTTTCAAAACTCTTCATTTCTGCAATGTGATGTGGCAGCAATACCTGAATTAACTTGGTCTATAACAAGCAGTGTGCTTCTGTACAAACTGAAGGAGCATTCCTCATGCTCCTCATGCATGATGCTCTATTGCTTGTTTCACATCTGTTCTATGTAAAAAGCCATTATTGTCAAAATGTTACACATCGTTGCTCAACAATTCTAATTTGTTCCTTTTCCTGCCCCTCCCCAAAAAGAAATTTTTTTTTGTGCATGTAATCTTGCTCACCACTCTGCAAAGTGAACAAAGAATAGTCCTTTTTTTACAATAATATTCATTACCATTTTGCATATTAAATGCCATGGCTCTTTGTGTCATGGTTTGCTTAAACTCTGAATTTACTGAAAGACAGAAATTGAAACAGTGAGTATACTTTTAGTGCTTTTATGACAAGAATCAAGAGCTTACAATGTATGTATTACTGCCAGTGATTTTTCCCAAAGATACAGAATCACATCATTGCTTTCTGCAAGTCTATTTTCATCCATCCCACACTCAAATCCTGAATTTGTTACATATTTATTTCTTTGGAATGAAGTGAATGGCTTTGATTCCTAGGTAGTGATCATGTTGAGGAAGAGGAGTAGGCCCTGGCATGTGTTGCACCTCTAGGTTATGTGAAGTGTATTACAGCCTTTTTCTTTTCTGCACTGAGATTTCAGTCCTTCTTTATGGCCTGCTCTTCTTCTCTGGTAATAAAGGTATCATTTCCTTCTCTGCAGCTTTCAAGGATTTGTGACTGCCTTTTGTTTCAAGATGAAGCTCACCACTTCTTTTACGTTTTGCTGAATGTGGGAAATACCACATGTAGCTAATAATTTTCTTAGAGCTGTGAAAATGCATTTGTGGCAAGAATGGGGAGGAAAAGATTAATTTTGATTAGATAACATATTTCAAAACCTCATCTCCTATTTTACCTGTGTCAAGCTCATTGCTTCAGTTAGATCGTCTCTGAAGTTACAGCAGCTACTGTGAAGCTCCTGCTTCAGCCACAGTGGAACAATGTGGAGACAATACATGTGACAGGCAGCAATTTTGAAACAGCTTATGTATAGCAGAGAAATAGGGATTTGCAAATAACACTGCAAATACATTTCTTGTTATTTTTTCCTTAACCAATTAAGTATATATATATATATACACACAAAAAGTATATTATATGTGTATAAATATACTTCTTGTATATAACTGTTATATTTTAAAGAATGACTTCAATTTCAAAGCTATGCTGGGGGTTTTTTTTTTGGCTTTTTTTTCCCAAGGAGAACCATTCAATAACAGAGTAATTTGAATTGACCAGATGATGTATGTTGAACTTCTGAGGCTATTTAGGACTTGCTCTGTGTTTCTGTATTTAAGCTTTATATAAATCTTTGTGATTGCAGTTGGTTAAAATGTAAGTCAGTCAACTGAGTTTGTATATGTATATAATATATTTATAGTTGGAAATCTGACAAAATATTCTCCCTCAAGCACTATAAATGAAATTATCAGAGCAGTAGTAGTTGGTAATGCACTTCTGAAGATTATACCCACGAGCAAATTTTGAAGGAATGATGCAGGTGAATGGGCAAAAATAGTTGTAAAAATGAGTGTGTTTGCTATGGTGTATCCTGGAGGCATTTTCAAATCTTGCTCTCTTTAAAGATGAGCATCAGTCTTAATAATAAAATAATAAAAACTTGCTGGGAGATTAACCTTGAAAGTAGTCATAGTACTCTAAATTAATATAGGTAATGCTATTTACCTTAATTAGTAATTAGACATTTTAATCTTCTACTTTCAACTAATTGAGGGCCAAAAAAAGAGAAAACTTTGCAACAAATCACAGAGTTCTGTCTAAGTCCTGACACTGCAAACTGACTTCTGCTTCTTTTTCCTTAACCAACAAGGTATTATTCCATAGTGCTGGTTTACTTTGTTAGTATTTCTCTTTCCTATTTCAAAATACAGGAAGTGTAATGAGGCATACAGGTTTGTTTTTGCTGGGGTTCTGACTGTTTTTTTTTAAACTTCAGAAGATTCTTTATCATTTGTGGAAAACACAAACACATTTCTAATTTACTTTAGGAGTGTCTTATTTAAAACAAAACAAAAAAAGCCCTGTACAGGTACCATTAATTAAATGCTCAACTGCAGCTTTTAGTTGTGCTTTTGCACAAAATAGCTTGTAATTTGGGAGTCAGAGTTGACTCTCTTGTTTATATTGTACACCTGATTGAATTACCATCAATTCCAGAAAGACACTTCAAGAAATGCAGCAAAATATGTCAAATACCACTAAGCTGTTCCTAGCAAAGTTTTATGTTAGAGATTTAGGGCATTTCCAGTCCTACTGATGTAAGTAGGTATGGTCCAAATAATTACTTCTATGAAGCTGTCATTTTTTCCAAATTGTTGCAGTGTCAGGGACTGCAAAGTCTTGCTGATCCTCTCTGTAAAGAAGTTTCCTAATGAGCCCCTTTCTGCAAGGACCAGATGAGTTTGTCCATCCTGACATGCTGTACTGCAAACTTTTCAATGTCCTGAGATTGTCTGTCTATTAAAACTGGCTGTGAGAGATGTGGCAGGCCTATACAGCTCTCCCTAGGAGGTTTGTGTCTGATATTAATAAGATGGAGGGAAAAGTGCTTGGCTGTTCAGAGTGTGAAGTTCTCCTGTTGTGTGGTAATACTGGGATTTATTGCCTGCCAATCAAGAGTTGTAGTTTTAGACTGAAAGTGCAAACTGTTCCCATAAAGTAGAGAAAGTACTTGCAAATATAAAGATTGCAACTTTGGACTGTGTAACAACCATGGAAAAATTGTGTGGTGTGTATTTGATATTTTTTCTGTTCCTGTAGAGAGTAGTCACTCATGTTGTATTCTTAGGACAGCATGTCAATGTGTTTTGCTTAATTTTTTAAAATGTTTTTACACATTAATATAAGAAATGTAAGAATCTAAGAAAGGTGCTTACTAATCTTTCTTAAAAAATGTTCTCTATTTTCATTGAAAGGTATTCTCTGTTTAATAACCACTTAAAGAACATTGAAGAATGTGAAGGAGGCCTTGATAAATTTACAAAGAGTTACAAAAGCTTCGGAGTTAACCAACTTGCTGATGGTGGAATATACTGTAAAGAGTGGGCCCCAGGAGCAGAAGCAGTGTTTCTTGCAGGTGACTTCAGTAAGTATTCTTAGAAAAATTTCCTCTCCCCTGCATAATGTTTTACATCCATATCCTTTTACTTTAAAGAAAATTTTGTAGCAATGATGAAATTCTGATAGTAAAACTATGTCATGGCTTAAATGAATAATATTTTCCTCTATGTTGCAGTAGCCTATGAAGATGTGTTTCTGTTGCATGGTCAGTGTTATGCATTTTTTTTAATAGCCATAATGCAATGATTCGTGTCATACTGCATTGCACTGAAAATTGAGGCTGTGTTCAACCTAACTGAAGTTTTTTTTAAGCTCTCTAATTAGGCTTTTATAAAAACTTATGCAGAGAAGCAAAAATAACAGTGAAATAATTTGCTTTCTCTTCTTTTAATGATCAAGCAACAGTGTTGTCTAAGGACCAAAGCCCTTGAAAATTCTCACTCATCATGAAAGTTTAGTCAAAAGTTCTGCCGGAAAATGGTAGCCTAAATTCAAAATAAATACTGATGGAAGAGTAGCTATTCTGTTTTAAGGGCAGAAGAAGGAAAGATGTTAGCAGAATGGGAAAGTGGCAGGATTACATGGAGGAATTGCATTGCTTGCTCTGAGAACCAGGAAGATTATTCCCTCTGAATTTGAAGCAAACATGTACATTTGCTTCTTATTTGAAGGCTAGCTACACTCAAATCCAGTTCTGCAAATTTTTAAAGGAAAGTGACATTCATCCTTGCTCTTGAATCCGGCAATACAGTTCCTCTCTCTTCTTTATTTGGGGGGGCTTTTGGAGAGCTTTGTTCTGTGTTTCCCCTTCACCTTCATTCTTTCCCTTCAGGCGTAGGTATTAGTCCATCAAGGTACTAGATCTTTCATTGCTGGTTCTTATTGAACAAGAATTTGGTGTGAAATTATTTGTTCATTTCAGTGCATTATGAAAGTATGCACTGTTGTTTATCCAACTTTGATTTTGCAAAAGTACTGATCTGGGGGGTGTTCAGTGTATATATTTATATTGCCAAAAAGCAATATGAAAAAAAAATCATTTGAAGCAGTTAACTACTTCTGCTTAAAAACAAAGTTAAATGTTATCCATTCCTTATCCCTGTTTGAGAAAACTATTAAAAGGAAAAACTATTTTAGGAAGGTTTTTATTTTTTTGAAAAAAAAAAATCTGTTTTTGATACAGAAGTCAAATGGAAAAGTTAGTGCAACACTGTTTTCAACCGTGATCCTGTTTGATATGGTTAACCTAGTAAATGATAAAGTAGCTTTCCTTGAAGTATTGCTTGCCATTTTTTTGGAATAAACATTGATAAAATAGGTTGGTGTAGTTGCATTTTAATACTGGAATTGTATATGTCCTCTAATTCAAGACTGGGTAATGCATTGTGTATAGTTCACCTACTGCTAGATAGTAGTGATTGCAGGTATCAGCATGGACTGCAAGGTAGCTCAGCTTTGTGTGTATAAACATGTAGAAAATTCTCTTATCTTGTCCCTCCTCTACTTGCTGCAACCCCACCCATTGCTCAAGGTTTTCATGGGACTGGTGTAAGTTTAATTGCTCAGCACAGCTAAAGACTAGAATGCATTTGTTTTAAATATGTATTTTAATAGATGGTTACATTAAAAACAGACTTTAAATTAACTGTTTAATATTTTGAAAAGAGATTTTAACTTGCAAATTGGCTTATCAGGCTGTGGGGTAAGTATATGTATACCAGAATAAAGTAGCCAAAAACTGGAATGGATTTTTTAAACTGTACTTCATTTAAAGTATTTCATGTAATACATCATACGAAGCAGAAATTTAGGACTAATATCTTAGAGTAGTTGTATCTAGACACTCATGAAATGTGGCAATAAGAGGTCAAAATCTGAAAAGAAATTCACTTTAATGTGGAAAAATTGTGTTTCTCCCATATATCATATCAGTCAGTAATAGTGGAATATTCATACTTCACATACAAAGGAGATGATAGTGTACTTGGAAAGACTGGAGTAATGGAAGGTTGTCATTCAATTCATATGATCTTGAATAATATTCTCATGAGAAATTGGATTGCAAACCCCTAAGACTTAGATTCAGATTGCTACAGATATGTTTAATTAAAACTGAATCCCTTTAACCTTTCTTTAAGTTTTCAAGCAGGTTAAAATCTCAAACTAAATTTATGATTATGTTGTATTTAAATTGGATATTGGGATTGCTCTTAAAAAGAATTTCTTTCTTAAATAAAACTTTTTTTATAAAGAGAACGGTAGTGTAACCACATCAGGGGAAGCTGGAAATCCTAGACAAAGAAATCAACATTGAACTTAGATGACAGGAGGTCTTTAGGTTTTAAACTGAAATATGGAGGTATAGAATATAAGAACTGTAAATTCATGCTTTGTTTTTGGAGATGGATAGCAGTGTTTTCCTTAATATGGTATTGTCTGAGAGTCTCTTAATGTTTGATGGAAAGAAACAAAGACAGAAAATATTAGTCCCTGCTGTTTCGTCTTAAGTTTTTGAGGATCAAAAATTAGTAAAAATTAAAATGGCAATTATAGGCTGGATACAGAGGCCTTGAACTTTTTCAAAATTTATTATTAAACTGGTAGTTGGTAATAGCTTTATTATGAATTGTACTCAAGAGAAGCATAAATAATTTATTCCTCTAATTACATACATGTGAAGCCTCAGTCCTGTACATGTAAAGTTTTTTGTGAATTACTTTTGTGCCATATAATAGACAATAAAAACTTTGCTGTTAAAGTATTTTGACCCAAATGATGGTATTTTTATACCTCATTCTGAGAAACTTCTAATGAATAGGCTAGCTCCAATTTATAGAAAAATTCTTAGTATTTGTGCATTTTGGAAAAAAAAAAGAGATAGAAACTAGTAATAGTATACCAATCTGTATGTGGATTGAAGAATAAAAAATGGGAATTTCAAGAAAATCCCGGGGCTGTTTGTCTCCTTAAAACTCTGTAATCAGAGAGAAGTATTATATCTGTTGGTGTTCTAGTATGATGCTTTACTCTATCTGAGAAGTATTAAATGAACATCCACAAACATTAAGATTTGTCAATTAGTGCTTTCAGCATCTCAGTAAATCAAGTGTATGAGGCAATTAGTCAGCTGAATTTCCAGTACTAGAGGCAGTATCAACATTATAGCTCCTTTAAAAGCCCTCAGTGATAATACTGAATATTTCATTTGTGTGCTCTATTGCTGAGGAACCTGGTGACTACTGAGAATTTATTGCTACCTTACAATTGACTTTTTCAAAATAAGTCACTGAACTCTGAGTTTTGAGAGTAACCCATGGCATTTATTTGGGAATTGGAACGCCCAAATTTGTATTTGGTCATGCAGAGGCTCAGTAGGTTATTTGCAAACTTATCTGTAATCAATTCTGGAATTTTAAAAAGAAAGCTACCGGTTTTAAGAAGCTTGAAAAGTAAGTATGCCTATGTTAATTTGGAAGTTGGCATTTGCTATAATACATTGTCATATTTGTGGTTTCTGTCCTTTAATTTCCTTTTTTCTTCTGTTTGTCTTCCATTCCCTCCTTTCCAGCTAATATTAGATCAAAAATGTTGACCATTCTGGAGTATTTTTTTGGTTTGGTTTCTGCTTTGTTTTTCTTGCACTAGTGGAGAAGGCTTCTACTGGGGTTAGAGGGTAGAGGGAGGGTAGGATAGATGGTTTTGGGAGGATGTTTGTCTATTATTTAAAGCCTGACAGGATTACTTCAGAGTGAAAAAAGAGGACTTTGATCCATTGGCCTTCATCATTTGGATATCTGACAGCTGACTGAAAACTCTATGCATCAGAATGTTTTCGGGTTTTTTCCTCCAGACTTTTACTGAAATAAATTCTAGGTGCTGTTATATCATCATACTGAATGTGACTGCCTCCTTTAAAGATTTTTATAGAAAAATACTGAAGTTTGATAAGTAAAGTCAAATAGTGCTATATTTCTGTGGCTGCAGATGACTGAAGGCATTAGACTGAAATATCAGGTGATACTAATATACAGTGAAACATCCTATCTGAGAAGTAATGACACTTGTTTTTGTGTCAATCTGAGCTGTTTAATAACTTTGTAGGCAGATCATGTTAATGAGCCTGCTCTTGAGCTGTTAGATGTTGAGCAGTGTGGGAGGAGGAAGACCTAATTGGCCTATGTGTAGAACACTATAGTGTTCTTGGAGAATCTCTCTGTTTATGTTCTGATTTTCTATTCTAAACAAGTGGAATAAAGGTATCTTGTTGGGATAGTGGGATTTTGATGCCCTTTTCCTTGTCTGAACAGTTCCTTGTCTCATAGACTTTCCTCAAGGATGCTGAGTGTTTGCTGAACTCTGTATTCTCTTTAGGTGTCTTTCAGTTGATTGAAAAGTATGTGGAAATATAATTGCTGTAAGAGAAGTTGATTACACCTGAGAATTCAGCCATAGTTTATGAAGTTTTTTTAACTTTTGAAAAAATAGCTACAGTTCTTACTGGACAAAGCCAATGGTTTGGTTAAAATGCAAGAACTCCTTTCCTCTTTGAGAAGTAAGAAAGTGTTGATTTCTGGTGTGAAACTTCAAGTTAAGGCATGAGCCTCAGAGCTCTATGACTATATACTTGTCAAGATGAAAACAAAACCTGAAGATTGAACAAGAAGTCACTTGAATTGTTATTTAGCTGGAAATACGGCATTTAAATAGAGTATTTGTAACAAATGGTAGAACCCAAATGTTTGTAGCTTTGAATGCAATTCTAGATTAAAGCTCAGTTGGTGATTCTTTGGCATGCTAAGTGTGTAGTTTTGAGCAAGAAGTTCCCTTGTGCCTCATGTTGCTGAGGTAGGATGTAATGTCTAAATAATTGGCTGGGTTTGGAAGATCTAATCACAGAGATGAGAGAAAACCAAGTCTCAGACTTTTGAAGATATCTTCTGTGTTGGATTAAGAGATAGCTGGGGCCTGAATTTTTGTACAGAAGCTCTTGTCTTTGTGTATGGTTTATGGGTATTCCATAATGGTGTCCTTTTTCCCTAAGACCTATTCAAGCTGATTATTTCAACTTCTGCTAGTAATCTTCTCAGCCTTTCCCTGTTTGTAGCTATTGGCAGAATCTTTGAAGTCTCTGTTCTCAAACTAAGGTATTTCTTTTGAGTTTTTTGTTTTTTTCATCTTCATAATAATCTACTAATCAGTTCTTGTTTAGTTGAGTTGTTTTTTTTTTGTTTTCTTCCCTAAGGCATTTTTGGCTAAGTTTTGCTGAAAAAATCAGAAAGCCAAGCACTAAAACTGAGAGAAGCCTGGGCCACTTCCTCTTTGAAGGGAATCTTCAGTTTTCAGGGTTTTTTTGTTCTTTATGCCTCTGGCATTAATACAAAGCAATGTTTTCTGTTATAATCTTTCTAAGTGAGCTCCTCTCCAGGGGTAATTAGTAAACAGTGGGTTTAAGTAGGACCATCTGGGGCAGATGGGTACTGCTTTGCATTTATTCTTAAATCATGAGCCACAGCATGCAGTCATGGACTGTGGCTGGGAACAGGAGGGATTAACAGGAGCATCTGGTATTGCTAGCAGGTGAAGGGGGAAGTTCAAGCAACTTTGGCAGAATTATCAAATCTGTTTGTGGAGAGCAGAAATATTTAAATAGGTAGAGAGATGTAACCACTCTCCCTCTGAAGAAGGAAGGAGATGTGTTTTTAGTAGAAGTCATGAGAATATTTTTTAATAATGTAAGAATTCAATGGCTTTGGTGTACATGATTAACTCTGTGCGGTTTCCCCAGGGTGAGTTTTATAAAAACTGGACCGAAGACTTTTTTGCTGTAACGTTTTATTTTGCATATTTGGTTCAGTTTGTGCATTGTAATCAAGAGGTGCGGCTCAATTGGAGAAAATTTAATGAATAGCCATGAAGATGGATGGGATATCTGTAGGGAGAAGAAGATTGAAAGAATTAGGAGTAAATCCCACAAGATGGGTCTTGACTATCTTTAATCTTAACCAGTTCTTTAAAGCAATCTTCTTGCAACTTCTTAACACCTTTGTTATATTTTTCATCTTTCTTCTGCTCTCTCATTTTTGCCTGGAATGTTTATTTCAGACAGTCTAGCTGTTTATACTTTGGAAAAAAGAACTTTTTTAAAGTGCTGTATTCTATATCATTTTACCATGCCCTGAAATAAAATAAATATATGTATTATAGTGTATAAACATTGTCTATAGTTTGCAGTTCAGACATTCTATTAAGGAGTATTGCATTAGTGCTAAGGTCTTCTTTGATGTTGGTCTTAGTAGATATTATCAGTGTTTAATTGTTTTTCTTGGTTGAAACTTCAGAGTAAAACCAAAGGGGAGGACCCTCTAAATTATGCTAATATAGAAGATTTTCTGCTGTTAAGCAATAGTTTAGTAAATACTTTCCTTCTGCTAATGTGTGTAATTTGGTTGCATTATCCCAATACTTTAATAGTGATAAAAACTATCATCTACATGGAGTAGTGAATTAATTGCATTTCTGTTTTACTCTCCACTGTAAAATGAACAGATACCGAAATATTTGTCTGGCATAGTTATTTTTGTCACTTTGGCCTGTTTGATTTGTATCTTTCCGTGTTTTTAACTAAAGATTGACAGTTCTCAGGTTTAAACAGCTGTGTAAATGCAACCAGCAACTTTGAAAGCAGTCTAGTCTTTCTAGTCTTTCTCTGAAACTCAACAAATCCATATATTGCTAGAGAAGATTTTCTTTTTATTGCACAGCAGATAATATTTCTGATTACTGATGTTTAGGAAAATACATATGTTGATGAATACAACTTGTTCATTTCTCTATGTCCCCTGCTGTGATTTCCCTGGTGGCAAAAGTGATGATCCTGCTTTAGTCACAATGTCCAGTTTTATGTGGAAATGCTTCTAACCCTGACTACCGTGTTTAGTAGCAATGTTGTTTTATACAAGTCTGAGTTAATATTCTGAAACTGGAGGCTGCTTATTCTTCTTTCAATGATGTGTGTGTTTGTTGGTTGGTTGGTTTTTTTTCTTTTGTTTTTGTTTTTTAAAATTTTGTTACAGGAGGCCATGGCATGCAAACAGGTTAGCATGAAGAAGATTAATATGTGTTCCTTTAATGTCTTGTAATTAAATTTTCTGTGTTGACTGGTTCCTCTTTAGCTGAAGAGTGTTGCCTTCAACTATGGGAGATAGATGTTTCAAGGCAGACAAGAAGCAAAAAGCAATTTTCAAAGTTAGCTTTTTACTTAATTCTAGCCTGGAAATGATTCCATTGCTGAAGTGCGTCAGTTCAGAAGTGATGTATTCACTCTGTTCATAGGAGTTAACATTAAATGTGCTTACAAACACTCAAGAGCCCCTTAGCAGTGTCTGTTCAGTTGGGCAGGTCATAATGACCAACCTTGCACATCTCCAGTGCTCGGTAAATCCAAAGAGAACAAAGCATCTTGAATTATGGGATCTAAGCTTGCTTTTTAAATGAAAAATGAATCTTCCTAAAGATTTAAAAGTGTGATATTTCAGGCCAAGTTTCCTGGTTGTGTTATTGTATGGTATTGTGTAGTTTGCTAGCTGTTGTTACCAAGTTTGTCTGCAGTTTTCCCTTTGTATTTCCTATTTTATACACTTTTATTTTATACATCAGTTTGTCAAAATAGAGGCAGTGAGCAGTGTGTATGTTTAACCCTGTATTGAATACTCAATTTATGGAAGTCTACGTTTTGTCCATTTCCCCTTTCCATGATGTATAGTTGCTCAGTGGTTTTTCCCATAGTGGTGTAACAAGTATTTCTGCTGACTTGTTTAGGAGGTGAGATTTTTGTTTTTAAAGCTACTGGAAGTATTACTTGTAAGCCATTATATTTTTTTTACCACCGTGATTTTGTGGTATTAAAATGAGGTTTAAATTTTGAATTTTGTTTGGTTGGTTTTTTTGTTGGTTTGGTTTTTTTTTTGTTGTTGTGTGTGGGTTTTTTGTTGGTTGGGGTTTTTTGTTTGGTTTTTTTGTTTTCTTTTGTGGTGAAGGGGTTTGGTTTTTGGGGTTTTGGTGGAAGAGTGTGAAGTACAAATAATTTAATAATTGTTAAATTAGAATTGTAGTATGGTTTCCCAGTGAAAATCTTAAATGTTTCATGTTACCCCTTTTGAATGTGTATGATAGTATCAGATCTAAAAGTATTTGTGTCTGCTCTTATTGAAGTTTATTCTGAGAAAGATGGAACTCACAGTTACACCTTGGAATTGTAATTGGATGTTTTAAGATGAACATTTAGTATTATTTCTTATATTGCAGATGGCTGGAATCCGTTTTCTCACCCATATAAGAAGTTGGAATATGGGAAGTGGGAGTTGTTCATTCCACCTGAAGATGGCTGTTCTCCTGTGCCCCATGGATCAAAGCTAAAGGTGTTGGTTCTAGACTTACTCTAATTCTTGTAACCCTTCTTACTCAGTTGTTCATTTTGTTTTAAGTAACTTTATCATCTTCTAATTGTTCTAAGAAGCAGAATCAGTTTATCTGATTGATCAAAGTGACCTAAAGGAGCAAAACATTAAGCATCATGAAGAGAGTTAGACTTTTGAAACAGGCGTATGTGGCTGAAATCTGATTATAGTGTATTGCACCATGTTATAAGATAAAAACTGCCTGCATATTGATAATCTGAAAAAGCAGAATTAAGTAATGTGTAGATAAAATCTTTCTGTATGTGGTGCATAGTTTTTATTAAGATTCTATTCAAATCTCAATACTTTGGTAATTTTTGTGATCCTTTTAACCATGGCTTTTCAGGTGATCTTTTTCTTGCTTTAATGATGCGTGCAGATTTGTAAAACTTCTACTTATCCCTTAGGAATTAAGAGTATTGAGTGGAAGGCTTAAGTAAGTTAAACTTAATACCATTGTATTTCATGAGCATCCATGAGCTTAAAATGCTTTCTTCCAGAAATTAATGGAAAATTTATTTGAGCTGTCAAATGCCCCAACTGTTATGCTTAGTGCAGATACACATAATGACAAGTAAATATCAGCAGAGTTGATTATTTCTAGGTGATTATTGATTTAAATCAGAGATGTACTTTGTTGCAGTCAGAGCATGAATTTCAGAGATACTGGGTGCTAATGGAGGGCAGTAATAAGTAGTTAAGGATAGAAATGTGCTGAAATTATCTACAGACTAGGAAAATTAAAAAACTGGAAGCATTTGTGTAATACTACTACATTTTCAGGAATCCCATCAACAAAACTAAAATACTGAAAAAAATATCATTTTTCTGCTGAAAATCAGCTTAGGGAAACAAGAAATCTGTTAAAACAAAGACATATATAAAAATGCTCTGGAAATGCTTACTCAGTGTGTGTGCTTATCTCTATGCTTTTTGTTATGGCTTATAAAGTCATCCCAGTAATAAATATAGATAAATTGAAATTTAGGAATAATCATTGAAGGACAAGAAAGCTGTTTTTATTTTACAAAGCAGGAAAGAAAACAGTTGTCTGCAATTCAGAAATGCAGGGGTTATGCAATACTGTATGAGAGTGCAAAATGGTTATTTAATATTTTCCATGGTTTTGAGATGTAAGTAGGTTGGATTTTTTGATTGTTGCTAAATTTGCCTTCTGTGTTTTATCTACAAAACTATTGGCCTCACCTACTGTAGAATAGTCTATGCTCTATGTAAAGATAAGAGGTGTAAATGATGATGAGTGTTGATAATTATTAACATAACAGCAAAAAAAGCATAGATTCTTAAATGCATTTGGAGCAACTTAAGATTACTTTTTTGTCTGTCTTCCTGTATAATCACTGGTCATATCTCCATATTTTGAAGTACAGGTCTTGATAGTATTTTCTTCCTGTTCAGCACTTTCTTTGAAGTATAAACTGCATAAAGCAAAGATTGCACTATATATAACTTGTTTAGGATGCAGAATTGCACTTGGTACATCTGTAAGATGAATTGCTGTAGCTCTGTAGTTGCTCTGAGTCTTCTCAAAATCCAGAAGATACCCACTGGCAGAGTAGAATGTGAGTTTTTCCTTTTTTTTTTGTTTTAGGCATTTTCTACTCTGCCACTTTAACTGTGCTTTCCATGGTCAGTTTTAGACAAAGATATGTGGTTGTCACTGTCACTCAAAATACATTATTGTCCAACAGGTCTGTGAAACAGGACTACTTTGTGTGTGAAACAAGTGTGCTTTGGAGTATATTCCTTAAAAAAGCCCCAAATATTTAGAAACTTGATTCACAGATGTATGTAGTCATAATTGTTGATTCCATCCGTATGGAACTACTCTCAGCCATATCTGTGGCTTTGATGATAATCTTTCATTGCTTTTTATTTCTGTTCTGTGGTGCCTGCACAACTGAATCTAACACATCACAACATGCAATTGTGATGTAGTTACAGGATGTGACTCATAGGAAAAAAAGTCTCCAGTTAAGGTAGTTCAAAAATGTTTTATCACAAAAGCTGTTCACATGGTAGGCATGCACCTTACCCTCATGCAACAGCTGATCTTATCCTCTCTCATTCCACTAATGGGTTCAGAAAACTTTGGCTTTTCTGTAAGTTTTCCTCAAACTACGTAGTTCTGTTAGTTTATGATTGTTGTAAATGTCTATGTCTTTGGGAACATGAGGACTTGTGTGTTGGAGCATAGTTTTGCAGTTCTTTGTTCATGTAAAAGCTGACAATATTGGATTGTCTCCATGTGGAAATTATTACGCAGATTGCAGTTATGTTGAAAAATGCAGGCACTGGTGTCTGCAGTAGACTAGGAAATAGAAACTCTTTTTAGCAATGGAAGTTTTTTGTTTTTCTTTGCTAAAGAAGCATAAGGGAATCACAGCTTTTAAAGTTTGTTTTTGCCAATAATATTCTTAAATATTTAAGTTAAAATAGTCAAATTTGAACATTAATGTGGTGATTAATCTGTTAGGGGAAGAAATGTCTCCTCCAAAAAGTCCTTATCTTGAGCTTCTGTCTATGTTGTTTTGATCTTCAGTTCTCACAGGCGAATGCCAAGTTCTGAAATGGTAACAAGGTCATTTCTTTTAAATAAGTAATATCTAAGCCAGAATGGGAAATGGATGGAGTGTAGTTGGTGACACTAATTTAGATCAGGTCACAAAATATTTTTGTAGGAAAATAAATGAGGAGCAGATGTCAAACATTTTCCTATTTTCAAGAGTAGTAGACTGTCTACTGTAGCTCTTCAGGCAGTCTTCTCATAAGTACATATAAACATGGAAGAAAATGAGTAATTAAAAAACCTGCTGTAAATCTTCTGACACTTTTCTGTGTGAAGAGATGGATGTTTATGACAGTTGAGTGACTCCCTTGTGGATTATGGCATCCACCTACAAAATAAGGTTACCTGCTAGAAGAGGGCATCTTTTTTCTTTCTCCCATAGATCAATTGGGAGCTTAGAGTAAGTTAAGTGAACAAATACTGTTGCTGTTTTGGTAGTGTAGTGTTGGTTTTTAAGCTTCTGACAGATGTCATAAGGTAAGCACAGATTAAAACCCAGACCCAAACTTCATGCTTTAATGAGTGAAGCCTCTTTACCTCTCTGTTTGTAATGGGGTAGTTTGAAAGATGTTTTCCTTAAACATCAACATGTTTGTCATTCTACAGTCATAGTATTTGGGGTGCAAGCGTGCTTATCTTTTGTGGTTGAAAATGAGTGATCTTTTCCTTCATTGTTGGTCTTCTGAACTACCTTTCTACAGGACACAGCAAGCTTTTAGAAAAATTATCATGGATAGACTTTTATAGCAAGTATCCTCATGTGTTGTTGTATGCATGCAGGAGTTTAATCAATGTTCCATTTTGTCCTTTTACTGTTTATTTATAAATTATTTTCCAAGTACTTGAAAGTAACTGTAAATTAAGTTTTTGCCATAGTTGGCAAGATCTTAATTTTGAAATAGTGTCAGTGGAGTTTAGGGATGGGGATAGTATAGGCAAAAATTGAGATCTTAGCACCTGTACAGGGGAACTTATTTAATATTATTTACGTGAATGCCAAGGAACAACACAGAAAATGGAAAACAATGGGCAAGTTGAATCCTATAAGAATTCAAACCTAGTTGAAAATAATTTCCAAATTCATGGTCAAGATCTAAAATATTTTCACGCATCTAAATAAGAAAAGATGGCAAGATCAGTACTTGAAAAATATTGGCAGTTATGATAGAGCTGCCTGCTGTCCTGGAATGTGGAGTAAGAAAAGAATCTATAGCAGAACAAGTAAATTTTCTTTTGTGAGCTGGAGAGGATATATTGCAGTAATAGCATTTGCTCAACTTTCTAGTAATGATAATAGATATGTGATGTCTGAAATTATAGCCAGAACAATAATTTTTTAGATTAATAAACTAATTTGATACTTTAGCTGACAATGTGCTGGGTAGGTGCATGAATCTATATATGCAACTATCACTGGTATATTCACGAAACCTAGTTAATGTATTTTTCCTGGAAAGAACACCTCAAAAAGTGGCAGAAATGTTTTAAAAACTCTGCAATGCATTATTTGGTAAATCTGTATTCTTTTCTCCTTCACATGTCTGTGTGAGTGTGTGTACATATATTCTATGTATTTAAAGGGTGACGTTTATAGTTTTTTGAGGGAGTATCTTGTACTGTAATGAGGTGATTAGATTTTGATATTTTGTGCACTTGTTAACACAATATTTTTCTACTGATATTCTACTCTTGCATGTTTGAGTGGTTTCAGTGATTGCTAAACAGGAGTTATAGGTGCCAAGTCCAACACAAAATTGGGGCAAGCACAACACATTTTTTTCATCAGTTTGTACAAAATGTTTTCAAAGGTCACTACTGTGGGTTTTAATAGTTTTCCAGTTCAATGTATTACCCTTTTTAGTATTCAGGTGTGCAAAGGAGGAACTACACTGAGTCAGAACATTAACAGTTTATTAATCATGATTAAAAGTGCCTAAAAGTACGTTTATATTCATGAGGTGCTGGGTAAAGAAAAACTAGTTATGAAGAATAATTTAAAAACTTAATCCTTACAGTTTTTGCCACTGTATCCTGTAGTAGAATCTGCATGCTCTGTGTTTATCTTGTAAACCTTGAAAAAGAATCAAATATGGTGAGCAGGTAGGTTAATCTGTGTCAGGGAACCACTGCTAGTAAAATTCATCAAGTGTAATTACTGTCACTGATGAAATAAATGGGGTGGCAGCTGACCCTACTGATCAGGACATACAGCAGCACAGTACCAGGCCTGGGTTGAGTTCAGGTCTCATGCACTTCAAGCAGTCTGCAGTCAAAAACGTGAAGGTGTTTGTAACGAGAATGTGAAAACCTAGCAAAACTTTTAATAATGGCAGGCTGGTGGCTAGGATTCTAGGGACAGAAGTTTTAAAGATGTGGTGGGTTGTCAGTGTTATAAGACGTAAATAGAAACATAGAATACCCCGTTGGAAAGGACATCAAGGATCTTCTGGTCCAACCACTCTCAGCAAAAACATGGTCTAGTCATGAAGGCCCTGCACCTGTGTAGCTGGATCTAAAGTGTCCAACACTGGAGAATCCAGCACTTCCTTGGGGAGATTGTTCTCATTATGAGATAGGTTATGTGCAGTCAAATGTTTTTACAAAGTGAGTCTTGGGTACCCTGAGCAGGGAGACTAAACTTGTTAATTTCCAAGAAAAGCTTCCTGAAGAAACATTTGCTGTTTTCTTACATGTACAAATAGAAACACTTCTAGTTATTCTGGTTTTCACTTTTGCCCAGGGAAAGAGGGAATATCTTTACTCAGTGTGCTAATTTCTTTATCACTTACATTTCATATGTGGTGCATAGGATGCAAAAAAACCAACCAAAGTTGAACAGTGAATGAAATGAGTGTTCGTGGCACATAACTTGTGTGCAGGAAGAAGCAGACATGGCATTCCTGGGATTTTGAACTTTATGGAACAGGACTTAAGTCATGTGGCATATACATTTCTAGGTATCAGTCATGCTGAAGGGAAGTAAAACATTAGTTCTGTGGCAGTACCCTTCATGTTTCACTGTGTGGTTGTGAGTATGACCCTTCAGCAGGTTATTGTAGACTTCTTTGGCTTACAGATTAGGTTTGCCAGCAGGAAGAGTTATCTCATTGGGAGGTAAATGGTCTCTTGATGTTGCCTGTTTGGATTTAGTAAACAATGTGCAACCCCTTGTGGACTCCTAGGAGACATAGCAGCAGTGAACCATTGTAATGCAGTGGACTGCTCTTTGGAGCCTTTTTTGCAGACTGCATTCAGTACTTCAGAATATTCCTGTTCAGTAACTTTGGCAGGTTTTATTCTCCTGTGACTTGAAGATTGCTCAATTCTCCAGTAGGAGGTTTTGCTATTTAAAAATACTTTCCTTTTAGTTCATCCATACAGAAGACTAATTATTTCAATTACTATTAGGTGTATGTTTAAGCAAATTTTTTTTTTTGAGGAAAAGAGGGAGACATCTTAAAGGAGAAGAGGTCTTGAAATGGAATTTGAGAGTCCATATTAAGTATATATAAGCATGGCTGTGATTCTTATAGGAATTGTTTTTGTTTGGAGGATAGGACCACTTACTGGGGAAAGCTCCTGACCTTCTCTTCAGTGTGCCATTGTGGCACAGCCACCCAGTTGCAAGATGCATTATGCAGCAGTTGTCCTTGATACAAATGCTTTGTAGTTGAGGATAAGTAATACTTGATGCTTGGGTGCCCCATTACATACTTCATCAGCTTCTTTTCTACTTGATGTGGCTTGAAACAACTCTTAATAAGTTATACTTATTGTATGTGTAATGTGCTTTATTATTATGGTTGCTTTTCAAATCACACACTTATACCCCAAGCCTCTTACCTAAGAGACTAACACAATACACATAGGAATGCTTTTATATTATGCATACAAATTTTTTAGCCTTTGAGCTTTGTCACTGTTCTTAACTTGAAACTTGATTCTAGTTAAGTCATGAGTGAGGAAATATTTTTTGAACTGTGTAGTTTAGAGATTCCATTTTTCCTTTGATTTATTAATTTTATTTTGAAAAAAGGTCTTAAAAATCAGGATTCTAGACTGAAAGAAAAGTTTGAATGTTATTCCTCAGCACAGATGTGTCTTTTCCCTTTGTGGAAATAAATTGGCTGTCCTTCATACCTAATAATGCTTCCTTTGTGTAGCTAAGAGTTATAAATCCATGTACTTGGATGATTAAGTGAAATATTTTCTCTAGACTTGCCTGTTAAAATCAATTGGGAATGCTTCCATGCGATGTTGCTTTCATTTTTAACAACTCTCCTATGGTTTCCTGGATTTTATCAGTTTGATTTTCCTTTGGTATTTTTATCTCTATCTGCATAGATACTTTATGATACTAGGTTACTGGCTTCATCTTTTGAATTACTTTTTATTCAAATAGATAATATAGCATTTTCTGGGGTTTTTGTTTGTATTTACTAATCACTCTTAGATATTTAAGAGCAACACAGAAATAGAAAAAAGAGCAAAAACTTTCCTTTTTTAACCTGGTCTAGTAAACTACTTAAACATGTTCAGAAGTTCTTCAATGCAATTGAAATACTTAAATTACAAGTAGAGCTGCATCTCCCTCTTTTGGAAAATCGAGGCATGACTTCATGACTTGGCTTAGAAGATAGGCTTTTGCCTCTTTCATATCTTGATTACATTTTATTTTTAATTTATTTTCTTCCCCTGAGGGAGAAGGGAAGGGGAAAGAAGGGAGAATTGTGAACAAATATTTAATATCCATACTAAGTTTAGATTGTAATAGCTGATGTGATATATTTACTGAAAAATAATTTGCAGTGCAAATAACTCTCTCTCCAGTGAATTCTGAATGGCACAGATTTGTCTGCAGAACTTTGTTAAACAGGTAAACCACCTGAAAAGTACTATTATGTATCTTATAACTAAGGAGGGCTTTTGTCAATATTTTATTTAAATGCTTGCCCCTTTATCAATGTTTTTTTTTCCCAGAAAACTGTTAGGAAGAAAAAGAGCAAACCAGACAGGTTTGTATCAGATGACGTAGTTTTGACAGTAATTATAAACTGATGAGGAAAATAAAACGGGGGGAAAGAATAATGTAACTAGTGCTCTATTACTTTTCTTTCCAGTGTAACCAATGTGCAATTTAGGAAGGAGAACAGTCTGGAAGGAGCCAACATGTTGTCATTCTTTTTGAAACTTTGTTACAAGTTTTATACTCAAGTCACTGTTGGGAGATAACTTCAGTGACTACAAGCACCTTGACAGATACACTTGTTTTCTTGGTTATTTGGAACAGAAGGAATAGAGTATGGTAAATTTTTTCAGGGAAAATTGAGTTCTGGAAAGTTCTCCCATTTTCCATGCCTTCTTGCCCCTCCAGTTTGGGTGAAGGGTCCGTTTGGGAAGGTACTCCTGACTGGGGAAAGCTGAAGTGTTGAACGGCTTCTGGTTCCTTTTTCTCCTTGCTGCCTCTCCTGAGCTTCGTCACAGGGCTGTGCAGTAGCAAGAGCAGCGAGGCACTGGTGGAGAGGCTGTGTTTGCTTCTTCGTTTCTTGCCTTCTATTTCTGAGGCTATTAAAAAGAAAAATGTTTAATCTGGTCTCTAAAATCTGTCAGGTAGAGTAGGACAATTACAGAATAATGTTCTTTACCATGCTGTTTGATCCCAAATTTTTTATCAGGCTTTTGTATTTTTATCTAAAGCTTCTTTAACTGTCAGACAAGAAACTCTGGATTTCAGACCCAATGTCAGATTGGGTTCTGCAGCAGGCTGCATTGTGTTCTCAGAAAGTGTTCTGATGTGGTCCCATGTATTAAGAACCAAACATACCAAAATGCTCCCTCTGGACTCCAGTGCTTCTCTCACAAACCTGTAGAAAGGGAATGTGGGAGTAG
Organism: Climacteris rufus; assembly: GCA_013398175.1. Taxonomy (NCBI): domain Eukaryota; kingdom Metazoa; phylum Chordata; class Aves; order Passeriformes; family Climacteridae; genus Climacteris; species Climacteris rufus. Next base: position 406,146 of record VZRZ01002845.1, read on the forward strand.
CTGCTGCTCTCTGGTTTCCTCTGTATGCATGAGGTGGTGATGTGACTTTACTTGCTATTGCAAATGGGATCAGTTTACCTGATGCACTGGCAAAAGATCATCAAAACTGTGTATTTTATCTTGGGAGCTAAAGTCAAGATTGGATATTTTTTGTGGAGGAATAAGACAAGCAGGGTTGTACAGGGTAAGGTACTGTCAGCTGAGAGATTGTAGCAAGGTGGGGGTCAGTCTCTTCTCCCGGGTAATGAGTGACAGGACAAGAGGAGATGGCCTCAAGTTGTGCCAGAAGAGGTGCAGATTGGATATTTGGAAAAACTTCTTCACTGAAAGAGTAGTCATGCTTGGGAACAGGCTGGACGGGGAAGTCTTGGAATTGCCATTCCCATAAATTTTCAAGAAAACATGTGGATATGGCACCTGGGGACATTGTTTAGTGGTGAACACAGTGGTGCTGGATTAATAGTTGGACTCAATCTTTTCCAGCCTAAACAATTCTATGATTCTGTTTCTGTAGCAACTTGAGGGTTTTGAAAAAAGGATGAACAATTTAAGGAAAAAGAGAAAAAGCAGGATTGTGTTGGTTTTGTGAATGCTGGAACTGCCTGAAGTATATCGGGTCACATTCTTTTGTATTCTTGTAAATTGGTAGTGCTTTTTATTGGTTACTCCGGTTTTGCAAAAGTGAAAATGTAAACTTATTTTCTATGGTCCATATTATACTGGAAAATTTTGGTGTTCAAGCAGTTGTTTTCTATCTCCATGCACTTTTAGAACAACTGAGGGAGAGAATTACCTTGATGGTAAATTTCTAATAAATTTCATGTAGTAGAAAAACCTGGTTATGTTATTGGAGCATCTAATCAAAAGTTTCTAGGGAGTCTTTAAGAGCTTATCTTGTCCGTGTTTTATGTTTTGGGTTGAACTTGCATTTAAATAAGATGCATGTTCCTGAGATGAGGTGAGATGGTGTTTCCACCTGTATTCCTGTGGCTTTTATATTTGGCCAATTTTGTGTAAGAAGTGAATAGATCTGAAGCTAATAAAATACTATAGATTGTAAAATACTGAAATAATATCTTATTGCCCTTATATAACAAGTTACTGTCATTTCCATATTTATATTAAAGCTAGTCCACTCTCTCATTTTATTAGCTATTGTTGATTTGATGGCCAATTTAATTTCATCGTTGTATTAAAAGACACATATACCAAGAATCATTCTGAGTGCTTTCAAGCTATTAAAGTAATGAAATAATAATACAGTATTTCAGAGCAATTTATTGGCTTGCATATATTCATCAGTTATTTAGTTATCATTTCGTCATTTTCCTTTCCACAACTCGAGTATAACTGATAAACCACTATATCCTCAAACAGCAGAAATGTGCCTAAATTCTTTATATATAAATATATTTTGTTTTTTAAAGAATAAGTCCATAAGATAGGTTTTAAATCAAAACGAATATCTGAAAGATAAGGAATGACAGCATGACTTTTTAATTCTGTTGTTTGACCCTGTCTCCTAATTAATGGAAATGGAAGCAGACATCTTATGGGAGCACATCATAATTAAATAAAATGCTTATGTATGGATTTGAAGTCTGCTTTAGATGCAGGAACTGAAAGCTAGAGAAGTGGTTGTCTGATCTGGTGTGACTGTCCCTTGAATTATTCTCTCACACTGTTCTGAAGATCTGTGTATGTGTACACTGGAAGTTGGGGTAGCCAAATTGAGCTGATGTGAAGAGAAGATGAAGGCAGGCAAACACAGAGAAAAGAGATATTCATAAACATATGAATTTTAAATGTGGTAGTTTGTGGCCTATTACTGCACAGTATAATCTGTCATAACAATAGCACAGCCACATTAAGCTCCATTTTTACACACGGGTTTATGTTTTATCTAAATTTGTATTTATGACAAAGTTTTTGAAGTTGCTATGAACTTATCATACTTTTTATCATTATAGATCCTGTAAGAAAAAATGTGTGGTGTCTGTTCATAAAAAGCCAGCAAATTTCAGTGGGTCACAGTAGGTAGAAAATTGCCTAAATGTAAGCACAGAATTTTCCTTTAAATGCCCCAAGGCGTCCAGAAGGAGTTGGCAGATGTACTGTAGGTGATACAGACGGCCTGTGTTGTTTTGGAAAGGCAGAAAAATGCGATACCCAAGAGTCTCAAATGCCTGAAAAATCAAGGCCTCTCAATCTCACTTGTCCTGCATTGGCAGCACCATTACATTAAATGAGACCTGTTTCAGCTTCTGAATTGCTCTTATGTGTTATTGCCTTTTTCTTTATGGTACTGGACTGACCTCAGAGTGATGGTTTCCCCTTAACTGTAATAAACTGCTTTTGAGAGTTTTCAACATCATCAAACAGACTCATAACCCCTATATTTAGTCTTATCCTACAGCATACTCCCCATTCCATGAATTTCCTATACTTTAGTGGACAGACATGGAACATGTCGTAATTTTCCCATTAATATAATTGTGACATTTAGGTCCTGCTTTGTCTTCCAGCAATCCAGCATTTAGAAAATTGGAATGCACTTTTGCATACCAGTTTTTACATACCCCCAAAGCCAGCCTATGTTGGTTATGTTTTTCTGACTGCAGCCATATATTTGTTTTTCTGCTGGTTTTTATTCAGATCTGAAAGTTCTTCCTTTAAAATTAATCACTTCAGTAGCACTGATGCCATACACCTCAGGTTTAAGGACAGGTTTTCACTATGTTGGATGTAGTCATCTGTGAAATCCACTGCACTAATTGCAGTGATTTGGGATGCTAAACTTCAAGGTGCTGAACACTTCAGACAGAAATTTTGAAAATACACCCGACATGCCTATAATGGAAAATAAATACAAACCATAATTTTTCAACCTTTGCAAAAGATGTACAGCTTAGGTTAAGGTCTTCACTTCTGTTGTTTTACAACTGTGCTTATATAGATTGTGTCTGTGCCATGTCCATTTTTAGAGCAAATTGACTTTTTAATGTCAAGTTTTGAAGGACGTTTTCATGCTGTCTTTCTGACACTTATTTGTGTGAGACCATTTATTTACATGTATTTATATCTCACATGTCACTTTCAAAGGTCTTATCAAGGATTTTGAATATTTACCACTAGAGGAGGGGGGGGAAAAACCTAAAACAATTGAGGTGAGGTGTTTGTAGAGTTGATGAGCCAAATTCAGCATGATTTTGAATTTCCTACTTTCTTTTGTTAGGAGTTTCCAATGGGAAAGCCAACTTGAAGACTGTGGAATTAAGGGGAAAAGACTTTTTAATAAAATTGTAAACAGGCAAACTGTTATAAGAGACTTACCTCTCTGCACAAAAGAAAAAAATCTTGTCCATGTATTATACAGTTTGATAATAAAATACTACTTCATCCCATGTTTCATGCTAAGAGGTATTTAATGTAGATGGTGGCAAATTCTTTACATTTGTTATTTTGTCTTTGGGGTTTTTTTCTGTCAAAATTTGGGCAGTGTAAATGTAACTCTGAGATACAGGTTTCTTTTTTCTTAACCAGTTATAGCTTTTTATTTTAACAAATTAAGGAGGACATAGTAGTTTGTGTCAGAAAAGTGGATTTCCTTTTTTCCCCTACACTTGTCCTCTTGTTGGAGTGTTTTCTGTAATAAAAGGATCAGAAATACAGGGACTATTTTTACTTAGGATTTTATTTAGCTGAAGTCTAAATAAATGTAAAACAGGTTAGTTGTGATGAGAGGCTAACCTTTTGTCAGTTTGCTTGGTTCACTTGACACATTTCATGCTATAGTAGTATGCATTTTAAAACCTTTATTTAATGGGGGCTCTAGTTTTTATATCAAATGGTGTGATGTGCCTCCCCATGTACATTGAGGAATGAACAGGGATGTACCTCTTGAAAATGAAGTAGGTAAATCTCAAAGCCAGTTTGAAGAAGCCTATTTTAATGTACATCAAGATCTTATACATTTTATTTAGAGAATATTTTTTTGAGTTAATTAAAAAATGTAAAGTCAGTATAAAATGTTGACAAACTAGGTGGTAGCTAGCTTAGGCTGCAACTTTTATGAATTTATTTTTACTCATTTCAAGCTAATTTGAAGGAAAAATACAGTATCTGTTAAACAGATTTATAGGTACTCTGTCAAAAGGGCTGTGTAATGACTATATTCAGTATTCCTTATGCATGTAAAATCTGTAAAAGCACATGCAGAGTATACATAGCAGCTAATTTTTTATATCTGGACACTGCAGAGAAGGGACCACAAGTCACAGTTTGGTGTTAGTGGAGCAAGAGTTTTTACCTGTCTTTGTTTTATGTGTGCTTTATATTTTTACTCCTTTTATTGCAACTTTTACTTGTATGTAATTGTTTCAAGAAGTAGTAAAGCAAATATGACAATTAAAGCTGTCAGACTGTTTGCATTACAGTTATTTTTATCAGTCTTGGACTGAATTGCTATTTGTCTTGTGGTGCCATTCAGCTTTTTTCAGGTTTTTTTTGCTCATGCTCCAGCTAAGCATGATGATATGAGAGTTCTGTCTCAAGAAACTTCAGAAAATATTATTTGAAGTCTTTTTATTTCCAACTTATTAATAACTGTATACAATGTCTATAACTATGGCTGGATATATTTGAAAAATATTTCTTAAGACCATCTACTTTGTAAAGAAAGCAACAAATAATTTTTATTACTATTTATTTAAAATAAATGCTCCCTCACTTTTTCAGAAATTTTTCTAATGTTTACATGGTTAAACTTCATGACTTCCATTCTTGAATAATTTTATCCTTTTATTTTGAGCATGGGAATTTTCTTATATCTTTGCATAACAGATCTGAAAGTAAAGTTTTAAAATAAATGGACCCAAAAATTTAGATTGTGAATATTAAAATAGAGCAGACTCTAAAGTTTAAGACTGTTCAAGTGTTTAAACCCAACCCCTAGAGTGGTAGATTTCCACCACCTGTTTATGGCTCTACATTATTCCTATCATAATATATCAGAAATAAATGTGTTGCTTTGCTTGTAAATTTTAGTTGTATTTGTTAAAATTCTGTCTGTTAGAGTTGATAGAAACTTGTGTGATTTCCTATAAGTTTCTCAGTTACTGAAAAATGTAACCATTAAATTGACTTGGTAGATGTTTTGAATAAAAGCAAAACTAGTACTTAAACAAAGTAACTTCTAAATAAATGGTAAATCAAATGTACTGGTGTCTCACAAAAGAGGGACAATATGGTCAATTTCAGTGACTATAGAACAACAGAAGTTGTTATAAATTGTCAGAAGGATGGTATGCAGAGATCTGGTTAATTAATATATGCAATATAGCTGTAGAAGTGTGAGTTTAAAAAGTGAAATAACTGGTTGGCTATTAAAATGGTTTTCTAATATCTTTTTTTCCTAACTTTTTCACTGCATAAGTGTTTAAATTAAAGACACTGTGATTGGCTTAATATATCATAATAAAAAAATTTACTTTTTCCTCCTCCAGTATCATCATTGGATTAAACCAGTACTACAGCTAATTAACGTTCTGAATGTAGATTAATTACTTCATATTTCTGAAATGTGCCCACCCCTCATAAGCCTGTCTAGTATAAATTACACTAAAATATTAGAAAAAGGAAATGCCAACATGAGTAAGTTATTATATGCAGTAATCATCTTATTTCTGTGATGGGTAAATTGGGAAAAAATAATAAAAGAAGCAATAGCATCACCAGAAGTGTGATATTAGAAAGAGGAGATGAGTTTTATTATTTTAAGAGTAATTTACAAATTGTCAATGCTATCAGCAAGGAGGATCTTCATAGTGTTGATATAATTTGCAGATATACTCTTTGGGTCAGCTTTGCTAGCACAGTTAACAGAATAAATTTTCCATGCAACTGCATAGTGTTTGCAAAAACTTTCTCAGCTTTTTCTATGAGGTGGTTGGTATCAATTGTTCCTTCTTATAAAACCTATTTCGAATTGATGGAGTTACAATAGTATGTACTGAGGCACAGCAGTCATACTTCCTTGCCTTACTCTATCAACTTCATTAACCTTCTGCATATACATATTTTCCTCTTTGTTGGTCTAGATGACCTTTTCAACTAAACTATTCCACAATTCTGTGATTCTGCTTTCTTCCATGGTCGTCTTAACCATACAGATAATCTATCAAAACAGTGAAAGACATGGGCCAGAGGTGAAAAGGCAATTCTTTGATAATTTCTTCTTTCATACTATCTGTTAGGAATTGAGAGCAAAGACAAGTCACTGTTTTAAATTAAAAAAAAAGGAGGTCAAAAAAGCTCAACCCCCTTCCCTTTCCCTTTGAGGTTTCTTATAATTTAATAGTTTCTCATACGGAAAAAAAAAAAAAAAAGAAAAAAAGTGCCCCATAAAACCATCAACCAAACTAAAATATGCCAGTCATCAATTTCTTAAAAAAACAAAACAAAACAGAATTAAGAGTTCCGTGCCTTCACTTGCTTGTACATTTCTAAGTTTTAAATTTGCAAGCCATCTGTGTTACTGTTTTAATGGCAGCCAAGAGTGGTGCTGTTCCTTCTGTGCTGAGGAGAGGGGAGGTGGGATGGGGTGGGAGGAGGTGAGAGAGGGAACAAGGTTCTTTCTGCATCTCAAGAAGAAAGGCATGGCAGCAATTGACTTCATAGGAGAACTGTTTTAACTGGAATAAGAGGAGGGATACTGATTGTGAGCAAGTCACTCTCAGATGCTGGGCAGCCTGCATTCAGTGGCACTAGACACATGGTAGATTTCCCTATGGCGGTGTGGAACAGATCCTGTCCCTGGAGAAAAGCTCTCTTTTGATCATTCCAGCTTTATGCAATTTCCTTAGGAGAGAACACCTTTCCTTCTAAAGCATGTTCTCATGAGAATTCCTTGCCTCACTTTTGAGCCAAAGGTAAGGTCATGCAAGTGGCAGAGTTGACAGTGCCAAGAGGGGTTGACTTGAGTTTTGTCCTACAGCCGGGGGACATAGCACAGCATGGACCTGTTGTCCCTAGTTCCTAAATGTGCAACACTCTCCCAAGTCAGCAACATTACCTTCTACCCCTTAACTCTCATCTTTTCCCGAGGTTTTCTTTTAGAAGTTACAAGTTACATTAATTGCTCAACAGAGCAGAGATGGCCTGTTGAGGATCACTAGCTCCTCAAATACAATATCTTCTGCAACATCCTACTAATTATTTCAATTTAGCTTTTCTTTTGTAAAACTGAAGTACTCCAAAAGAGCTCCTAGGTTTGTGTTTGGTCACTCTTTCTGGTGAAGTGAAGTTTTATGAGCTTTTGAAAGAATTGAAAATAATAGTTCCTTTTCATGTCCTGTTTATAAAATAAAGGAAACTAAATATGGAAGTAAACCCAGTGATAATACTTTGTTTTAGCATTAGAATGGTGAAAGCTCCCAGATAAACTAAAAAGCAGCAGAAGAAACCAAACAATTTGAATTTTACTTTTTCTTCTTCTTGACCCAAAAGCTGTCCTGTGCTTCTTGTGTTATCTGTGGTTTTGGTCTATGTGACATTAAGGACTCACAGAGCATGGAAAAGAAGATGAAGTTAAGATATTAAAATTGCCTTACTAGATTGTTTGTTTGCCAAGTTAAACAAATCACAGTTCTCATCTTAATAGCATTATACTGCAGTATGTCTATTTAAATTTATAAGAACATGGAAAGGTAATAACAATGACAGGGGATATTAGGGAACCTAACAGCAATCCATTTGCGAGGCTTCTCCTCCCATCACTGTATAAAGCTAGTATATATCCTCACCTTTCAGCTCTTGCTTGTGACCATCACTCCTGTCTGACATGTCTGGTTTACTGTCCCTTTGCAAATCTTCTCTGCGAGCAGGGTCATTCTTCCTTCTCTTTACTTGTATTGTGTATTCATGTGTTCTTTAAATTAGATTTCTGTGTAGCCTACTGTTTCATTCCCTGCTATGGTTTGCATAGAAGGCATTCTATGAGTTATAAGTGACTGCCTGCATATGTTTTGTGATTTTATAGGTGGTGATTCGTGCTCAAAATGGTGCCCTCCTCTATCGTATTTCACCCTGGGCGAGATACGTGGTCCGTGATGAAGACAAAGTGAATTATGATTGGGTACACTGGAATCCACCACAGTCGTATATAGTAAGACTTCAATATTATTTTCAAGAGATGTATTGTGTTATCTTTGTATCCCTGTTTGGAAGAAAAGAAAAGAATTATTTCACAGAAAGGACATAGCAAGCTAGTTAAAGAAGCTACCTGAGAAGTGAAGGGCTTTTATTCATGGTTTTGACAGAAATAAGTTACTTTAATGATGGATGTTTTCAATGTACTTTTTCAGAGTCCTGTATATACAAAAAATAGCTATTAATGTAGTATTTTAAAGTTGGTTTCCTATTTTTATCAAGATTGACAAGTATTCCAGGATGAGATGGCCCTTCCTTGTGCAGGGGAAAGACGGGAATTATCAGTAGTGAATTTAAGGGTTAGTTATCTGCGCATGCAAATTCAGTACTCAATAATAAGTTAATATCATATGAAGTCAGAAAAAGCTTTCAAAGGTAAGATTTCTTTGTATCAGGAAAATCCCTTTATTGATTTTAAAGCACTCTTAGTTCTCCTGCACTGCTATAAGGGAGAGAACTCTTTGCATGATCTATGAAAAACACCCTAGGAGAATATTTGGAAGCTTCAGGCTATCTGAGTGACAATATGTTGTTTCATATTAAACTTTATGTGTGTTTACTCGGTGATCTTGGTGGTCTCTTCCAACCTGGTGATTCTGTGATTCTGTGGAAAAATGCAGTGCTTTATATTAGAGATGCTGTAACCTCAGTTTTGAGTTAAATTTTAGCACCCACCTCAAATTATGAAACAACTGCTTGACAGAGAAAGGATTACTCACATGAAAATCTTTTCTTAACAAAATAGATGACATAATCAGTACAGTAACACTTATTTAAGTGTATAGTCTTTATCAGTTTAGTGGCATACTTGGTCTATGATGCTGTGTGACACCTCAATCCCCTATAAGAAAAGGAATGGGCAGGTATTTGCAAATGCAATAGTTGGTATGACCTAGGGTGAAAACAAGGCCAGAACATTTGGGTCCAGACAAGGCTTTATTAGAAAAACAAGTCCTTTTATGAATAGTAAAGGTGTCCAGTGGAAATAAAACACAGAGAACAAGACTCAACCAGCAGCTTTGTTCTTCATATTGATCCTTTAATTTCTGTTCACATATGTGTGTTTTCAACTAGTTTTGTTCTATCTTTTCAAAATTTCACTTGAACACTAAACTAACAAATAGGATATTAACTTCAGTGGCCTGTGTATTCTTCAAATATTTTCAGCCATCTGGAAATACTGTGTAGTCATCTCCAGGCTTGGGATTTTTTAAATTATATTTTAATCCTAAGTGATTAGAATATAGATGATTTTGTGCTGTGGAATTGTGTTCTTTAGGAATAAAATATTTGTACATTTCAGTTAGGAGAAGACAGCAATTTTCACCTGCAAAAAGCAGGTATGCTTAAAAAATAAAACCCTATCTTACTATTTTCTCTCTCTCTATTTTCAAACAAGCTTCATAGTAATTCAAAAGAACTTCAAGTGCAATGGCTACTATCAGTTTGTACTCTGAAGTGTAATTTAGAAAGGGTATAAGAAGTGTTGAACCATGAATGTTCAGTTTCCTGTTCATAAAGATTGTTAATTTCTAATAGACATTTGCTTTAACAGTTTAAAATATTCAAATGATTCTGAATGTTTCTGTTCTTAGAGGAAAAACAAAATAAACCATAAATTTTTTGTCATCTGATGCAAATCATGTGATTTTGACAACACTCCTAAGCTGTTCCTAATGGCAACTCTCTGTTTTGTTCCTAATAGCATAAGAATCCTTCCCCCAAGAGATTAAAAAGCCTAAGAATCTATGAGTCTCATGTGGGAATTGCTTCCCCAGAAGGGAAAGTAGCTTCTTATAAAAACTTCACATACAATGTACTACCTAGAATAAAGGATCTTGGTAAGTAATAACAGATGCTTGCAGAGATAATTTTTATGTGCCCGTGCCCTTATTAGAAAAGATAACTGTCAAGTATCCACAGGGTTTTTTGCATTTTCCAATTACAGATACTATAAAAATAGATTCTTAGATGAACAAAAATTATAAACAAGTGAAATCAATGGAGAACAAACAAAGAATGAAATAGGATGTGTGAATTAAAATCCACTCCAGATTTTTAAGTAAAATATGATTGTTAAAGCCTAAATAACTATTGCAAGACAATTTGCTTTTGCTGTGGTTTGCTTTCACCTTGAAAAAAGACCTGTTTTTGTAACAAAGTTTTCAGAAAATATTTCATTCTTAATTGGTTCTGCTAAAAGCTTGTAAAGCTTGGTTCTAAGGAAAGACAAAAGAAATACCTGGATATGGATATTTTTTCTTTATTTTGCCAGAATAAATATGCTAGACTTTTTTTATCCCTGAAGAGTAACTATGAAGTAGCAGAACAAGAAAACTTTAAACGTGAAAAAATCTTCAGAAAAAGAGCTTCTAGTGTATTGGAAAGGATGTATATTGGAGGATGTACCATTATGTCAGGAAGCATACAAAACTGTTCACCTCAATTTGTCTTTGATTATTTTTTTCCTGTGGTGTCTTTGCATTGTTTCTGTAATGGACAATATTAGAACTCACTAGCTTTTACTGCCTTGTGATGAAATATTTTTTTTACACTCAGTTGTAAAAGAATCATGACATCCATAACTGGAACCTCTGTGGAGGATCCTGTGTTTGTTTTTGATTTATTTTATTCATTAGAGTGCCTGAAGTAGACATTTTCTCATGGGTTTACATGTTGAGTCAGTGTTTTGTGGCTTTTGCCTTTCAATAAAGTTGAGCTTGCAGGTGAGATGAGGGAGTTTGCACATCTGGAAACCCTTAACAAAAAGTAAATTTGGATTTTACATGACACATCTGTGACTCCTTAGTGCCCAGGAATTTCAGTTGTCCTGGGAAGTTAATAGGATTTATAGAATTATGAAAGCATTCTGCTTTGCCTACAAATTTTTCTTTGTGGAGAAATGTCATGAAAAGGCTGATACACCAAATAATAAAAGCAGTATCAAATTCAGGTAGGGTATGCAGAAATGATAGCTAATATTCCTTCTTATTTACATTAAATAAGCACTGTGGGAATTAAGTATTTTTTAAAATATATATTTAATGTCTGTTAGATTCAGTTTTGGAATGTCTTACTTCTTAGGACAAGCTTACAGGTGTTACTATATAAGAACTGTAATATATTGCTAGTTTGTAGAAATATGTGCATTATAAATAGTGACAAATAGCAAACAAATTGCATGAGATTAATTTGATGCTATGTTGCTGTTTCTTTATAAAAATGCTGTAAATAAAAATAAGTACAATGAGTCTGAATTATAAACCAGCAATGAATCTGACAAATTGCTGAGCTCATGCCAACTGTCTTCTAATAATAGCTCTGGTTTTAAATGTCACAGCTATAAAAAACCCAAGAAGAACAAAAAAAACATACAGCATCCTGTCGAAACTAAAGAATGAGGTGAAGATTTTCTTCAAACTATTAGAGAAGTTGCGGTAGTGTGAGTCTCAACAGCCTGTAGATAAAACCTGATTCTTTAGATTTCCACTCCTTAAGATTGCACTGAACTATCTTAGGTGATACAAGATTGTGTCCCTCAGCCCTCCCAGACTGCCTTGGTCCTTGGGTGAACTGGGAGTAAAAACACATTACACTTGTGTGTTCTCTCTTTGGAGGACTCTTGTAGAGGGAGAATATAACTATTAAAGCTGCAAAGAATGATTTTGAAGGGATAAAAATGTTTCATATGTCATGAAGTTATAGTATTGTCTCTAAGCTGGAGAGACTGGAGTCTGACAGATGGAACACTTGGTGGCTAAGGAATTGGCTGCATGGTCACACTCAGAGTTTCAGTCAATGGCTTGATGTCTAAGTGGAGACCAGTGATGGAGTGGCTTCAAACTGAAGGAGGGTGTATTTGGATTGGGTATTAGGAAGAAATACTTTACTGTGCCAGTGGTGAGACACTGTAACAGGTTCCTCAGAGAAGTTGTGGATGCCCTATCCCTGGAAGGGGTGTTGACCAACCTGGTCTAGGGGAAGCTGTCACTGCCCATGTCAGAGGACTGGGAACTAGAGGATCTTTAAGTTCCCTTCCAACTCAAACCGTCCTGTGATTCTATCATAGTATGTGTAGCCAGTGACTAATCCTACACCCCCTGACTGCAGGTGTTAAAAGTGTAGCAGAAGTTCAGGACATGCAGGTTGACATGATTAATGTTCTGAGGTTAAATAAAGATTACACTGATTTCTTTCTACATCTGGGAGATTCAATATGTGTAGATCACTTGACAAAATGACAGTTTCATTTGGAATGGAGATCATGTGAATATAAACTATTAGGTAGAATTGCTTCTTGAAAGTTACTGAATCTTTATTTGTTAACCAGAGTCAGAGGCAGCTAAAATGAGAGAAGACTAGAATGGATTCGTTACAGGTATTGAATCCTCTTTTGATTATCCTTAAGGCATGATTTGTTATGTTGTTTTTATTATAGGCTATAACTGTGTCCAGCTGATGGCTATTATGGAACATGCATACTATGCCAGTTTTGGTTATCAGGTCACAAGTTTCTTTGCAGCATCAAGGTGAGTTTAAGTGCTTCAGCATCTTCTCTGTTCTTTTCCCTTCCTTCCCATCCATTGAAATCAGTATGCCTGCATGTGTGTGTTTGCAAGGAAGTGTAGAATGGGAAGCAATGGCTTTTAGGTATTTGAGCTATCTACCTCTTAAATCTGAAATCAATTTGGTACAGTGATCAGCTGCTCTGAGAAACACTTTGTGTAGGATACAAACAAAAAGTTTATAAGTAATTTCAGCTGTCAGAGTATATTCCAGGTAATCCACTGTCAGCAGTGTCTATGCATGGATATGGGGTTGTGGAATTCTTGGCAGTAACAAACAGGATGTGTAGGGCTTTCTTTGAGGACAAACAGAATTATACACTGTTCATAATAAACTTGATTAAAATCATGGCTCTGTGTGTTCCGTGGGAACCTCTTCCCAGGCTTGTGAAGGACTGTACTTAGATTTGAGGCCTAGGCTGAAAATAGATTAAAAAATTAACTCAAGTAGTTGTTAAGAAAATGATGATAAATCTGGAACTTGTGTTTATTTATTTTTTTTTTTTAATCTTAGAACAGCTCAAGTGGCAACCAGGCTAAATTTAGATAGAAAGTTTTTAACTTATTAATTTATTTAGTTGAAAAAAGGTGTGTCAGGCACAGGAGACAAAAATCTTGATTTAAAAATATGTTGGAAAATAGTGTAGTACCTAAACGAAATAACTAAGCAAGGAAACGGCAGATGGTGTATTTTGCAGACTTTGTGAATGTACATTTACCTTAGTAGTCATTCTGTTAGTTTGTTCCGTATTTCATTCTTGTCCCTTATAAACTGAGGAAGTGTTCAATATTAAACAGCAGCTCTAAGTTGTAGCTGTTATCTTTTATACTGAGTTTGCTGTATTAATAGATTAAACTGGAAGAACAAAACTGAATATATTTCTGCAAAACACTGTGTTCATGATGTAATTTTTATAACAAAAAATGGTTTGAAATACTAGTTTGTGAGCAATAGCTACTACTTAAGAGACTGAGAAAATAACCTGTGTACATCTGGGAACTAGGTGATGAAGAACTGCTGCCTTTGATATAGTTTTCTTAATGAATGTTCAGTGTAAGTCCTGATTGTAACTCTCCTAACACGCTGCATTTTCCCAGCCGGTACGGAACCCCAGATGACCTGAAGGAAATGATTGACGTTGCTCACTCAATGGGCATCACAGTTCTGCTTGATGTTGTGCACAGCCATGCCTCAAAAAACTCAGAAGATGGTCTCAACCAATTTGATGGTACAGATTCCTGTTTCTTCCATTCTGGATATAGAGGAAATCACCAGCTCTGGGACAGCAGGCTCTTTGACTATGCAAAGTGAGTATAAAATGTCACTTCAGCTGGGTTAGTGGTTACCATTTCTTACCAATTCTATTAAAACTACACTATTTGCCAAAGTGGTAGAGTAATTTGGATTGTTCAAGAGTTACAACATGTGGAGTTAAATTCTTCTACTTGTCTTAATGCTTAAAATGTGACACTAAATGGTACTATTTAGATTTTGTTATTCTTCTGTCATGTGTGGCTTCCTATGTGCATGTTATATACCATATGCATCATATGTATTTTATAATGGTGTAGTTATATTTTTATTTTAAAACAATTTTATATATAGAAACCTATTTAAATATCTAAGGTGTATTTTACACATTAGAAACTAGATTCATATTTTCCTGCCATATATAGTATATTGTATATATATAATAGAAAATATTTGTATATAAAAATAAAATAATAAGAAAAGTTGATGAAAACTTTTAAGCTCTGGAAACTTGTTTCCAAATTGTGAGATTGTTGAAATGTAGGAAAAGTTTTCCCCCAGGACAACTCCATTCCAAAGAACTTCCAGAGATCAATCAACAGTTAATACTGAACAGGGATCATTTTCAGTTCTAGACACCTGGCTTAGGTAAGCTTAATTAGCTAGTATAAATATAGTGTGTGTCAAAACATGTATTAATGCCAGATGATTATTACTATTTAATATTGTTTACTTTGTATTCTCTGAGGTATTGGGGGTGAGGAGATTGATCTTTTATGCTGAACATTTCAGTGGTATAAATGGAGAAACACACACAATTAACCTGCTTATTTCAATCTCCTCATATTTTTTAATGTTTGTTCATCCCTGAAGCACCTTGATTCTTCCCTTCCCTTGTCTTTGATCCTTCCCCTACACAATCCACAATAAGTTTTGTGTAACTTTACAGTCTCCTTAAAGCATGTCTTAATAAATTCTGTACAGTATCAATTGCTTATTCCATGATATATTCTCTTATTTTTCCCCCTTGAGATGCATGATAATCTTTTTTGACCTTATTACTTACAAAGTTCTGGTTTAACCCTTTCAAGGTTACATTTGAGTGGTTCCTGTGGTGGCTCATCACTCAGCAATTGTAGAATTCTGGTTTCTTGTTAATCTGTTAGTTGTTAGGTTTTGTGTTCTGCAAGTTCAATTTCCAATTTTTCTCCCTTGCTTGCATTGAATTGCCATGAACTGGATGAATATGCTTACATTGTACTATTACAGAAGTCATGTTACATAGCATAGGCCAGTTGTTGAATGGAAACTCCTGCATGACAACTCACAATTTCAAATAAACCAAGAGACCAGCATGAAACCTGACTCTGCACTATATTGCCTAGTAGGATGAGCTGTTCTTTATTTACTTGTTATTTGGGACAATTTAACAGAATAATTCAGGGGAACTTTTTGAATTGTGATTTTATTATTACAAGAAATGCATTTTAGTGCTTTCTATTAATGTTGCAATTCATATTCAAATAAATTGCATTTCAAATAATCTTAAGGTTTTAATATGAGTATAATAGTATTGCACATTTTATTTCATTTGAGGCTTATGAGTAATCATCAAGTGTGTAAGTACCAGCATCTCTAGTGAGAAAATAGAATGCAGTTATGGACCTTTCTGTGTTCCAAGCCAGAGGCAGGTTCTTCCTGCTGGGAAAGAAAGTGATGCTGGTATTGAGTATAAATGAGAGAAAGAACAAGCTCCTTTCCAGGTAGCGCTTGACAATGTTAAATATTTCTTCAGAACTGAAGAACCACCTCCATGGCTAGGTTTGATCAGTGATATGTACCTGTACTTGTTGGAGGGGACACTGCTGTGGAAATCGTTTTCATTATTTGGGATTGGAATAGGTGCCAGACTGAATGCTGGAAGGGGGAAGTGCAAAGAGCTTTGAGGAGAAAGATAAGATTAGGAAATAGCAAAGACCAGAGAAATTTAAACTATGCAGTGGATGACTGAGGGTGCCTTGAATGTCATTTCTCATCCCCTGCCCTCTGGGGATATGCAACAACAAATTTGGGTTTCTTTTTTTAAACATTTTTGGAAAGCCTTCCTTCCCCTTCAAGCATAGGAAGCTGTGAACTGTTTCTTGTCATTAAGGGCTTCTTTCATCCTAATACTTGAGACACTAAATATTCTGTATGTGTTTATTGTCAAATTTTAAGGCTGAAAATATATAACCCTCATGTTTATTGTAAGTTTCACATAACTGATTAAAAAGTAGTTTGTTTTTTTTTTCTTTTCCCCTGGTCTTTGTGTGTGCAGGTCCCAAGCAAAATTGCGAAAGAGTCAGAACTGACATTTCATTGAAAATGTTAGGTTTGGGTTTTTTTTTTTCCCATTTAGTCTGTATTGGCATACTGCTAATTTCCATACCAGTGAATGAACAGCTCTAGTCTGGATGAGGAAAGTATAAAAATCTGTAAGAGAGACTCAAGTTGCTGGCAGATGTTGAAAGTTTGCTGAAAATAAATAACACCAAACACAGTCTGTTGGATGGTTTACAGAAAAGCTTGCTTGCTGAGTGAAATTTGGTCAGCTAGCACAGCCTTCTATCCTGTACAGAGCTTGTACTAAATCCCTTTCCTTCTGTAGTGGGAAGAATCTACAGGTACTTAAACATCAAATGCAAAGAATGCTCGATTCACTTTGGAATTCAGAGAAACTAATTCTCTACCATGAAAGAGATTAAGGAACAATTGCTTTATCAGTTTAGTCTGTCTACATTTTCTTTGAAAGCCAAGATGTAAGTAAGTTTATCTCACAGCATTTGCAAGATTATTCAGTTGTCTGCGAAGGGGGCTGTGAATACTGCTGTAACAGAATGTGGCAAAAGATCTATATCCATGCAAAAAAAAAAAAAAAAAAAGGATTATATCCCTTGTGTGCTTACGTACTACTTTTTTAGTAAAATTCATATAAGTAGAGAGTAGCTCCAAGAAAAGCCGTAGTAAAACTGTTCAAAGGACAACCTGGATGTTGCATCTTGCACCACAGTGCTACTTACAAAGATGAAGGGATGCTTTGTATTTAATTTTTTTAAAATTCACATTTATACAAGTGTTGTGTGAACAGGGAGCTTTCCTGTAAATTGTTAGGAAGAATTTAAAATTATGCTGTTTGTGGTGTTGTCACAGGAGAATAAATACTCAATTCTATTGAAATAAAAATTTGCAGGTAAGATAACTGGCCAACAGAAGAATACTTTTTGCTTAACTTTTTTCAATAAAAGTGTTAAAAACTGTGCTTTAAAAGTCAACTAAAGTATTCAGAAATAAAATTTTACTTAAATACTTTTCATAGCTTTTGCACATTCTTCTGAGTTTTTCTAAAGTCTAGATCCTAGATGGTTTTCCTCAAATATGTTAATTTGGTGACTCTTACTCTCCTTCATCTCCATCCTCTCTTGGCTATGTCTGTGTCCATCTCCTGGCTCCCTCAGTGACCAACCCAAAAATCAGAATCACAAAGCTTGAGTGAGAAGCACAGTTGATTTTAATATTTTCTCTTGAAAGACAAACTTTTATATAATTTGTCTATTGTTCCTATTAAAAAGTGGGACTTTCTAGCCTTGAATACATGAAAGGGAAATGCTTTAGTGTAAAAGGGATGCCAGAAGCACTGGACCTGTACTCTAGTTGGTACTGTCTAGTTAATTTTGTTGTAAAGTAATTGTCACTCTTGTGTTCTGTTTAAGGTAGCTCTCTTGAAATACGTGTAAACATCCTCCCAGCTTAAATAAGGATTCTGCTTGTAATTAGCTTTGGACAAGCGAAGTATAAAAATTCTTTTCTTCCTAAAATTATATTCAAAGGTTATTCAGCTGCCAGGTTCGTTAGAAGTGATGCTGTAGACTCTGGAGACCAGGTGGGATCACAAGTAGAGTGGTTGATTGTTTTTAATTTAAATTCATTTCTCCAAATAGCAAATGTGTCTAAAAAACTAATCAGGAAAAACAATTTAAAAATAATTGAGAACAAGATATTACCTAGCAAAGATTTTTTTCCCCAGCACTACATAAACAGAATGTCTAAGTGATGCTGCCTTTCTAGACTTGTTGAGGTCGGAGAGTATTGTTTCGTTTTTTAAGACTGTTAGGTTAATCTGTCCATTAAGACAGATTTTATTCTGTCTTAATGCAATTCTAAATGTCAATGGGTATAGTGATATATTTCTGTCAGTCTTTAGGAATAATGGCAGAAGTAAAACTCAGAAATCATGTGATAACTTAAGTTTTGTTTGGTTTTTTTTTGGGGCGGGGGTTAGTTTATTTTGTTTTGGTTTTTTAATGCTATGGCCCTTTTTGCCTGAGCATTTAGCCAAAATTTTAAGTTCTTGCACAGTCTTGGCAATGAATTTGGTACAAAAGTCAGAGGTTGATTTACATTCTGGTTTGGTTTTTTTTTTTTTAATTAGTCTGGATTCCTTGAATGCTGGAGTATGATCAGCAAGGGATGTAAGTAAACAAGGTTTTGGGGACAGCAGATATCCCAGCATCTCCTCTGAGGCTTTTTTGAGGCTTTGTTTTCAAGGGTTTTTTAAAGTGAATGTTGTGCCCATATTTTGGGGGTTAAAAATCATGACTAAGCCACATAATGGGAGAAATACCTTATTTTATTTAATTTTTTTCTTCCTCCTTCGGTGTTATGGAGTTTCAAGTGACATCCATGCCAAATGTGCTTTGAAATGCTACAGGTAGGGTTTAGTGTATATAAACACCTTGTCCCACGAGCCATGATTTTTACATCAGGGCAACAGATGAGTTGCTAGTCCCCTGCTGCCTAACCAAATGTTCTCTCCAGCTCATTCTTCTGAACTGCTGTTGGAACAGCTGATTATAGCTCATTTTATTTATTTATTTATTTATTTACTTATATTTTTTAGTTAAAGTGGGTTATAAACTGCCATAGCTCAGAAACTGCTTTTAACCTTGCTGTCAGTGCTGCAGAAACAGGGCAGCTGTCAGGTGCTGCAGCTTGTGTGTTCACTCTGGTATAGGTGGCCTCCTCCCCAGCTTGCTCTTCCAGAGTGGGTGTGGGTCACCTGAAGCTTTTCTCCCTTGTCCTGTGGTCCAGCCTCGTGCAGGTGTCTTGGGTGCTCTCTTGCGTCTAAAGCATCCCCCTATGTTTGGATGCTGAGACGGTGGCCTTTTCTGCCACCCAGTGTTTAAATCCTGCATAAACTTTATGCTGTGTTTTCTGGGGAAAAAGGGTCCACTGACTTTGCTTGACTTTGGAATCTGACTGTTTAAAGATGTTTATCGTCCAATATGTTCAGCAGCCTCTGTTAAGGTCAGTGTTTAGTTCTTCCTTAAACAGCTGCTCTTTACCCAAATTGTTTTTCTTTTTTCTGTTTGCCTACTTTGTCAATCTTTGTCCACCATTGATGTGGTATTATTAGTAGGTGGAATGAATTGGGATATACATCTTTCAGAGTTTAGTGTTTGGTTAGTAGGGGTACCTGTCTGGGCTCATAATTCCCTAGACATAGCTGTCCAGAATTTTTTTTTTGTTTTGTTTTGTTTTCCTTCAATTCAATGATGAGCTCTTCTAAATATCAGTGGAGGTGAAGACTTGTTGCCTTCTTTGGGAGCATCCCTATGGTTTCTAATAGCTTACAGGATGAAATGGATACTCTGCTGCTCTTTATTGCTCACACCATTAGCATTTTGAATGGATGTAAGTTGATGCTGTGTGGAGTACCACAGTATTAAAGATTCTGGTTCCTTGCCTAATGCACTTAAGTAAAATTGGCACATGAGCATGAGATACAGACTGCAGGTAACATGTTGTGTGTTCTCTTGCCATCCAGGACAGGGTCCCTTTATTCACATGTTTGAGAGTGCAAAGACAGTACACTTGACTGCAAAGCTATTGTGTATGCAAAGGATAGGTAGGATTTAAAAGCTGCAAGGACACTCATTGCTTCCAAGATGACAGCTGAGAGACCCTGTTGGCAAGCCAGGCATCAGTGAGGTGGGAGAAAGGAGACTGCCACTACTTATAACACACCTTGATGGTGTTGGGTTATCCTCTTTACTGTTTTGCACCTTTCCACATTCTTCCTTTTGAATCTTGGAGCTCCTAACAAACCTGTCCGTCTGTCTGTAACTTTACCTTTCTTATATAGTTTTAATGTAAAAACTTCTGGTTTTCTCTCAGACAAGTACTTTTCTTAGAAGCTTAAGCCACGAAGGTTTTGGGACACAGTTGATCCCCTATAAATGGGTAAGAGAAGAGGCAAAACCAAACAGAAGTAGCTTACCAAAGAATTAATGAATCATATCCAAAAGAGTTGAATTCTCAGAGTGTAAGAAGTGGAGTGTGCTCTTCTGCAGCTTCTGAGGATTTAGTAAGGCACAGGTGACATTTTCCCAGGTGCACTTATGCAGTAGTAAGGGGATCCAGTGGCATGCCATGTTTGTCACAAATATGTTTTAATTGGGGAGATACTTTGGCCATAATTCCAGTTAGAATCCAGGTGATGAAGGGATAGTTGTCAATGAGAGAGATTCTCAGTCATTTGATATCTTTTTGGTATATTGTTTATTCTAGAGTATTTACAATAGAACAGGGATGTAAGTTGTTTCACTATGTAAAACACAAAGCTGTGCTGATTTTAATTCATTTCTTGCCAGTCTTCCTCTACTAAATTAGTTTATGAAAGCTCTGTATTTAAAGATCTGCATAATACACATTGGAATTTTATTTGTCTGTCAGATTATTTTTTTATTATAAAAAATTATTTCTTAATGACTGTTTTAAGGAAACACTGCTTAGAGCGTAATAGTGGGATTTTCATTTCTCCCCCCACCCCACATAAATGTAATTATTTTGATTACAGATTGATTTTAAAAAGACTGTCTGTATATGTTCCATAGCACTCTGCTTCTACTAGATTGGACTTTGATGGTGACTGTGGCAGCATGAAAGTACTTTATAAAATTTTAACCTTAAAGTTTATTACCTTTCATGTCTAAAAATCTTTATTTCTTTTTGTTTTCTCCTCTTTTTTAGTCATCGTTGTGAATGTTAGTAAACACTTTCAAGTATGGGGACATTGCAGTTCATAAATTGCCTTTTTTGAAGGGAATGAGTACTGAAAGTATTGACAGAAGGGATGATATATAGGAACTTACTGCAATGTAATCAGAAAAATTAAAATAACAGTGAAAAAAAAGTTCCATGATTTATAGTATATGCAGTCCAGAGCTGCTGTATAATTGCCTTATTTTTTTAATTTTAAAATTTTTTAATTAAACAAGCTTAATTGCTTTTCTGCACTGTACTGAGATTGGTATAAAAGATTGGGAAGCTTTAAATCCATCGGTGCTCTAAAACTCAGAGCTTCACATAAGAATCCGTGCAGCTTTCCTTGAAGTGTCCAGTTCCCCAAATGAACTTTCACCATAACATTCACAGCTTTGTGTGAAGTTTCTAAAATGTAGCTGCACAAAAGGTGGTGCAGTGATAAAGCAAAATATTGAGATGTGAAGAAAGGCTCACTGAAAAATTGCAGTCAATTGTTCTACATTTTGTCAGATAGCACATTTTGAAATATAGAGGTCACCACTTGTAGCCAATTAAATTTAATCATATCTTGACTAGATGCAGTCACACTTACCTGAAGCTGATTATGGTATTTCAATAAATACCTAAAATTAGATAAGATTCAACACATTGCAGAGATCCATTTTGCATCAGTCTAAATGCAGTAATGATCTTGCATTCAGTAATCCACACTTGAATTTACAACTTTCACAGCATTCTTAAGTGATTACTGCAGCAGGTTACATGAGCAGCATCTCTTTTGAATAGAAGATGGTGCTGGATAAAAGGCTGATGGTTGTATAAGTTTGAAAAGAATCCACAAATTACATGGGGGATGTTGACTTTCTTCTAATAGGGTTTTATCCAAAGAAATTCAAGGTTGGAGGAAAATTAGTCATGGTACCACTCATGGCAGGGAAAGAAGGTGGAAGCATTAAGAGAATTGTATTTTTTTCCTGATTTTAGTGTGTATGTGTTGTATAATGCACACATCGATTTGAAATCCATTTTTTGAAAGTTCACTGGAGTGAGAAAGAAAGAAAGAATATTAACAACAACAGAGAACAAAACAACTAACAACCATGTCTACAAAGAAGAAAAGTATCAAAATGCTGTAGCATTTCCAAAATTCGGTAGCATATATATGGCCAACAGATCAAAAATAATCTGAAAATAATTATGGTGATCTATTATATTACTTACAGTCTTGAAAGGGGTGCCATGTTTTCTTGAGGATGCCATAAAGACATAAGTTCCTGTTCCTAGAAGGTGATTGAAAGTGGAGATGGGGAGCAATGCATACAACAGAGCTGGCCAGCCTGCTGCTTCAGGGCATGGTTGTCTCTGTCCTACCAAATTGCTCCCTAACTGTAGCCACTGACTGAGATTCAGCTTGGGTGGGACTATGGTGGTGATACTGTGCTGAAATTTAGGGTGTCTTTCTTTATAAAGACTCACTCAGCTATATGTGAACTTTTCTGTAGGAGTTATTTCAATGCCAAAATGACTTTAAAGCTCGTGTGTTATTAAGAGAAATTTTCTTCGAGTTCAGACTTTAGAAATTCTTGATGAAATTAAAAAGAATATAAAAAAGATGGTTCTACTGTTCCCATTGTAATAGTAATGGATGGACAAGGAGCAGCTTTTGCTGATTTTTCTTCTAGGTTCTGTTCTGGCTGATACAGTTACAGGACAGGTCTGAAGAACTGAAATAGTGTATCATGTCAAATGAATAAGGAGCTTCTGGCAACAGAGAAAATTGTTCTAAACCAGGTCAGGAAAAAGTGGTGTGTGGTTTTTTTTTAAAGCATATTAAATTTGTCTGGCTATTTTCCCCATGCATTTGCTTTGGGCAGTTCCTTGTAAGGAAGGTATCTCTACAGGATTCCTTCATGTTTGCCATGAGAACTGTGAACACCTGTTTGTCCTGGTTCATCCCTTTGTCTGCTCTGTGATAAGGGGGCTAACTCTTTACCCAATATTTGTATGTATTTATATTACAATTCCTTGTAATCTTGTGAAAATTGGTATAAAGTTATTTGGGAAAAAATTTAATTGCCCTAGTTATTACTTAATAGTTCACATAGTTGACATAAGTATTTCTAAGTTACTCTACTACGATTAACTTAATGAGTTTTATTTCAGAGAGAGGGAAGCAAGTGTACAAATAATACTTTGTAGTCCTTACTCCTCTTGATTTATTTAGTCTTACTGAACAATAATTAAGTTCTGTCAAGTGTAGTTTTAAGGATAGATACATGTGAACAAATAAACAAGAATGAAAAGGCACATCCATGTACTAAGTCACTAGTATGTACTCTAGTAATTTTTTCTGTAGGAGACAACTTAATTTGTTCAAACAAAGAGCTGAGAATGAAGTTCTCTGAATTATTAAGTAGAAATATGGATTTTTTTTTTGTATCTATAATATATTTAGTCGTTGCACTAAGGGTGTTTAACTGAGTGTATTTATCAAAAGACTTCACAATGAAGAGAAGAATGCTCTTTGCCGCCTTTATTCCTTAAAGATATGTAAAGAAAGTAAAGTAATGGCTGTTGTCACTTTCCTGATTAAATAAACACATTAGATCACCTCTTCTTGGCTGCTGGGATTTATGTAAATACCACAGAATTTGTCATTTTCTGATGTGGAGAGATATTCCTTTCACCCTGTCAGAAAAAGCATCGAGCACAGCTGGACCCTATGGCCTCTGTTTTTAACCCACAAAGCTTCAGACATTGGTACTGTCCTTTACTGTCTTCTTCAGTGCTTTAGAGTGATCCACTTTTTCCCCCCTTGCTGTTTTTATTTAGCAACGTTTTTATTGCACTGTAGCACACCTTTGATTAGGGCATGAGAGTTTAGAACACATTTCAGCACAGGTTTATTATTAGTAGTATATCTGAGTTTTCTAAGACAATTATCCAGTACAGTAATAGAGAAATTGGTGACTTTTGAGGAAATTTGTTATTCAATTTGGTATTCAACCATAACTGGAAGTGAAATCATCCCTATGAGTACAGTGTTACATTTTCATACCCTGACCTTTTGCAAGCAGGTGGAGGCACTGCTAAATTCCCCTGTCTTCCCTCCCTTTCCTTCTTCCCTGGAGGGGAAAAAAAAATGTGGAAAAGGCCATTTAAATTACTGGGGTTTTTTATTATGAGACCAAGTTAGTCAGACTGGTAAATAATTAAAATAATAAATAATAGTAATAAATAGAGTTGTTCACACAAAGGAAATATATATATTTTATTGGTTTCAAGTGCCAAGCTTGCCTGAAAGAATGACATTTTGTGACTGTAAATGTCACCAGAGCTACTAGCCAAAACCATTTCTTATTTTGAATTGCATCATTTAAATATAATGGATTTCTTTTAATTTATTTAGTTTCAAATGGATTAAACTTGGACATTCAGAAACAAGTTCTTAAAGTTGGTGTTTAAGGAAACAAATAGTATATTCTTTCAAAATGCTAAATATACTGTTGATTTTAGGGATAACGTGTAGGTGAAATTCCTTTTTTCTTGATGAAATTTAACTCTTGGCATTCAGATTCCTTAGATAGTGTCTAGATTCAAAGAATTGGTGAATCGGAGTAATCAGTCAGCCAAACATTGTAGAGGAAAAAAGATCCCAAAAGATTTCCACTGATATTTCTTTCTGTTTTCTGATTTGAGTGTTGGTATTTATTACTCTGGATTTTTAGACTTTATTCACTACCCTAAAATCTGAAATTCTGTATTTCTTTTCCTACAAATTGTCTGGGGGCTTATAACCAGTCTAGGGTGTATTTTTAAGCCCCATGGATGATTCACAAAGTGAATGCTTTTTGGAGAAGAAAAAAGTCAACTATGAAACACTAAAACTTACATTATCAATGTTTTCAGGATTCCTTTGCCACCACCTTCTTGGATAAGGGCATTGGAAAAGATGAAAATCTGCTTTGACTATGTTATAAGAAATTCCAAGGTAATTACTTTGTCATTGGGTTAAGTGGGGAGGAAACTGAAAGTCTATGAGGAAATGGGCAAACTGAAACAACTTTAAGCTGAATGTTTTTTCTGATCCTTATCCAGCATTGGCTAACAAAGCTAGTCACTTACAGAAAGTAGTGCAAAATAGCATTCTTATCAACTCATTAATTGTGTGCTGGAAAGAGGGAATGTTCTGCAGGTTTCATCAGCAGTTGCTCTTAGCACAGAACCATCATCACCCAGGACTGCAAAAATAAAAACACTTGATTAGAATCTGAGGCTGGAGGAACTCATTTGCTAGCAGGGCTAGACTGTCCATGTATGCAAGGGCAAATGTTTTAAACTATTTCGGAGAATCTTAGTTTTTTTGTGTTGTGTCCTGGCCTAGACAACAAAACTTGCTTTTTATAATGTTATGAAGTTTCGACTGAAGATATTTTAATTAAAAATTGCTGTCATTCTGCTACCACATAAGCCAGGATCAGTAATAGTTGCACTGAAATATGATTTGAAATAGCAGATCTGTAGTAGGAATGGTTGATTTCAGTTAAAAATCATGGAATTTCATGAAAAGACATTACTGTTACAAATAAATACATATTTCCAATGTATTCATTATACTGGTAGATTAATAGGTTCTAATGAAGATCAGTAACAAGTGGTATCCCTCAGGAACACAAGTGGGATTGAGTGCACCCTCAGGAAGTTTGCTGATGGCACCAAATTGCGTGGTGCAGTTGATTGGCTTGAGAGAAGGGATGCAGTTCAGGATGCAGGTGACAGGACAAGAGGCAACAGTTTTAAACTGGAAGGATAGATTTAGGTCGTAAGGAAGGACATGAGGACAAAACTTTTCATGATAAGGGTGATGAGACACTGAAAAGGTTGTCCAGAGAGGCTGTAGATGCCCTAGAAATGTTTAAGTTCAGGTTGGACAGGACTCCAAACTGAGGATGTCCCTGCACATGGCAGGGGAGTTGTAACTAGGTGATCTTTAAGGTCCCTTTCAACACAGATCATTCTGTACTTCGGTGATTATTGTAAAAGTTTTTATGCACTAATCAGCTATCTTTGAGGAGTTGAAGTTGGCTTAAAACAACCAAAGTGTTCTTCTGCGTTTTTGTGTGAGTTTCCATTCCATTGTTGATTTGAAAATGTAAATACAGTACTCTAAGCTTTTTGAGATACAAAGCAATTTTTTGTTTTTAAATAATTTTCCAAGTAAGATATGCTTTTTGTGATTTATATCTAAGGCCACTGATTATTCTCTTAACATTTTCAAAATACCATCTGAGGTTTTCATTGTCACTGTTTAATTTCAGTGAATTAGTGGGAATATGCAGTGGGTAAAAGTCGTGAGTAACTGGAAGCCTTCGGTGGTGGTTGCGTGACCTGAGAGAAGCGATTCAAACCTCGCCCAGTCCCCTCAGGGGGGTCATGGCTACCTTAATTCTTCCGTACTGGAGTTTGCATTAATCACGCACATGGTTTAATTGAGGCAGCAGAAGTGAAGAGACGAAGAAGGATCTTCTCCTCTTGAGTCCAGATGATTTTATTACTGGAGTTGCAGACAGGGCGCGGATAAAAGAAGGCCCGAGGCTGGCGGGAGCCAGCTGTTATGCCAGGGAGGTGAGGGGAAGGGAGTTGGGACAGAGCCAATGGCTGTGGGGGATTGGAATGACTGACAGGGGCATTGGCCAGTCCCGCGGCTGCCCGCACACAGCAGAGCGACCAATGGGCTGCCCTTTCAGGTTGGGACCACCCTCCTCCCCTTCCCCCCCCCAGCTGTGGCCAGGGTGACCCTGTGGCTGCCCGGGCTGTGCCGTCACCGGCTGTATCGGCGTGGGGGGGAAGGAGCCGGCCCTGCCAGTCCGGTGGCTCTGGGAGGAGCTCCTTCATGGCAGGCACGGAGAGGAGGCTGTGATGCGGCCCCAGGCGCCCCCCGGCACATGGGCTGAGGGGTCCGGCAGGGCCGGGCCAGACCTTCGGCTACCCCTAGAGACACTGCAACAGGAATACAACTGAATATTTTTTGGCACAGTGTCTTTCCCCTGTGTCCTTTGTGGAGCTTATAAATTTGGTGGCTATAGGAAGATAGTGGGTATGTTAAAATGTGTTTGGATGGCAAAAATGTTTTAAAATAGGTGCATGATTCTTGAGAAAGAGAATGGTAAATAAAATAAAGTATAGCTGTGAATCAATACAAAAATTGTAGCTATTTATGCCAGAGACAATTCAAATAATAATTTTACTATGTATTTTACTAAACAAAGTTACTGTAACAATCCATCATAAATGTCCTTGTTCTCATATTAGTCTTCATGAAGTACAAATTGTATAGTTGAAATGACAGTATCTAGTAAGAAATTGAGATTAAAAATTGTGTCTTTGAATACAAACCTGTTTTTCAGTTTTCTTAGATGAAAAAGTATTTATGAAGAATACAGAAAGTGTATTTGCAAGTTCACAAATCTATTGGCACAACACAATCTGATCTAATATCTTTCTTTAATTACATTTCTGAAGAATATAACTTCAAAAAGTGCAGCAAAGAGAGTAACACTGTGGTGTGTTTAAGGATGGATTCCTATTTAATATGAACCCTGTACTTCAGATCTTCTGTGCTGGTCGGTGCAAATGCAACAGCTTTGCATGTTGTGCTTGCTGAAAGATAATGGGGACTGATGCATGCCTGGGTTGGCTTTGCCAGATGGCTGCTTACCCTTGCAGTCATTTCCTGAATCTGGTGCTGGGGATGATATAAGAGAGAATTCAGGCTCTTTGAGCTTTCCGCTGGAAATGTTCTTCTGTGAAGGTAATAATTCATTGTACAAACTTTTCTGCCCTTCATGCCAAAGTCTATCATGTAACTGAGCAGTCTCGTCCCATGCTACTGAGAAGAATAATTTGGGCTGTATCCAGAGCAATTGTTTCTGCTGAGGATAAAATCTGGAAGTGTAAGAGGAAGTAATCTAAGCTTTGTATTAGCTAATATTGGTATAAATAGTGAACTTCCCTTACTCCCTGCTTCCCCAGGGAGGAAATCAGTAGTTATCATTCAGGATGTGGAGTGTTTCAGAAGAGATCTTACTGTGTTGTTTGTGCTGGATGATGACTGATAATGTACACTTCTACTTGTCTTAAAATTTTCTTCTATAAATCTGCATTGCTACCAACTGCCTAGCTGGGAGGAAGGGAAGGATAGGCTTTGGGTCAATAAAATACGCACAGGCAACTGAGTCTTCAGGGGTTCAGTGTGCCAGTCTCTGAGGGACCAAAGTAAAAGGATATTCAGATAATAACTTCTAAGTTGATATCTGAGGATGGTAAAATGCAAGAGTTTGCCCCTTTTTCAGCCTTCTGTATGTGAAAGTAGCTATTTCTTATGAGCTTGATTTTGTCATGTTAACATAAAAAGTAGATGGCATGCTTTGTTGCTTGAGGATTAAAGTTTTGATTTGGGAATGTTAAGGTAATTATTTTGAAAAAGTACTTTATAGTAGCATGTGGACACTGATGGATTAATAAGGCCTTGTTAATGTCTTTGTGTTACATATAAACTTGCGCCTTCTACAGCATGGTGGCTTGCTGTCATCTGTACACAGAAGAGATTTCTGAGTGCACTTTAACTTTTAGAAAAACAGATATTTGATGATGTGTTTGTACTAATGCTGGAATTTTCTTAAGGGCAGTGGTCTGGTCTTGCTTCGCTTCTTTAATGCTTTTACTTGTGAGTTTCCAAAATGTTCTCTTTTGTGAAGAATTCTATTTCTTTGTTACTTAAATACCTTTTACTATTCACTAGCATTAGAAAAAAAGTGCACCTGGATTCGGGTTAAACCGGTTTGTATTTTCATCTTGAAGGTACAGGCATAATACGAACATTTTAAATATTTTTGTGTGTTTGTGCACTTGGTTTTAGACTGGCATTCTTGCACTTTGTGTTTGTCACCTGTAGCTTTGGGTTCTGCATGTTTGAGGGGGAGAGGGTGCCCAAAACCCCACCTTGACTTGGGTAGAGGTCACAGCAGCATTTCTCAGCTGTGGCTGAGCTGTGTGGTTGCAGATGTCAACCACATCTCTACTTTGGTTCTGCATACAGAAGGCTGGGACCAGGTGGCCAGGTAGGAAACAGGGAAAGGCAGTGAACCATGCATCCCTTCCATGTCGCTTTGAAGTCACCTGTGTGAGCATAAATTAGAGAACCAATATTTTAAAGTAAAAAATGAAATTATGTTTATAGAAAGCACTGTTTCAGGTTTTTAAGGTGGTTTTGAAAAAGTAGAGCATAAAAATGTTAACAATTTGCCAGATAGTTAATATTTTTGTCTCTGCTAATGGATGAATTAATTTTGAGTGTAATTTTGTTGTCCTATATAGGGAATAAAGAAAGTTAAGGATAATTATTTTCTATTCTTATACATATGTGACAGTATACCATTTCAGGGGAGGAAAAGCACCTCACAACAAAGTAGTTAAATCTCTCTTGACAACTGATTAAAGAACCAATTGTCCCCATCTCAATTCTGGTGCTGTTTTCTGGGCGAAGTGCAGGATAATGGTCTGTTAAAAATCAAAAGTTGCCTGATCTGTAAGAGTTTGTAGCTATTTCTGCACTACATTTAGACTTGATTTGAAAATGAACTCCGTGTGAAACAGTAAACTACTGTGAAATGTTTGAGATCTCAGTTTAATTATGGAAATCATGATTTGAATTAAATTGTATGCAAATTCTGATGGTACATCTTCAAAGTTGTGATTTAGTTGTATTTTGCAGAACAGCAAATTTAGTTTGTTAATTTGCAGGGTTCATTATATAACTAAACAAATTAAGTATTTTCTGATAAGTTTATTTTGGGAGAATAGAGTTTTAAATAATCTCAAAGATTTTTATTTTATTAGTGTATAATTTACTTGGGTAGAACATAAATGGTACAAGTCCTAATATCCAAATTGTAGCTTAAATCCACGTAGGCTTTATCAGCACTTAAGAGTTTTGTCATACTATATTTGATACTTTCTCTATTTCAAAATGTGTATGCCCTGCAGGCTCTGTTAAAACTGCAGGTAATTGTCTTCAGTACTTACTTCTTTTTTTTCCTCTTCTATTTACCTGAGGAAGCCCACTGAGCAAAAAGCATCAAAAAATATTAAATTCCATTACAATAACTATCTACCTGCTTTGCCTCCAAGGCTTTTCTTATATTTGCATTTTGCAGGACATAACCTTTGCTGAGTAGTATTTGAATTTTTGCTTCCATTTTATAGGGCAAATAACTGAATGCTTTATTTTATATTAGTTTACTCTTGCCATGTGTGAATAGGACTAACCAGAAGAATGTAAGCCTAGGACACTGCTGCTTACTTAGTATTTTAAACCCTTATATAGTCCAGAGTTCATTTGAGGAGAAATTTTCTTTTTGTGCAAATGACATTTCAGTAAAGTCTTGTGAATATATTCACAAACATGTTTAATTCATTGGCAAAATACGAGAGTTGATGCAGAATTAACCTGTACAATTAAAATTTTGTATCTTTTCAAAGCATTGATCAGATGACTAAGCAGTCAAACTTGGGAAATTCCTGTTTCATCTGTGCCACAACTCCTTGCTGTATGGCATTGCTTTGCACCAACAGAGGAAGTAGAATTTTGAGGGGAAAAAGGTTAAAACACTTTCTTGAACACTTCAGAACTACTGGTTCTATATGAATAAAGGATGTGCCTATTTCTAATAAATCATTTTCCTGAAGTAATTATTGAATATGAGTCTGTAAGTCTAATAAGTGCATATTGCTATTATATTGTTTACAGCATATTGAATAAAAGTGTTTTCTCCCTACATAGCATTGGACTTATGGGGATCAGGATTAATGGTTCCAGAAGGGCTATTGCCTCATATGGCACTCTAGAATTCTAATTTTAACTAAAATGGAAAACCCTCAAAGTCTTCAAAGCTTCTGCTATTTGCTCTCAAAACAAAAAAATGAGAAGCTATATAATAACCAGTGTTCTGCTGACTAGAATTTTTAAATAGAAGTGTGTAAATATGTAAAATATGTGTATTATGTATAATATGTATTAGCATTGTTATTTTATATACATATATAACATATATATATATATATATATATATACACACATATATATATAAACCAAACTGCTTCTCTCATGAGAAATAGCTGAGGGAACTCAGACTATTTAGTTTGGAGAAAAGGAGGTTCAGGGGAGACCTTATTGCTCTCTACAACTCCCTGAAAGGAGGTTGTAGTGAGGGGCAGTTGGTCTCTGCTCCCAGGTAACAAGTGACAGGACAAGAGGAAAGGGCCTCAAGTTGCATCAGGGCAGGTTTGGATTATATATCAGGAAAAATGCCTTCACTGAAAGGATGATCAAGTATTGTAACAGGCTGTCCAGAGAAATGGTGGAATAACCATCCCTGGAGTTGTTAAAAATGTGTGGATGTGGCACATACAGGGAGATGATTTAGTACTTAACATGGTGCTGTTAATGGTTGAGCTTAATGATCTTGGAGGTCTTACACACATAATATGTATTTTTGCCTGTGACTTTTGCAGAATTGGAGTTTTGCCCACAAAAAGAGCATAGAAATAATTGTGCAATCCTGCACCAAATTAATTTACTGTTACTAACTTTTGCTTAATAGAAACCAGTGTGTTTTAGTTTGTGAAAAAACTTCAGATCTTTACTGAACAAATGCTTCCAAATTTGAAAATAGTCCTTTCACTTTGATTTCTCATTACTTTTTCATAATACTACTTAAATGATTAAGGATTTTTTTCCTAAAGGCTGGCCTTGAAATTCTGAAACATACTTTTGAGCTTTTTCATTTTAATTCAGGGAATGGAATGTTAAGACTGAAGCAAAGATGTCTTGTGCCACAACTCTTGATAAAAGGATCCTTTCTTTTTAACTGTGAGAGGAAACTTTTAATCTTTCAGTAAGTTATTTGATATAGTCTAGTCACATATTTGCTATTAATTTCATCTCACAAATGCAAGGTTCCAGGGTCTTTTTCCAGCACAGGCCTGCGAGTAATGAAGGGTCTCAACCACCTCTTATTTGTTGCTGCTCGTGACAGTGGCATTGGTCACCTATTGAGTGTTATTTTTAGTATTTTTACCTCCTACAAAGTTCAATTTAATGGAATAATGTTCTGTAAAAAAAACAAAACAAAACAACAACAAAAAACCATAAAGCTTTTTCTTTTCCCATCAGCCCTTTTCAAAGATCTGTATCCTTCCATAAAAATGCTCAGAACAGCTGGGAGTAAGTGGCTGTAGTGAAAGGTCTTTCATTCCTATGGCCATCCATCTTTCACCTAAATCCTTCCTGTGAGTGAGAGGCATTCAGAAGTTGCAATAAATATGCTCCTGAAAACTATTGTGTTCAAGATGAACTAATGCCATCTTGGAACATGGAGAAGAATAGAATCTTGACTCCCTTAAGAACCTGACTGGCTTACCCATATCTGGTAATGTTTGCACTCTCCTGGGAACCAACTTTGTAATGAACAGCTGCTCTGGTTGGGAAAGCTGCTTAAGCAGTTCATCAGAAGTTCAACATCTACAGGCAATACCGGTATCAATGACCATTAGTACCTTTAGGTACCCTTGTGTTGAGAGAAAAAAAAAAGCAATGCAAAAAGTCCTTTTGTGGTACTGTGCAGGGCACTTCCCAGTGGAAATTGGATGCCAATCACTACACGTCTGAAGGCTTCACAGACATTGACCTGAACAAGTTCTGGGTTTTGCTGTGACTACTGCTCTTCTCACAGCTGGTAGATTTCATGTTGAGTTTCATACTTACTACATCTGATGCGAAACAGACTGAAAGCGACTTCTGAGAGGTCCCATTCATTTTGTGTGACATTTTGTCACCTTACTGTGACAAGGTCTTTGCTTTAAGTCCATGAGGCCTGGTTAGCTTTTCTTCATTGTCTTTTCAGATAGTAAAACATTTTGAGGACGGCTGCAGTGCCCTGATACAGCGCGGTCCTGCAGGGCGCTGCCCCTGCCTGCCTGGGCAAGGCAGCCCCACGGGGCTGTGCCGTCCTGCACTGGGGCCACCCCTGCTGGAACGGAGCCCAGGTTGCCGCGCTCCGGTGGGGACAGCGGCACAGGGTCCCGGTCTGAGCCGGGACAGCTGGAGCATCTGCCGCCTCAGCACTGCCTGGGCTGTCCCCCTTTGGCAGACACGGCGGCAGAGAGACCTGGTGTTTCTGCACGTACCTGGGGCCAGCCAGCTCCAGAAGTCGCATGCTTGCGGATCGTGGTCCCACTGGGCTGGTGACCTGCCAGTCAAGCTGTGTCCCACCCGTCCTCTTGGTGATTGGCTTGGGTCAGTGTTCTGCCTCTGTTCCCTAGATTTTAAAAGTGCATTGCAGGTTCAGATGTGTGCCTTTTTTCCTTCTGTACGTGTTCACATTAAACACGGAGTGCTGTATGGGGGAGGCCCCTCCAAAACATCTCTTTGTCTCCGCCGTGCTTATACCACAAGGTGTGGAACTGCTGGTCCAATGCCCCTGCTCTTAGTGCCGCCGTACTCCTGTGAAGAGGAGCTGGAAGCAGGGCCAGTGGGAGCTGCTTTCCAGTCAATGCGGTGGGCTCTCTGCAGCATTTAAACCCACCCTAGCTGTGGCAGAGGACTACAGGGAAACTTTATGAGCTTTTTGCAGTCACAGGAGCTTACTGGGGCTCCATCCTAATTACTGGCTTAGTGTTTCAGACTTTCATAATTGGAACTATGTCCCCTTCTGGCCTCTGGGTAGACTGAGATCCGGTGTGAGGATGATTTTCTAGGACAGGCAGAAATGGGTTAATGTTTGGCAAGTCAGGCTATCTAGTGCTGCTTCAGAATGATGTTGTCTCTACTTCCTGAGGTTAAGATTTGGTACTTTTTCAAATGTATGCATTTCAATACTCAAATCTGCTTGAGTGTTGTTGTTTTTGTTTTGGGTTTTTTTTTTAATTTATTTTGAAAGTGTAGTGTTCATCTTTATTTACTTCCTTACAGTTCAGAATTCTTTCATGTGTCCCTAATGTAGGTCTTTGCTCCCTTACTGGTGTCACAGTTCTGTTTCCTCATGCATGAGCCTGAGCAGTCAAATAATTTTGAAGGGTTTTTTATTGCATAGCAAAAAAACCTTTTATGCCTTTGCAGTAACCTCTGTGCATTCAGCAGTAGTGCATTTTCTTTGCTCTGAGGTTGGGTCCCAAGAGCTTGCAATGTCAATCAAAGTTTCCTAAAGTGAGTTTTCTTCATTAGCTGTAAGGAGAGATGACCATTAAATTTTTAGCCTAAGCTGTGTAAGTGATGATTGAAGCTTTTCTAATGTTTTTAGTGTCATTGTGGACCTTAAGGAAAGAGAAAACTTGGAGCTACAATGTCTTTTAAAAGACAAAGCTCCTTTGCAGACCAGAGATCACAGAATCACAGAGTCAATTAGGTAGGAAAAGACCTCTGAGATTGTTGCATCCAACCTATGACTGAACACCACCGTGTCAACCAGACCATGGCACTGCGTGTCACATCCGGTCTTTCCTTAAACACATTTGGGGATAGTGACTCCACCACCTCCCTGGGCAGCCCATTCCAATGTCTAATCACCCTTTCTGTGAAGAAATTCTTCCTAATGTCCAAAAACAAAGACCAAAGGTTGAAAATCTTTTGTTTGATTCTGTCGACATCTTTTCTGTATCTCAGTACTTAAATTATCAACTTTTAGCAATATGCATTCTATACAGGCAGCACAGTGAACAGAAACCAATCAAGTGAAACAGAGGGGTCATGGTATGGATCCGTTTCTCTTTAAAACAAACAAAATTTCACAATGCAGAGAACAGAGGTGAAGCAATAAGGAAGTGATTGTAAGCAGCAAGTAGGGAAGCAGAAGACAGTAATTAAGATATTTGATAAATTTGAGGAAATTGCTCAGGAATCTATATCTAAAGCTAATATTTATTTTAAATTTAGAGGCTTTGGGGGGAAAAAGTGGCTATCATTGATATGACTGAAAGGGGTAAATATTAAATCTTTAATATTTAAACTAAATAAAGTTTAACTAAACTAAACTCCCTGTTAAGGAAGTCTTGAGACAGTAGCAGCTGGAGACTTAGAGAACTGGGAATTGTCCCCATTAGCTTGTCAGAGAAAGTGCAGTTATATCCATGCAGTATGGGTAATATCTTTACAAGCTTTGTTTGAGTAAAGATCTATTGCTGTTGAAAGTGTTAATTTCAAGCCTCATCCATGTGCAAGATTGTGAGGGATAAGTAGCAGAGACCTTACAACTCATACACCTGACCTGGAAATCCTCCCTTGGCCCCCAGATCACCTTCACAATGCAACAGCTGAAACTGCTTCCAAACGGATCATGACAGCACTGATTATCTTTTGTGTCATTTGCTTATGGTGGGGATGTTAAAAAGTCAATTTCATAATATTAATTTATTTTAATAATATCCAAAATACTGTAGCACTTTGAAGAATAATTCAAGAATACTATAAGAATGTTGCAGCCATTCTGAAAGCTTTTACCAGTCAAGTTCTCACAAAACTGGAAGCTGAGATATAGAGAGGAGACTGTTCTCACAATTTTTCTCAGCTGTTTTCTATTTATTTTAAAATAATGTTAAAAATTCAGTGCATGATAAACGGAAAGCTCTAGTCTCTTGTAACATCTCGCCTGTTATATCTGTGCCAGTGCTCTTAATTCCTATTGTTTTCCTTGTTATTCTGTCCTGATACTAACTTTGAAATCCAAGTTAGCTTAATGCTGTGGATATAGAACAGCCTGGGGTGGATTTTTAAATTAGTATTATTTTCTGGCTGTACAGGATGCCGTCATGCAATGCACTTCCAGGAATCCAAAGTTCAGAAAAGCTAGCACTCTACATCAGTGCCTTTGGTTGTCACTGTGGGGAAAAAAGTTAATTCACTGCTTCTGTCTCTTCTTGGGACTTATATAGGGGAAGTGACATGTTGCTGCTGACCCCTTCTGTTCACAGGTTATCGTACTCCCCAAAAGGATAGCTCTTTTGTTTGTTGTCTGCACAGTCCATTTTGGAGATGTAATGCAATTTGGATTGCCAAACAAAGTTCTTTTGTTCTGTTAAGGACTTTGTCATGTCCTGTTGACTAATAGAGATGAGTATGCTGCCACAGAATGCTGTTCAGAATGATTGGCAGTGTGGGTGTTGAAATTGGTCTAGAGGATTGACTGTTGGTTTAAACAGGCACCTGCTGCACTGTTTCACTTTCTCCACCCCTTATTGGCTGAAGATTGCTTGGGATCTAGGCAATGACATTATGGAGATGACAGAGGGGAATTACTTGTGGTAAATGAAGGAGGTTGAAATGCAAAGGGGGTTATTGTTGCTATGTTGTTTTCCAAATAGGATGACTGGTTACCCTTTTGTATAACTTTAATTAAACAAAGTGCACCTAAATGACAGGGAAATTGCTCTATGGTCATAAGCAGCAGTGATATAAGGAACACCTCTGTATCAGATCTAGATGTTTAGGCCATAAAATAACTTGTACCAGATTCACTGAAAGTTAGCATTATCAGACTTAATGCAAATTTCTTTGTTTAGCAATCTTGTGATTGAATTTAAGTCAGTCAGCTGTTGAAATATTTGGGGATAGTTTGAGAAATAATATTTTAGCAATTCAGTGCTAATATATGTTAAGTTAATTAAGCACTAAGAACTGAAACAGGTATATCATCATAGAAGTCTAGATTCTTATAAGGTCAGCAATTCTACAATACATAGTAATAAATGCAATTCCTGAAGGTCAACATTAATATGGTTCAAGAATTACATCTTCAAACTGTATTAGGTACAGCCAATATTACTTTTGTCCATAGTGACAATATTAATTGGTTTAAATGCATTGCTTGCATCTAAGTATTACATGTTCATCATGGATTGGAATTTAAAATGCTTATGGGGAATTATTATTTTGCTTTTTTTTTATTAGTATAGAGGAAAAAGGCAAATAACAAGGGTGTCTTGTAAGCAATTTCACAGATTTTCTGCTGACCTAGTATAGGGAAGTGTTAAATTTGTCATCACCTCGTGAAACCAGGTCCTCTAGGTAGATGTGCTCATTTCACTTTTTCAAACAAGAAATCTGATTTTAATAAGTGAGCTATGGCCTCCAGGGTGAGGAAAAAAATTCAGCAATATTTCTCTGCAAACCTTCTTTGTTTTGAATGTCTGAGTGAATTCTGAATTACTTAGATTTCTAACACGGTAAATCATTCTGTTCCTTAATCATGACACAGCATAACTTTCCTGTCTTTGATCATGCATGCAATGAAAGATCTTTCTCAATTTTGTTAAATGCAAAAATGTGAGATTTTTAGGATACAATTTAAGATATGGCTTTTTTCCAAAACAAATTACGTTCTTAATGAATGCTATCGTGTTTCCATATCTTCCTGTAAAATGTGAGAAATGTACTAGTTTAGAAATGTTGCTGAATTATTGCTTCTGTGGTAGATGTATTTCAGTTTTGCCTCTTCTGTTTTTGGCCTCTACTGGCATTCTGCAGTTATTTTTTACTTCTGTCAGCTTCTCTGTCTAATGCTGCTGCTCCCATTAACAAATTGACTTGGATGAAAAAATGAATCTCTGTATGGTTGGTGTGATTTGCATGTTTAAAAAAACCTGTTATTCTGGCTCATGATTTGGAGCTGTGGAGTTATTGGTCTAAAAGTTGATATGGTTGCTTTTATTTGATATGCTTCCTAAACATTATCCTAAACCTGATTTTTTCCAAGTTTAGACTAGAATCAGAGTTAATGTGATTGTTTGTTTATTTTTTTTTTTTATGATCTTCTCTCCCATGTGCAATCAGATGCTTGGAAAACATCTGCTGCTCCTACTCAGGTTTTTGATCTCATGGATTTGCTAACTAATATTTTAGTGCAACAAATTCATCTTGTTTGTTTTTATTGTAGTCACTTTTTCATCTAAAAGTCATTACAATTTATTTTCGTACTGGTTCTCCATCTTTTCCCAAAGACCAATCTTCCATGCCAACAATGGTGGAAAAAATTACATTTGCTAACCATTTTGAGATTTCTGTGTATGTTTTACTAATGTACAAATCCTTGTCACCATCCTAAGGACTTTAAGGTTATAAATTCAAGCAGTTTGTAATGAGAAGAAATAACTTTTAAATCCGGATGGTGCTTGTAGTAATTAATGTACTCTTTGTACATGCATTATCTTAATTCTGTGTGATATACTATTTTTATTGTAATACAGCTACTGCTCTTTTCTCCCAGTATTTAGATTGCAGGAAATAGCTTTCTGTGAATTTCATGCCCAGTCAGAAAAAGAGACAGCAAATGATTGCACAAAATTGCATTTTTATGACCAGTTTCTAGGACTTTCAATATCAGAGCATTGTTTATGTTGTTCATTCACTGCAAACCAGCTCCCCTGAGAAATAACAAATATATAAAAGGTTCTTCAGACAAGCTCCTGAGATCTTCCTAGTATAGTGCTAGCTTTTGAATTGGATGATTTGAAGCAGGAGAGTGCAGGAATGAAGCAAAAAAAAAGTCTTGTCCTGTAATGCATGCCCAGGAAAGGTGTTCAACCGAGGGAATTCACAGTGACCTGATTCACATTTTCTAAATGTGGAGGTTTTGATTTGGTAATATTTTTGTCTTCATATGTACAAGTGCCTGCAGTGCATGCAAAGACAAGGAGAAATATTTTAATTCTATGGAAGTGAATAATAAATTGGATATTTGGTGAGATCAGGATTTCACTTTATGGTGTGTCTATAGTCTCCCCATCTTTTCCTGTTATACCACTTGAGACTTAAAGCACTCTTCATATAAGGAATTTTTATGGTGGAAGGAAAGTGGGGACACTTGTGTTGTCAACATAGAGTATATTCCTTGTGTCATAATTTCTTCCCGGATTTACTGTTTCTGATATCTGTTAAAATGAAATGTAAGAAGGGTCCCCTTCACTGCTTTTTGCCTGCTATGTGCATGGGTAAATTGGAACAGTGATAGTGATGTGGTTTGTGCAAGGTGACCCCTTTTGTCTCAGCCCCAGAGGGTGGCTGGGGAGACCCTGCCTGCTGCTGTGGGCTGGGGTTCTGCTCGGAACAGAAACTTGGTAGGAAGTGGGCTCATAGTTATGCTGTCTTGGGAAATTGGTTAGAGATAAATTGTAACATTGGCAAGTGTTGAAGATGTGAGCAAACACTACAAAGCTACAGAGACCAGTGTCCTGGGAGAGGAGGTGATGAATAGTAGGAAAACTGTCATGAAACTGTTTTATTCCTTAATATGAAATTCTGTTCATGAATGTTTCCACATGCTTGCTCACTTTGGAACCTCTTATAGTTTGATTTCATTGTCCATGCTTTCTGTGTGTATGCATGTTATACCCCATTCCTGTTGTTCTGAATTTTAAAATACGTCTCCTTAACATAAGTTGTTTTACTTTTCAAATGTGTAGATTTGCAACATAGTAGGTGATTTGGTACTCTACTGGTTTGTAATTAATCAGGGAGAGGGGTGGGGAAAGACAGCTTTTCTATTTCCATTACGCATAAAAATTTCTGTAAATCCATAAAATCTTGGGGAGACAATATTACCTGTTATAATTTTATTTCCATTTCTATAACATCTTTTCACACAGAGTGTAACCATCTTTAGAGAGGGAAAAGAAAATTACACCAGCAAGTACGGGTAGTAAAATATAGTACATGTATTCAGACACGAGACTGTTAGATGTCTATATGGATAGGTGACAGTTTTTCCTTACCTCCTATCTCCAGTCTTAAAATTTTGTGCAGTAGAAAGGCAAAGACTTAAATTTTGTAGGGAAAAGTTAATTTAAAATGGGGAAGAAGTCATTAAAATGGTAAAACATACATTACAAGTACCAAATATGCAAGTGGGGAGCATGGTATAAGGAACTCTAGTTGATCCCAAGGTTTTTAAAGCTTAATAAAACACATGCTTATGTTATTTCAGCTGGGAAGTTTTGAGATTCCTTCTGTCTAATTTGAGAATGTGGATTGAAGACTATCGCTTTGATGGATTCCGATTTGATGGTGTTACGTCTATGTTGTATCACCACCATGGCATTGGTAAGCATTTTAATCAGCTCCCATCTCAGCAGTCCTGTTGCAGCTCTGTTGCTGTGGAAATTGTGCTGTAAAACTCCCTCTTTCTCAGAGGGGAATCCATATGAGGAGCAACTGAGGTCACTTGGCCTGTTCAGGATGGAGTAGAGGAGACCTCATTATGATCTACAGCTTCCTCATGAGGGGAAGAGAAGGGGCAGGCACTGATCTTTTCACTCTGGTGACCAGTGACAGGACCCGAGGGAATGGTCTCAAGCTGAGTCAGGGGAGGGTTAGGTTGGATATCAGGAAAAATTATTCACCCAGAGGGTGGTTGGATACTGAACAGACTCCCCAGGGCGGTGGGCACAGCACCAAGCCTGACAGAGCTCAAGAAGCTTTTAGACAACACTCTCAGGCACATGGTGTGACTCTTGGGATGTCATGTGCAGGGCCAGGAGTTGGGCTTGATGGTCCCTTTCAACTCAGGATCTTCTGTGAATGCTCAAAAAATTCCAGATTTCCTAATATCTTGTTTTGTTACTATAAGGATGGATGGAAAAATCATTAATACATTTTCTGCTTATAAAATAAAATATTGTGTAAAATATCTATATTTTCTTAAAAAGGCTGACTGTGGTTTTTAAAACTTCTTGTCTTATTAGGCACAGGGTTCAGTGGAGATTATAATGAGTATTTTGGCCTACATGTGGATGAAGATGCTTTGTGTTACCTGATGCTGGCCAATCACATGATTAATTCCTTGCACCCAGAATGCATAACCATAGCAGAGGTAAGATCATTTTGCCATCTTCAGTGACATTAATACTGATTAGATTGCTTTGGGATATGAATTTCCTGTTAATTATCAACTCACACTTCGGGTGCTCAAGGAGTGACATGAGCTGAAAAATATTAATTAGTGGACAGACTTTGCCTGGTGGGGAAAAACAACTTGAATATGCACTTTGGGAATTTTCTCTGCATTAATAGGTTATTAATTAATGTGGTGATTTCTTTTTCTTTTTTTCCTTCATCACCTTGAGCTTGTAATGAGATTTGTTTTTATTAGTTTATTGCTTATGCATGATAGCCATTTGTCAGTAGTGCTTCTTGGTAGTAAAGATTAGCAGACCTACTGATGTTTTGCATATTTTGAATTATATTGGTATATCTGGCAATTACCCTTCAAATTAAATGCAGTCAACTTATAAATGTTGAATGTATAGGCTAACTTAAATTTGCTCTTAAGTTTCTCCAGGCTTCTGGAGGAGTAAATAGACTATATTACTTGAGCTGATTGAGATCAATTAATTTTTTTCACTAAAAAAGGAGCAAAACCTTGAGGTGGTTTTATTCAGCTGTGGGCTTATTTGAAATGAAATCAGTTAATTTTCTAGGTAGTCTTAGATTATATGCCTTCCTACCAATGAAATTCTGAGTTTAGTTGTCTTGTATTACCTGGCCTAAGAGTTCTTTTTCTTAATAAGATGTGTCTTTGGTTTGTCTTGCTTAAGTTGAGAGCTGCTTCTTTTTCAATACATAATTTTCTGCCTCGGGAAGTTGCTACATGAATCATAGAACTGATCAATGTTCTGCGTGGTTAAAGGAGAATTTCAGAAGGAGAAACTATTGGCATAATTGAAAATTACAAAAGGCAATGAAGAATGTCTGCTTGCCTATAGAATCAGTGCCATGTGAGAAAAATGTTTTTCTCTAGCCATAACTAATTATAATATATTCCTTAATTAATGTAATTAATTGGTTATTTTTACGGCTTTTTAATATTCTGTATATTCACTGTCTTAGTAATTGCTAATTTTTTAAGTGTTACTGACTATATGCTTATTTTTCATTTTGGTCTTTAAATAAAGTGGTGATTAAAGTTCTTTATAATAGGAAGAAAAAATGTTAAGTAAAATTATGTCGTGCCTGAAGTATTATAAACACAAACAGGCAAAGAAACAGTATGCTGTGATCTCAATTTTTTATGCAGCTCATTTCAAACCAGGTCTGAACAAAACAGCTGTTTCCTGATAGCATCATAGAATGGCTTAGGTTGGAAGGGACCTCAAAGATCATAAAGTTCCAACACCCTGCCTTGAACAGAGACACCTTCCAATAGAGCAGGTTGCTCAGAGCCCCATCTAAACTGGTCTTGAACACTTCCAGAATTGGGGCAGCCACAACTTCTCCAGGCAGTCTGCTCCAGTGACTAACCACCCTCACAGTAAAGAATTTCTTCATAATATCTAATATAAACCTACTTTCTTTCTATTTCAAGCCATTACCACCCTCACAGTAAAGACTTTCTTCTTCATATCTAATATAAACCTACTTCCTTTCTATTTCAAGCCATTACCCCTTGGTCCTGTTACTACATACCCTTGCAAAACGTCCTCTTTGTCATTCTTGTGGGCTCCCTTCAGGCACTGGAAGGCTGTGATTAGGTCACCATGAAGCCTTTTTTTCCCCAGGCTCAACAATCCAAATTCTCTCAGCCTTTCCTCATACCAGAGCTGCTCCATCCCTCTGATCACCTTGGTGGCCTCCTCTGGACTGGCTCCAACAGCTCCATGTCCT
Source organism: Climacteris rufus (assembly GCA_013398175.1). Lineage (NCBI taxonomy): Eukaryota > Metazoa > Chordata > Aves > Passeriformes > Climacteridae > Climacteris > Climacteris rufus. Next base: position 448,960 of record VZRZ01002845.1, read on the forward strand.
TCCTGTGCTGGGACATCAGGGATGGACACAGCACTGCAGGTGGGGTCTCAGCAGAGCGGGGCACAGGGGCAGAATCCCCTCCCTGCCCTGCTGCCCATGGGGCTATGGATGCAGCCCAGGATATGTTTGGCTTTCTGGGCTGCAAGTGCACATGGCCAGCTCATGGCCAGCCTCTCACCTCCCAGCACTCCCAAGTCCTTTTCCCCAGGGCTCCTCTGGATATGTTAATCTCCAGCCTGGGTTGATGTGAGCCTGGACTGATATGCCCCAACCCAGGTGCAGCCCCTTGCACTTGGTGTCTTCTTAAACCTCATGAGACTCCCATGGGCCCGCTGGTTAAACAGGACCCAATACAGATATCACTGAGAAAGGTGATTCCTAGCTGCTGCCAGCACACCTGGTGTTGTGGCCATTCCATGGTCAAAAACCCCAAAATTTTGGCAGTGACACCAGCCACGGAGCAATGTATTAATAGACTCGGCACAGCCACTCCTTTCAATGTTGCTGCCTTCAACTAGAGTTACAGAGGAGAATATAGCTTCTGCCCCCAACTCTCCCACGGCCCTGAAGTCCTTTTTGATCCCCCTTGGAGCACATGTTGCCACTTCATTGCCCCCTACATGGAAGATCAGTAATCAGTTATAGTCTGAGGGCTGTACCAGACTAGGAAGTTTCCTGGAGGAAGTACATTTGATGGAAGATATACTAAAAAATACTAGTTATGATTTTTTTTTTGTGTCCAGTTAAAGTTTGTAGATGTAGACATAAATACAATTAAAACTGGAATTTTACTTCCAAAAATCTGACTTTCAATATTGTGACTGAAGTAATGAGAGCTGCTTAAATCTCAGACTTGGACCTTGCCCAGGTAGGCATCATGGCATCACAGGAAAAGGCTTTTGTTTCATGTCATTATGTCCTGTGTAACCTAAAGACTATCCTTCCTGACCAATTTAGGAGAATTATTGAACTTTTTCTCACATCCAAAAGTTTGGAAATAATTTCCACTTCACTATTTGCTTTTTACAGTGTGTGGAGTGTGGGTGCAGTTTTCTGTGTGATCTAATGGCTGCTGACCAAAGGGGGATAATGCCCTCCTTTGATCTCCTGGCTTTGCTGTTCACACAGCCCAGGATGTGCTGGCCATCCCTGCTGCCAGGCCAGGCTGCTGCCTCATGCTCAGCTTGCTGCTGGCCTGGAGCCCCAGGCCCTTCCTTCCCAGCAGAGCTGCTGCCCAGCCTGGCTGACCCAGCCTGTATGGACACAGGAGGTAACCCATCCCAGGGTCAGGATTAACTTGATGTCATTCTGTGCTGACATTTCTGTTGATTGATTCTTCCAACCAGTCAGGATGGCAGCCCTGCCTTCCACCCCTGGGATGCCATCCCTGAGCTTTCTGGTGATCTGCTTGATCTCATTACTTATGTCAGTGTGTGCATGAATGACTTCAAGTGTAAATATCTTTTTCACCAGTCCAGTGCAGCAATTGGATTGAAAACTGGATTGAATCCAGAAAACCAGAGTGAGCTTCCTAATTAAGCCCTGGTTCTAGTCAGCATTAATTCTATAAATTCTCTTGTGTAGATGTGAGAGGTGTTTGTTAATCCATAACTGCTGTCAGCGAGAAGTCATTCCCCCACAAAAGTTAATAAAATTGAGTACTGATGGATATTTTGCAGTTATTGGAGACTTGCATTTTCTGTCCAGATAACTTTAAAAAAGAATGCTGTGTGATAAAATTGCTTAACAACATGGTGAAATAAATATTTTGAGAACTTGGAATTACAAATTTAAGAATAGTCATCTTCCATCAGTATGAAACTGGAAAATTGTGCAGTAAGAGCACATCACTGTCCAGGACTAGCTGGCTCAATAGGTTTGGTTTTGTGCAGTTGGGAAAGAGTAGAGGTTGTATTTTTCTTCCTTACTCTACTTTATATTTAACCTTTTTTTACGCCATCCTTTATGCAAAATATCAATAAACAAAATGAAGGTTTAATTTGTCTTTTGTTGACTACTTTGTACTTTCTATTGATTACTTGGAGCTCAAGAGAGCTAATTATTTCAAGCTCTGTATCTACTGAGATCTCTTCCCATTCAAATATCTACTCTGTTAAAATCTTTTGAGGTAAAATATTTGATGAGAACAGTCATAATGTTTTTGTTTGTAACTTTTGCATTCGAACAGCAAATCTGGGTGTAGTAATAACTGACTTAAATTTATTCTTTTCTCCCTTACTCAGGTCAGTCTGTGAAGCTGTTCATAGAATGTTTGTATACAAGTAGTACTACATGGTAGAAAACATGAACTAATATTTGCAATGCTATGAAAGTTATGTTGTGAGGCCTTTGATCTGTTTCAGGATGTGTCTGGAATGCCAGCTCTTTGTCGTCCTGTCGCAGAGGGTGGAGGGGGTTTTGATTATCGACTAGCCATGGCCATTCCAGACAAGTGGATACAGGTGAGAACTTCTTAAAAAAATATACATTCTGTTCTTCAAAGTGAGGTGTTTCTCTGTCAGTGCATACACATAAACACTTCTGAGTCCTACTGACAAATTTTGCTTTCTCTTCTGTTGATGTGCTATTGAAATAAATTCTGACAGGTTTGAGCGCAGGTATTAGAGGCTGAAATGAGAGCTGTCAGATGTTATGTAGGTTTCAGGTGAGGAAGTTCAGGAGCTGGTATTTGCATTCTAGCTGATAATTGTTTTCTTCATACAATACGCATAAGCTCAATTTCTTTCAAATATCCTGTATTTGCAACAGCTGTAGAATGTGTAATCTGTATTGAATGTGAACAGGTAGATAAAAAGTTAATCATATGCCTATAAAATTAAAAAAATCCAATAAAGAATCACTCAAAAAATGTGCAATAAACCCTTCTGACACTGGGCATAGTAATTGGCACTGAACATAGATAGACCTGAAAGTTTAAGCACAGTAAACCTAAGTGAATTATACAAATACCTGCAATTGGTACAGGGGGGTTAAAGTCTGTAAAGGCTGAAGAACAATAATTTATTGATAAATTCTGACTATGGTAAGGATTTATATCACCTTTTCCTTAATAAAGAGAATCACAAGAAAAGGAATAAAACACTAATTGATCTCAAAAGCTTCTACTGAAGTTTTAGAATATGTTTTTCATTTAGATAGAAGATTACACCCAAATCTCTCAGGCTATCATGATGATCTGGAAACAATAAGTGTTTTATGTGACCATTAATGCTTCAATAAATATAGTGAGTAGCTAAAAATAAAAAAAAAGAAAACCCAAATTAACGTGCCTTCAGCATCTTTCAATTTTTTAACTACGAGGTAGAAGGTCAATTGAAAAACATATTTCAGACCTCTTTTCAGAAGATAAACTTGACAGCTTTTCCAACAGAGACAGCATCATTAAATTTTGGAATGTGTAATTTAGATATTTCAGTCCTGGAATGCAGCAAGGACTCTTATTTTTTTAACAAAAAGTACCTAGTTGTGATGTTTTGGGGTTTCTTGGATTTTTGTTAGTTTTTTTTTTAGTTTTGTTCCACACTTTAGGACAGGCAAGATGAGCAATTTCCTAGGAAGGCAAAATGCAAGTGGCCAAGTTCATATTGCATAAGAAAAAAAAGACAGACTGTAGAATTTTACAAGTGCAAAAAATTGATAATTTAATTTAGCAGTCTCTGATATGGTCTGCTTAATTAAATTCACAATACTTGGATAGGAAACATAACTGTGCTGCAGTAAATTCTGTTCTTTAACTGGAGAAAATCTCACTTCTTTCAGCTTAAACATGTATTTGACGAGGGACAGCATGGGACACTGTTGGGATGTTGGGTGCAAATCAATTATGATTGTGATGCAGGCAGGAAGCTTCTTGCTAAGGAAACTGCAAATAAGTGACCACAGTAGAGACACTGAGTTAGAAGAAGAGTTGATGCCCGTAGTTTGTTACCACATTTCTTGAAGGGAAAAATAAAGCTGAAATGATTGGAAGGGAGAAGTTTAAAAACAGCCTATCAGCTGTTATCAAATTCTGCTAGACTGCTTGCTCTCATTTCTCCCCAGCTTTTAAGTACATACTTGTTAATAGTAAGTTTTCTAGGCAACTTGCTAAAATCAGCTTCAAAACTGAAGAATCTCCAAGAGATTCCATGAACTAATGCTGAGGGATCTGTAAAAGTAAGAAAGATAAAGGGCTTCTCACAGCAGCGGCTGTACTGGTTTGGATTAAGGGTAGATGTAGTACATAATATGATACTGCATAGGGACCTGGATGTGTTGAGAGCCAGAATTTACGGACTCAAAAAAAAAAATCAACAAATAAAGGGGAAAAAAAGACTGCTTAGGAGTACATGGTCAGTTACAATTAGAATGTTAAATTTTACAGTGTGATATTAGCCATCTTGGTGTTACTGCCTTTTTATCACTGCTATTTTTATATCTATATATTTGCATATATGCATTTAAGTTGTAGTGATCAATAGGGATCTATAAAGTGGTGTAGAAAAAAAGAAATATTAACACTGAAATTGAGCTAGATTTAGCAGAGGAGGAAATAATGTGATATGAAGCTGAAAATTCCTATTAATGGGATTTAATTTAAGTTGCTAAAAATCAGGAGGTAGCACCACACAGACCAGTGGTTAAGCTTTAGTTGGAAGCTCCCATATGCCAGGATTGCATCTCCTGACATTGTTAACCAGGTGTGTGTGCCCACATATTTCTTCCTTAGTTTTGGTGCAGTGCTTTCTTGCAGGTCCTATCAATCACATCATCCACTGTATCAGAGGATTCACATGATAAATGGCAAATCCTGTTGTCTATGATTCCCTGTGGAGGTATAGGAGAAAAAAGTATTCTAGTTATTCTATTTATGTGGTGAAATTGAAAAGAAAAAAAAAAACTCTTTGAATTATCAGAGAAAGTTCATCACTTCAAAACTTGGGAACAAGAGAATTTGAAGCAATACCGTTCACAATCCATTGGAAAATTCTGTGCCAAGGTAATTTATGTACTTTTAGTTAAAACAGCAATAACTTTTCAATGATATTTCTTTTATTTCTCTAGATAATTAAGGAGCTGAAAGATGAAGACTGGAATATGGGCAATATTGTGCATACATTAACAAACAGACGGCATGAAGAAAAATACATTGCTTATGCAGAGAGTCATGACCAGGTATCTTTAGCTCTTTATTTATTTATACATAAGCAAGTAACAGATCTCGTTTAGAGGTTTGGTGGGCTGTATTTTTTAAAAATTAGATAAGAGCTGAATAGGATGGCAAGACTTTCAGTAGCTGGGTAGATTGGACTACTGCTCTTTTTTTTTACTTTTAAAAATAAATTTGTTTGGGTTTTGTTGTGTTTTTATTTTGTTATAATCCTTCATTTTAATAAAGGAATCCTTCCTGAAGTCGGTGGGTGATGTTAGTTTTCAATTTTGTTTTCACAAAATGAATTGTAGCTTCTTGTTTTGTCTGTCATAGAACATAGGAAGGTGTATAGTCCATGATTTTGAAAATCTTGTTTCCGTTAAGTAAGCTGGAACACTCCTTATGATAAGCATAATCAATATCCCAGTTTAAGAAATGTATTTGTGACTGTTGCATTCCCTTCATGAAAGTCTTTCCTCTCTGGAAGGATTGCAAACACCCTCTTTTAAGACTTTTTATTAGGAAATGGGTATTTTATTTAAGTTACCTATCCTCAGCTCTTTCATTTATGTAATAGAGGTTGATATTCTATTCCCTCTACTTTCTATCATAAATGTCAACAGAAGCGTCCAAAACAGGTTCTATATTTTATTTTTAAAAGCACATTCTGAGTTTACCATTCATTATATCCATTTTGTATGCCTATTTATTTTCTAATCTCAGACTGCTACAGCATTCACTTAAGGCATGGGAGAACAGCCATATCAAGAACTTCAGACATTACTTGGATATGTATATTATTCTATGATAATTTGTTTTCCTCAAAGCTGATTCTTCATCCTAATGCATGACATAGAACATTACTGTTGCTGTTCTTTTATTTCATGCTGCTTTTTAGCAATTGAGTTGTTTTCCATATCACTGTGCATTTTCAGCTTAGAATCTCCTACTTTGGAAAAAAAATCTCATTATTTTTAATTAAAATAAATTGATGATTACATATGTACTTCACACTGATATGTGAAAAGTAGGATAGAGAAACAAAATGAAAGCATAGATGAAATTCAGTCTGCAGATGCCTGAAGTGAGACGTGAGGGTACAATTCTGGTTTCTCATATGTTGTAGTGGGCTATGAGCTGACTATTGCCAGTCAGAATACAAGGCCCTATGGTTATAAGAAGTGTGTGAAAATAGCAGTTCCAAGGCTAATAGCTGTCAAAAGAGCAGATGCAGTCCTTGGATTATTTTGAATGGAATGGAGCAAAGAGCAGAATCAGTATGCCACTGTAGTCTTTCATGGTTTCTGTGCATTCTGAGTGCTGGAGGCAGGTGTGGTCCTGTATCTCAAAGGATACGCAGCATAACTGGAGAAATTGCTGAGAGAGGGTTGGTGAGAGGACCAGCAGATGCGGATTGATCGCCATAAGAAGAAAACTAAATAGAATAAGATTCTTTGAGGTAGCAAAGAGATCATTGAAGGGGGAAATATATCTGTTTATAAAATCACAGCTGTCATAGAAAATGTGAATAGGGAACACATAGTTTCTCTTCCAATGGAATGATGAGGGGATATTAAATGACACATTCTGAGTCCAGAAAATAGTTGTTCATTGCAGTCTTCAGTCTTGACATTGTTGCATAGGATTATTTTTTCTTTTAAATAAACTATTTTTTACTTATTAGAGAATAATCTATGTATGCTGTTATATTGTCATTTAGAAAATGAAAGGATGATGGTGCTTTTCAGCTAGACCTGTTTACAATTCACCTGTATCTCTGGAGTTTAGTAAGCTTTCATGAAAGAGCATAAAACAAGAATTTGGCTTATTGAGCAAAAATTAATGATTTAAATATAAGCATTTCAAAATGTTTTCAAGTACCTGCCTGCTAATATATTGAAAAGCATTTCTGTGGCCTTTCTTAAGTAGCAGTAAGCACTAACAAGTTAGTAATTCAGGTTTTTTAGTGTGAAATCACAGAAAACCAGTTGCATTCTTGATTGCATATAAATGAATGTTTCATACTCACTTTGCATGTCTAAATCAGGGTTTTGTTAATATTCATTTATTTTTACATTCCAGGAACTTTACTTTAGATGTTTGCTTTCTTATTTTCTATGTTTTCTATAAAATTCCCAAATGGTAGGTCACTTGTGACTTACGGAGTTGGTGCTGTTATTTGACATCTGATACCTGTAGGCAACAAAGTTCTTACAAGTAATTATGCAGTTTGATCCCATGAGGTGAAATGTAGGACGAGGGGTTAGACAGCTGTTAGTCTATCATCATATACACTCAATCCCACCAGTCCAGGAGCCCCGGTAACCATGTGGAGGATTGCAAGAGGAAAACAAACAATTGGGGCTGACATCCAGTCCAGGCTCATCTGATGGACATCTCTGCCTCAGTTTACATCTTTCTTTTTTTGGCAGCAAATCAGATTTATATTGCACATCATGCAATGCACAGATGCTGCAATGAGAATGTAGGCTCGCCATGACCTGATGGTTACTGGCAGTGGCAGGATATTTCCTTCAGGAACAAGGGCTGGATCATGCACAGAGTCATGTCCTTGGCTCCTCACCGATCTTCCAAGTCCTAGGATAGAGAACACCTGCTTAAAAAAAAAAAAAAGAAAAAGTTAGAAACACTTCTGTTACACCTCAGGGTTTTCTTCAGCGTTTTTTTGAACTGTTGTAGGCACTTGTTGGTGATAAGACACTGGCCTTTCGCCTGATGGATGCAGAGATGTACACAAACATGAGTGTGCTCATGCCTCTGACGCCAATTATTGATCGTGGGATACAGCTTCATAAAATGATTCGTCTCATTACTCATGCACTCGGAGGAGAGAGCTATCTGAACTTCATGGGTAAGTAATCTTCGGGAAAAGTCTCTTATTTTCTCATCTGCAGAATGCTTGGCAGGGAAATAAAAGTCTTATATCCACAGTATTTATCACAGAGCTGAAATTTGGACCATAAATGCTTTTATGGATTTAGTACAAAAGGTAATATGCATTGTTTTTCTGTCTGTAAGATGTATTATAAGACAAGAAAATGAAATCAAGATGGTTCCTAACTGTAACAGAAATAACTTTTACAACTCAGACTAGTATTTTAATTGTTCTGCAGTTTTGTCAGGTGGTGAGCCGTGGCTCATGCAGCTGGGTTGTATGTCATCTCTGTTCTTTTACTCTCCTAAAATTTTTAGGGATAGCTGAATTTACTAAAGATAGCTCTGTGCTTATTTCAGTTATTAATTGTCAGGAAGTAGTCTGGAATCAGTTGACTTATTTCATTGCTTCTTAGTGCTTAATGAGGTAGGCAAAGACAAATCACAGACACAGGAGGCGTATTCTGCTATCAAAGCACAGAAATTGTAAGAGTTAATGGTACTTTCTTTTGGTTCATAAGCTGTAAAATACAGCTGTTGCATTACTTACTAAGCACAGTTGCTACAAGAAAGTTCAATTGTAAGTCTAATTTAATCAGCAAGTTACAGTTCCATGTAGTCATCTTAAAAGTTGAATGTTCTTAGATTTATCCAAAATTCCAAAGCTACTTATGCTGCCTGTTCTTTACCATATTCATTCCTTTAATTTCTTTGGAAAATATTTTACTTTATAGTAAAAAATCACAATTTTGTAATGTAGTCTGACAAGTTCTGTATGGCAGTTGTGATAATCTCATGGGGAAAAAGGCTGAAAGCCTGCTATAAAATCACCATCTCCATTTTCTGTAAAACTTGAAAATTATAGAAATTTTAGCTTAGTATTGTCTTCTACTTTTATAGTTAAATGTTTACTTTATGAAGTCTAAGGGGACTGTCAGATGTATAATGTCCTTCTTCCACAATAATATATTTAACAACATATTTTTGGATGAAAAAAACTAGAGACTATAAGACAATGGTGACACTGAATTTAGGCATGGATGTACTGGTACATGTTCTCTTTCTTTGTCTTAGAAGAAAACTCAGAAAATACTGTGGTGTTTTTCGTAAAAAGAATCGAAGCAACTTCAGTACAGAAAAAAGTAATTCACCTATACAATGGTAGTAAAACTATTGCTTCCAATAAAATGCAGGGTTTTATTTCTCAGGTGTGAAGAAGAGTTAATGAAATAAATATTTATGAAGTGTACAATCAGGGACCAAAATATTCAAGGTATGAGGTGTATGCTTCCATTCAAACTAGTGATACTACAATATTTAAGGAAGCAGGTGCTCACAAAATACTCCAGCTAAACTGCAGGTGTCTTTGCCCAGATTGACTTGGTAAGATTAGAAAAATGATCAGTAATGCAATGTGGCACGTTAAATCCAGTGTGTCAATGCTGGCTGATTGAGCAATTAATATTGGGTATCTTTGAGTACTGCAAATGGTTCAGTAACTGCACTAGAGTTTGCTGTATGTAAAAGGTGAAAAATTGTAATAAATGTTGGAGGAGAAAACATATAAATTCACAATGCTGGCAATGCTGTGTACTTAAAATGCATGTTGCAACATGCTATCTAGTTAAGCAAATGAAGTGACAAATGAGTTCTTTAACTTGCATTTTTCTGTGAATACTGAAGGTAAGAGAAGCCTCCTGTAGGGTGGGGGAAGGAGTTTAAATCTTCTTTCACAATGCCTGGAGAAGGCATTCCAGGTGCCTCTGTGCTTTCCTATATCCTTCCATTAGATGTCTTGTACCTTTTTCTTCTGAAAACAAAGACAGCAAAGAAACACACTGCCTTCTTTGTGCTTTGCTCACCCTAAGGAAAAACAAACCTCATCTAAAAAATATATCATGAGTGGAAATCTGTGTTCTCAAATATATCCTGGAATTTCTCTTTGAAGATCAGGAACAATATTTAATTACGCACATGTAGGAGCATCTTTTGTGCTACATATATGTGCAAACAGATTGCTGTTGATAGAAATTGTGCATCAAACACTGGCTGTGGCTTTCTCTCATCTTTCTCACTTTTCACACTGGATGGTTCTCTTCCCTTCCTATATCTTCTTAGAGATCTAAGAAACCACTGCAAAAATCCTGAAAGTTGTGATTCTTATTTTTCGTGTTTCTATTTAATTTTCACAGAAGGCTTTTATTTTTCTTCCCAATTGCTTATATCCCAGTATTGGCAATGAGTGATGCATGCAAACTTAAATGTGAATAGGAAAGTTCTGTCATTTCAGTAAATTGGTTCCCTTGTAGCAAAAGCCTTTGGGAGCATTCTTTCCTCCAGTCTGTGCTTTGGTTTTATGTGCAGCTTTCCAAGTGATCTCTTGGGCTTCGTGTGTGCATCTGGCATGGAAGACTTCACCTAGAAAGGGAAAAACTCCATATGCTTGGCTGAAAATGAGAATAACAATGATAAACATCCTGCTGTAGTGAATGCACTCTCTGGAAGGCCAGTTTGTTTCATAGTAATGGTAAAACAGTAGCAATTGTTTTGAAACTTTTTTGTGTCTAAATGATCATCTTTCCGAGCAGGTGGAGAGCAACAATCCCAAGGTAGCAGTAGTTTGTTCAACCCAACTCCCGTTTTAGACAGATTTTAATACTGAGATGGACCAGTACTGGTCAGAAGTTGTCATAGAATTTTAGGAAGTCACAGAAATTCCAAATCGTTCTGCACCTAGGACCCTAGGAGTACATGTACCTGCTGCTTTAAGGTTTTTTTCTTTACTAATTTTCGATGAAGGCATTGACACAGACAATGCACATTTGAATGTCTGAACTTTAATGACACCTACAGCCTCAAGCAGTTAGTGTGTGTGCATGTTAAATAGTCAAAGTAGTCTTTTTAATTGTAAATTATTTTAAAAACCCTCTCTCTTCCTACTCAAATATTTTTGGTTGTAGTTGTAGTGATATTGAAATACAATACACATCTAATTAACTTAAAACCAGAAGAGTATATGCAAAAGTATTTGGGGGCATAGATCTCTGCCCTGCCTAAAATCAGGATTTAAAAACAAATTCAAAATAAAACCCCTGTATCTGACTAAAATTCTCAATTGTCAATTTTAGTCCCCTACAAAATAACAAAAGGGTTTGAGAGTTGAGTATAATTCCTCAATCACTAACCAAGGACTAATAGGAGTTGCTGTAAGACTTCCAGAGTATTACAGGAATCTTCTGATCTCAGCCTGAAAATAAAGCAACCACTGTTGTTATCCAATAGTGTTTAACTTCAGTGTAAAGATTCACACATTTCCTGAAAATAATACTTGACCTTATCACTACAAAACTGTTCTGTCTGTACATGCTTTCATTTTTCTTTTGCTTCATTTTCCATTCTGTACCTGAGGACTAGCTGTAGACAATCATAATTGTTGTTCTTTAAATTTTCCTTTTCTATTTTCTTGTTCATTGCTTGTGCCCTGCACTTAGGGAAACCCTGCAGGACAAGTGAAAAAGCTGTGCAAGTTCTTCAATAGATTTGTTTCCATGTTCTGTCCTTATCTTGCAAGATGCATCTGTTTGTCTAGATTTAGACAAGCAAGGAGAGTTGTTTTATTGCCTCAAACATACATATCCAAGGGGCCTTAAATAGCATTTTGGGTCCTTGAGATCCTTCATAGCACAAATACTGTTTTATGCCACTGCAGGGTCTTGCTTTTCATCTTGCTAACTATCATTTTCTTGGTTCTTTTTTTGTTTGAAATTGGCTTAAGCTCAAATTTATTGATTTAAATGGAGATTAGTTACTACATGAACCTCTAGCACTATTTTTCATGGCTCTCATATAGTAAAACAACTCTTTATTAAGACTCCAGAGACCAAATCTCACTCCCTGCAAAACAACTTTTGAGACTGTATATATACATATATATATACACACATATGTATCTCAACATATAGCTAGGAAGTGATTTGAAGTAACTAGAACATTTTTTGCAATCATGAGCATTGACTGATGATGTTACTGTTTGGGTTGACATTTACCTGTTTCACTACTATCAAATTTGTCTCTTAATTTTCCTCTTTCCCACCTGTTAGTTCATTTACACAGTAAATGAACTAAAGAAGTTTTATCCACCTTCTCTAGTCTTAGGATGTTTTGCATTCCCCAAAATAGTTTTTCCTCTGATGGTTTGGTGTGATGAGACCATTTTCTTTCTTTGCCCTTAAAACTGAAATGCTATGCATCATCTATTCCTGAGAGTATTTTAGAGAGAGAAACTTAGATATTTTTTCATTTATTTACTTTTAAACTGAAAGCCTTAATTTTTGCTTTATTATTGTTTGAAGAACACAGATATAGCCTCTAAATATTATAACTTTATATAACTTTACGCTATATTATAACTGCACACTTTCAGCACAAGTGTTTTAGAGGAATTTCCCTTTTCTATTGTTTAAAAATGTAATTTATTACATTTATTCTGACTCTATGGGACATGACTAATATTCTGTCCTGTCATATTTGTTGAGGTTTTTTCCCTCCATAGTTATAAAATTCAGAATTTCGGTAAACTATAATTAAACTATTTACAGGTGGCATTAATTAGTTTTACTTAGCTGTCTTCTATGGAAAAAAATAATTAAAGATAGAGCCTAGTACTAAATTGTATTTTGTTTTCATTTTCTTGACCTTAAGTTCAAATAAGTTTAAAATCAACAAATTACCTCACTTTTAGACATTATTGCATTTTTAATTCAGAATGCAACCATTGTAGTAAAAGCTCTGTCTTAAAAACACGTCTCATATTTCTTGGGAGTTGTGCATATAAAGACACAGTTTTGTACATAAGGATCTGTTTTGATTAGTCTTCAGACATTGTCCAAAATTAAGATTTTGGTAAAGGACAGAATACTTTTACCTGGTAGTGTGGAAATATGAGAAGTTTTATAAATTTGTTAATATATTGAAAAATGTTTATATCTACCTAGCAAATTCTTATACCTATGTATGCATAAAGATTTCTTTGCTCAATGATTCATGAACTGTGTAAGTAATTAAACATAGCCATCTTACACTTTCTATGCTCTAGTTAACTTTGATTCAAACAAAATGCTTTGAATATTTTCTGTTTATATACTCTCAAAGGCTTTAAACTGTTATGTATTACAATTACTTTAAAAAGCTCATGGTTCTATCTATGAACAATTTGTTAATCATTAGTGCTTCAGAAGAGCCTTCACATTGTAGGATATGTAAAAATGCCTTTGTGAGATGATTTGCTCAGGTCCTTGGTTGAAAGACTCAATACTAAACTGAAAGGAAATTAAAAATACTTTAAGATTTTCAAGTTGATCTGTAGATAAAACTGAAGCCCAGCATTCAGGTCTCCATTATAACTTGCCTTTTTGAGAGAGAATAGACTTGTTTGGGGGGTTTTCCCTCTGTTGTACCTTCTTCAATAAGTTCATGTAATAAGATGTAGTTTTCACACAGAACTTGGTTTCTGCCATGTCACAGAGCAGAGGAGTAAAGTTGATTTCTGACATTTTATCAGTGTCACTAATGAAATGCTTAGTACAGGACATCACTCATTTCCTGAATGCAGGTGTCTACAGAAGTGATCTACCTGATAAAAACTAAATCTGTGCACAAACTTTGTATGTAAGAGCAGGGAAAAAGGTAAGCCTGCCCCATTCAAGCAAGGGGAAATACAATCTCGATGTTAAAGCTTTTGTCTTTTCTGCCTACTGTGCACTGTACTTCATGCAGTTTTGATGCTGATAAGTTACGTGCTACTTTGGAAACAAACCAGTGGAGGAATTATCCCCACACAAATATATTGTGAGAGATTCCAAGTCAGAACTACAATTTAATAGGAGAAATTAAAATAAAGGCAGTAATACAGAAGCACCAGCCTAAACTGACAAGGTCAGAATACAACCTGACACCTTGTTGATCAGCGTGGTGATAGCAGTCCAGTTAAACAGTGGCTGTAGTCGTGTTGGAGTGATGGATGTGGTCTGGGTTGGAGTGGTGACCCTGAGGAAGAAATCCTGTCTGTTTCTTGGGGTCTGGTGGTTGTGGAGTGCCTCTCCTCATGGAAGTGGGTGTTCTGTGTTGTCCTCCCCACTCCTTTTATGCAGGTAGGATGTTCAGTTCCTCCCTTCAGGGCGGGACATCTCAAAATGGAATGATGTAATTTCTGAATCATTCCAGGTGGCCTTGATGGCCCATTAGTGAAGATGATCCCCGCCCCGCCCCCCACCAGAGTAGCTGCTGCTTCTCAGAGGATGTTATCAGGGCTGAGTCACTGTGTGAAGAGGCATCACTCTGCCTTGCAGGGTTGTCTCTCTTTTCTCCCCTATCTAATGCCCAGCTTGCAGTCTGGAGGGTGTGGGGTGTGGTGGCCAGCTGTTGTGAATGACCTGTCATTAACAACCCATCAAGAGGAGATGGAGATGGTGATAGAATATATTCCTTTGGTTACACTTTAATGTAACCCAAGACAGTTATCAGTATTTGTACAAAGTTACTTATTTCTGAAACTCCCAATGCTGAAAAGAAGCAGCAGCAGACTCTTGCCACATCCAGCTGTATTTTACTTCTACTTTTTGCAGTCTGCCTGTAGTCAGTAGTCTGGAAAGGGCTGAGAGAAAAATGGAACTATTTTGTTCAAAGCCATCTACCAAAGAGCAAAAAATTTTTTCCTGGTTATACTTTGTAGGTTGGCTTTTAAAGAGATAAAGGTGATCCAAATCTGGTAATTTAGCAACATCAAACTCTAGTGAGCTGGTGCAGGAGCATGCAGGAGACTCTGTTAATCATAAGCCTACCTTTGGTGACACATTGCTCTTTCTCAGCCTGGTTTTGGGCAATGCAGAGCCAAATAGAATTAAACCCCACATGTTACTCAGTAAGGAATTGTTGTTTTGAGACATGACTGAGCAGGTGACATTTTGTATTTGTAAAGTCTGAGTAATAGAACCTTAGGCATATATTCCAATTTGGATTTTAATGCATGCAGTTGAGGTAATTTGAAATTAGTTCACTCAGTAGTGCCATTAATTCCCCAAGTCAATGTAGCTTAAGCTGAGATAACACTTTGTGATGACATTGGAATAAAAAAAGAAAAGATATCTTTATGTGTTCAAGAGCATCTTATTTTCACAAGATGTTATTAGGTTAAAATCTTTTCATTGTCCTAATTTTTTGAGTCCATCAATCCAACACACACAGATGAATTTGCCAGAATAAGAATTTGAACAACACTGTAGTTAAATTTGCATTGATCTTCAAGAGACAAAGTATTTTCTGTTTTTCCTGAGAAGTGGTCAAGTCTGCAGAGCAAAGCATATTAGCACTAGAAAAATCGTTTATAAATGTTGACCTGTCTTTCTCAGATGTCTTTTGAGATCTTCAATATGAAATTACACAGAATCAAAGCATGTTTGTGTTGGAAGGGAAACAACCAAAAGATCATCTTAAAGGTCATCTCATTCCAAGCCCTCTGCGTTCCACTAGACCAGGTTGCTCAGAGCCCCATTCAGTCTGGCCTTGAACACTTCCAAGAATGGGGCATCCAGAGCTTCTCTGGGCAACTTCTCCAGTGTCTTACCAGCCTCATAATAAAGATTTTCTTGCTAACATCTGATCTAAATACATCCTTTTTCTTAAAACTGTGAGGGCATCAGGTGTCACTGCAATGCATCACTGCAAGCATAGACCACGTGTTTTGATTTGGAGTTACATTTCTGTTGTAATTTGTTTTAACCTTGTTGAAGTTTGCAAAAAGAAATCCTTGCAAACACTCTAACCCACTTGGGTGTGCTTCCATATGACAAGAGATTTGATGTAAAAATGTTTTTGTATAGTATCAGTCATAGAGAAGTAGCTGTGTCCTAGTGTTGGAGGGAGGAGAGGTGTGTGAGGAAGGAAGGTGATCAAGACAATAGGAGGATGAAGGAAGCACACACACAGCTTGGTGGTAGAGTGAAATGGAGGGTTCCATTAGCCCATGACAGTCACTTTATCTTTCTAGCTAAAAAGATGCATTCCTATACATAATTCAGGGTAAATTATTTCTGTGAGCTCATGGAAATTGAGAGAAATACAGTGAAAATGAGGTATTTTAGTTTTACTTCAGAGTTGAATGTTATGAGGTTAATCTTGAGTGTGAATGTAGAGCTGATTTTAGTAAGCTTTCAAGAAGGGAGAGGTGGAATTTATAGTGGAGTAAATTAAAAAGGGTGTTTATGAACAGAGTAAAATTACTTTTGGCTGAAAAGAAAATGAATTTTGTTGGAGGGGAATTGTTTTTGAGGGTTTTTTTAGATTTTTTTTTTCCAAATAGTACAGGTACTTTTTGAGTTGGGATGCCTCGTTGAATATAAACCACTTCTTCTGTCTTAATGTACTATGTAAAAGTGCAGAGCAGGAGGAGTAATAGGACAAGTGACTAATGTCTCAAGGACAACAGAGGATTATTCACAAAGCCAAAAGTATTAGAGCAGTCTTTTTACAGCCAGAAGCCTAGGACTTTTACTCAGTTTGGAGAAGTATTCAGATCTTTTTGTAAAATTCAGAGCAGGTCCTGCAAGCAAGGTATTTTCACTGAATATCTTCTCAAGTGGCATTTTTAGAGAGATTATTTAAAAGCTATCTAATAATCCACTCACACCTGATTTAAGAGTCAATCCATAGACTATGAAGCAGCTCCCTTAAGCCTCTCATAATTTTTTTTTTTAATCCAGCTAACTGCTAATACAAAATACTGCAGGAAAACCTGGATCATCTTGATGGTTGTATTATAGGTCAGCACTTTGTGCAGCCTAAGCTCACAACCTTTATCTTCATAATGGAGAAATGTATGGTCTTATTTCAAAATATTAATGGGACAAAAAAAATATCTGACAGAAAACTTTAACCTGTGTTAAGACAGAGTGTTAGATTGGCAGCATGCTTTCTACTGTTTATCTTGGGCTTCTTAAATCTATGAAAAGCACAACTTTTGAGATTATGATGTCTACTTCTTACTAATTGATACATATCCTGAAGTAAAAACACTTTTTTTGTTGTTTTTCTCTTACTGTAGACTTCTGTATAGATTTCTTTTGTGCGTGTGTTCTCTCTAGGACTGGGGGAATATGTGTCAATGACCTTTTAAAAACAAGCAAATAAAGAACTTGGTTCAAGCTGAGGTGTTCTTGTTTGTTTATTTTAGTGATTGGTTATTTGCTGTAGTTTCTAATGGCTACCACCGTTTTAGCAAGCAAGGAATTGTGCATAATATTACTTGAAGGGAAAAGTTTGAACATGGATGGACTTCTGTAACTCACATTAGTCTTTCATCTAAGCTAACGTAGTGCAAATGCTAGTTATTTATAGATGCCAAAATACTATATAAATGTATATTCTATTTTCCAAGTCTTCACTTGTGTTTCTATGCCTTTTTCCTCCTTCTATACTATTTAGCTGTACTTACACAGCTTTTATATTTATCTTCTTGAACATGTAAATAGTTAATTCTTTAAAATGCTGTATTTTTCGGTGCATTTTATTTAGCCTGGACAAAAGGAAACTCACAGGTGACCTTATCACTCTCTACAGCCACCTGAGAGGAGGTGGTAGCCAGGTGGGGGTTGGTATCTTCTCCCAGGTAACCAGGGATAGGATAAGAAGAAATGCTGTCAAGTTGTGCCAGGGAAAATTTAGATTGGGTATTAATAAACTTCATCACTAAAAGGATGGTTGGACACTGGAACAGGCTACCCAGGAAAGTGGTGGAGTCACCACCCCTGGAGGTGTTTATCAGATGTGTAGATGTGGCTCTTGGGGACATGGTTTTGTGGTGGACTCTGCAGACAACAGTAATGATTCCATGTCTATTTGAAGTCCATAAATTGATAAGTACGCCAGATTATTGACCTATTAATTTCAATAGATGTAAAGAAAATTTACCTAATTTGTGCAGATTTCCTTAGTATGTGAAATTTATTGTTCTGTTTGAAGAGAGAGAGAAAAAAAGAAAGAAAAATCAATATTGCAATAAGCTCACAGTTCTGTCTGTGACTAGTCTTAGAAACATAATAAACTTTTTACTAATATCCTGCTTTCCTACATATGGATTGGAAGGGGATGTCCTAATTAAATATGAAGCAGGGAGTTTTCTTCCTTTAAAATAGTTTTCTTTTTCTGGAAACCTAGATGTACTTGAAGTTTTCAAAGAAAATGTGAAAGCCCCTTTTTGTATTTACTACTTGCTTTTATATTTGTAGGCCAGTAAGACTGTATTTTTAGAGTTTTATTTCCTACATGGAAGGCTATTGCTTGGTTTGTACAGTGCACATAAGAATTCAGACCTAAATCCATTGCTTGCCTCTGGAAACTGGAATACAGGAAGAGGCCGGTAGAAATAAATAAAATTTATCTTAATAAAGGAGCTGTCTACACCTTATATTCTCTCAGTAAGCTTTTGATTTGTGTTGCTTTCTGTGATGTGAAAATGTTGAGAACACAGAGAGTCCAAGCACACTAGGAACAAGGCATAAAAAAACATAAAAATGTGTGACTGACGGGTTCATGTTCCCCTCCTCCTCAGTGCATAACTGCAAATGTGGAAATGTGTGTGCTAGGATTGTGTATTGAGGAAAACCTGTAGAAGGCAGATTCAGGAGTTTGGTGCAGAAGTTGTAGGATGTCTTTCTGTAAGAAGACTTTTTTGATTTCCCATTTTATAAAGGGATGATGTGATCCATATCTGAGATACCAAGAGACTGGGCTCAGGGACATGAGAAGTTTTTGCTACTGTCCTGTTAGGACTCAGTCTCTATTCTTCCCTCCTGTTGTTACCATGATGTATCAGGTTTTCAAAGGATATGCTGTTTTCTGACAATAAAATGTTCCCATTAAGATCTAAATAAGAAAACAAGTAGTGAGATAAGCTACCACCATAAAGTGGCTGTGTAAAGGAATGAAATGGAACAAACCAAAATGAGTAATGACATTGGCAAATAATTTTTTGCAGATAAAGGTGTAATTTTACTTGTTTCAGAGGATTCTTCTCCCCTTTTTTATAGATGATCCATGCAAAGCATTTATCACTTCAGCAGGTTTATTTTTTTAAAGAAAAAAACCACAAAGGAATGAAACATCATTACTGAGAAATTTCATATGTCCAATTCAAAATGTCTTTGTGCAAGTAATCTCTGATGGTTTCTTGCCTGTGTTTTGTGTTTTGCTTTTGTCATTTTGAATTTCCATATAGCATTGCTGGAGGGGGAGAGGAAAAATCATCTTAATGTTTGTACATATTTGGCTTTCTTTAAACAGTTGTAACACAATGCTGTTCAGACATGGAAACAGGTTTGGGTTTTTTTGTGTTTTGTTTTTGTTTTTTTTTCCCTGAGATCCAAGTTTACTTTTTCCCTTGACAAATAAGTTTTGTCTTAAAGGCACAAAAAGCATTATGTGCCTAATAGGGTTGCAGTATATTTTCAGCTTGGCCCCTAAAAAAGCTGTATCACTTCTTTGTCTACAGTGCAATGACAGCATGAAGTGTAGTACTTTGCATTCATATTTCAGTGAAATGAAATGCTATTTTTGGAAATAATATTAAAAAAAAATGAATGCATGCATACAGAATAAATTCCAGCAGTTATGTGAAACTTTGGGGTATGGAAAGGAGCAATACTTATGAAAATAGGTTTTTAGTGAAAAGTTGATAAAGAAAAAAAGTTGGAGGTGGCTACTTATATGAGGTAGGTTTTATTATTTTGTACATTAGTTCAGAAGTATTTGTTTCAACACTGGAAAACAAATTAAAATTTTATCATGTTTCAAGAAGCTGTAATGTAATCTAGAAATAATTTCTACTCTGATTCTCATTTATCAGTGTAAATTTGTTTTCTATCTATTAACTTGGTGTCACAAGAAAAATCTAAAATTGTTAATTTTATCTTGAAAGGCTCACAGCTTTGTTATGCCTTCAGCTGATTCAGATCTTGGGGCTAATTTAAATATGTTTCGAGTAGATGATGAATACTGTCATGTTTGCCTCTGTGTATATAGCAAATTGTTGAATTTCAAAGCCAGAAGGGATAGCTGTCATCTGCAAATAAAGAGGCATGAGATAATGGAATGAAGAGAGGGGATGGCATGGGATGGCTCATGGTAAACCTCTTTTTCTTAGATGATGAATCTCAAAGGTTCACAGTTCTAGACTGTTCTTTTACAACTATTTACTTGTTTCCTAACCTCCTTTGAACAAAGTTATTTGAAAAAAAACATGTGTGAAGACAGATGACCAATCTGGCTTCCTGATACCTTCCTTTTTCATGGAAATGACTCTAGACAAAAGTTAACATTCCTATCTGTGAAGGCACTTGTTCAGAGTCATTCCTTCCTCGGTTGCCACAAGAACACACTGTCCAAAATGCAGCTTTTCCTCCCACCTGCACCACAGGGACAATAAGGAAGAGCATTTAATCACTTTCCAGTTAAGCCCCTCAGAAAGAGTTGGTTGTTACAAAATCTTGTTTAACTTGCTATCAAATTGAGGAAGTAAACTGTGTATCTTACAATCACTTCAAGCAAGTCGCTTTGGCCATTTTTGGTAGCTCAGTCACAAATGTGACTCCGTGTTCTGAGACAATCTTCCTAGCAATACACACAAGGCAAAATATACAATTTCCACTTTCTCATTGGCTTTAGGTGAGGAAAAACATTCTGAACAGTGTCTTTCTTCACAAAAGCTGATGGCAAGAAGCACCATGATGATAAATTCAACAAGATATTTACAGAAAGTCCTTAGACATTTTTTAGCACTCCTGTGTCTCTTTGAAATAAAAAATAAAAAACACAAGAACCATCACCAGTGGTTTGAAGTCAAGCAGGTATTCTCTGCTTCTTTTTGTGAACCCATGCTGCTTGGCTTATATGCCTCATACTAGTATTCTTAATGTACAGGCTGATATGTACCTGGAGTCACAAATGTAATGTGCCCATTGTCAGGAAATGGAGTGTGTTAGTGGGTCTTGGAATTCCCAGCTATTTGAAAAATTTTCTGTACTAAATCCTGAAAATTTGTAGACGAAATAGAAACTTGACAGAAACTCTGCCTGATGATACTCTGAGTACCCCTTTAATGCTCTATATCAAATGACCTATTATTGGGGAGCAAATGGCCATAATCTTTTCTTTAGGCTTTCTGGTTGTAGTAAGTGATTACCTGAGGCGGAGTGGAATTATGTCCCTTGAGTCAGGGCATATTGTGGCTCTTCTGATGTCTCTTAAAGCTGTTTTTGTTTTTTAGGCCTGCCCTTTTCAGAGCTACAAGGGAAGGAGAATGTGAAGGAGTAACTAAACATGCAGAAATGACATTTTTTTAGCATGACTGCTTTTTGAAAGACTGTGGTAACATTGTTACAGTCTGGTTTGTTTCTGTATTATGTTTTAAATTTCCAGAAACTTCTTGTTTTAAGCCTGTTCTTCAATATTGTGAAATTTATTTTTTCCTGTTTCCTTACATAACAACCCACCCACCAAAAAAATAACTCAAAAAGCCCTCAAACAGACAGCAACAAACCCCCACTCCCAGCCCAAAAAAAAAAAAAAAAAAAAAAAAAAAAAAAAAAAAAAACAAAAAAAAAAAAAAAAAAAAAAAAAAAAAGAGAGACCATAAAAAAGAGATTAAGGCCTTCCTGGACAAATTTGCTCAGTTCTTACAGATTTTGGTAGCTATTTTATAATTCACCCGCTGCTTGCAGCAAAGATGCCGTCAGAGTACCAATTCACTGAGTTCCTTTTTGTATCCGAGCAACTGCATTTGCAGTCTCCATGTGCCCACTTGTGAAAACACCTTCTTCAGTGACCCAAACAGGGACCTGCTATATAAATTTGCCATGTCTATGTTGTGCAAAATCATTTATTTTGAGGGTTTTATTTCATAGCCTAAAAGCATGGCATCAGAAGTTCTCGGTATCTGGGGTAGCTAATTGTAGATTAGTATTAGAAGGTGCTTTTCAGAGGCTGGTTCTTAATTACAGCCTTTCTTTATCCTCTTCTGGTGTTGTAAAAAGTCATAAAAGAATTTTGACAATATGCAAGCATTATGTTGCTATTATATTTTAACTTTTCCATTTTTGTTTTTATACACTGAGATGCAAAAAAAGATGTCTCAAGGATCAGGTTTCAGATGCTTAAAAAGCAAATTTTATAACACTTCCTTTCATATAAGATGTGCATGTGTAACGTCCACATGAAGCAATTGCAAACCTATGCTAAATTTTAAAATCTGATGCAGTGAGCTTTCCAAGACTAAGTATTTTCATGGAAGCAGCACATCTCAATGATTTTAAATGAATTCTGATTTTTAACATTCTTCAGGTACAGTCAGTCTCCTTCTGATAGCCACCATGTATCTTGCAAAAAGTTCAGAATAACTCTTTGGAAACTGTATGAGACTTGGTCACTATCATTGTAAGGAGAGAGAACACCAGGGTAATTACTGCCTTGACATCATCAGAGGTTTTTCTCATTAATACACACCTTTTGTGCACCTTCATTAGTAGATCTCATTTACAGACAAAGCATTTCAATTTAAACCATGCATTTTCTTTTCCAGTACTGAGCAGTCAACTTTAGTTTCATGTAGACTAATAGTCATACGTCGTTCAGTTGATTATCAGGCAGATGAGACTTTTTAAAACCTGCTCCTTTTGTAGCATGACAAAGTACTAGAGACCCTGACTCCTGATCTCTAACTGTGCTTTCTGAAAAAAAGCAAACTTGCAAGCTTCACATAGGAAAAAAAAGGCAAGCAACAAAAAAACTAAAAACCCACCAACAATACAAATGTTTTCACTTTAGACGTCCTGGTTATGATTGACTCTAATGAGCAGAGACCTTGCAACAGATGATGCTGTCACCATAAGATTATTATGCTAGGATTTTTGAAATATGCTAACCAATAAACATGACTTAGAAAAATTGCTTTCAAGTGTCTTGTTAGAGTCTTACATAAACTACTCATCATCTTTCATTTTTTTTATGTGAGAGGATCTTAAAAAAGAAAATCCCCCACAACACAAAACCAAAGAAGCAGAAAAAAGCCTCAAACTGTGAAGCTAACAATGAACAAGTTGAAGGGGGGGTGGAACAAAAGAGTCTAAAACAATGAATGCAAAAAGTACATAAATCAATGCAGGACTTTCTTCTGATAAACACACTAATTTTGTTTATACCAACATAAATACTTACCATCCACTGAGGATACTGCTTTTGAAATGCACAGCAAAGCAGCAGTTTTGTTCTTTGGAATATCACTGCTGATTTTCTTCCCAGATTAAGAGTCAAATTATCGTGAGAGAAAATATCAGGAAAGTATTTCCACTTGATAGAGTTTAAACTGGTTATGGTACTTGATTCATCTATTTATTTACTAGTAGGCAGAAGGAAAATGAATCATAATGTAAATGTACTGTCTAATTTGGCACAGGCCTAATGAGAATTTGAAATTCTTGCAACTTCCCCTTTCCTCCTCAGGTTGCTCAAAATATTCACACCTCCACAAGGAGGTTTTTGGCAGACTTGTTTTAACCTAGCTTAATAGCCAGCTTAAATAATTTTGACTTAATGTAGTGTTATTCTTCGTTAACCATTCTTCTTTATCTGAATGACTGTTAGATGCTTTTTTGAAGAGCCACATATTTTAACTTGAGTTATTAGATTAAAATTCCTTCTAAAACCCAGCAAATTATGCTGTGTTGGTTTCAGTGGAAATGCCAGAAAGTAATGTATAATGGTTTCGTGGTTTTGCTATGTTTTGAAATAGAGCTAGAAAACACCAAACCAAGATTTGTATTGGCAACTAGATGTAGCTATCATCCGTCTTTCCCAAGATAATACCTTATGCAGAGTTACTCTTACAGCTCATGCAGTGCATTAATTTCACAAAATTAGTGTGAGCTTAGTATGAGCATTCCAAAGCTGCAGGATGAGAAGTTTGGTTTTACTTGTTGCCCACACTGAGTCCTTTGTCTACGCAGAAAATTCTTTTTGTGATTCTCCTTATCTCGTGTATAATATTTACTTCAATAACTTTTGCGGTGCCTCTGGAAGTGGCTTGCGACTGGGTCTGGCCTCACTGGGCCAGGGCCGGGGGCGGGGCCAGTCCTTTCTCCCCCCGCACGGTGCAGCTGTGATGGCGCAGCCCTGGCTCGGCAGGGGCTGTCCCCGCCTAGGGGGACAACTCATTGGTTTCCATGCTGGGTGTGTACAGTGACTCACTGGCCAGCGCCCCTGTCAGTCATTGTGGTCCTCCGCAGTGATTGGCTCTCCCAACTGCCCTTCCCTCGCCTCCATCTTATAACATGCCCTGACCTCCATTTTGACTTGTCTTTACCGCACCATGATCCAGTAAATAAAATTCTGCTGGCAATAAGCGGAAAAGAACCCTTTCTCGTCTCTTTACTTCCCTGTATAAATTAAACCGCTGTGCGTGAACTAAGCCTAGATTCTGCGGGAGTTCTGATGCCCGGCTCGCCTCTGACTGGGGACTGGATGAAGTCAAAGTCGCTTCTTTCAGAAAACGAGACCGATGCAAAAGGCTCCGAGTTACTCACGCTTTCTGCCTGTGGCAAATAACTATAGAAAAACAGATTATTTAGCTGATATATCCCATCTCAGGACTATTTTAAACTATTAACACAGTGTATGATTTTCAAAATGTGTATTTTGTATTTATATTCTCCCCAGCATGTTTGAGTTTTACAGATGGCTAATATTTCAGTCATCCCTCAGTAGTTGTCGCTTTCGGAGGGTGCCCAAGGGCTAACCAGGGTTGCGACCTTCCTAGAGAAAGCGTCCCGTAAGGGAAGAGCCTTTCCAGGGCCTTTGCAACTTCTCCGGTGTTGTGGTGCCTCTGGGCATGGCTTGCGACTGGGCCGAGCCCCACAGGGCCGGGACCGCCAGTCCTTTCCCCCTCACCACATGGTGCTGGTCCTTTCCCCGCCCCCGCGCGGCAGCTGGGGTGGCGCAGTCCGGTTCGGCAGGGGCTGTCCCCGCCCAGGGGAACAGATCATTGGTTCCCATGCCGGCTGCAGACAGCCAACTCGCTGGCTGGTGCCACTGTCAATCATTGTGGTCCTCCACAGTGATTGGCTGTCCCAACTGCCCTCCCCTTGCCTCCGTCTTATAACACGCCCTGAGCTCCATTTTGGCTGTCTTCTCCGCAGCATGCTCCAGTAATAAAATCCTGCTGGCGATAAGCGGAAAAGAACCCTTTCTCATCTCTTTACTTCCCTGCATAAATTAAACAGCTGTGCGTGAGCTAAGCCTAGATCTGTGGGAGTCTTGATGCTTGGCTCGCCTCTGATTGGAGACTAGATAAGGCCTGAGTCGCGTTATTTAGGAAAACGGGATCGATGCAAGAGACTACAATTTACTCACGCTTTCTACCCGCAGCACTCTGGAGCGACCGGTGGTCTCAGAGAGTGTAGCTGCTTTGGCTACAAGTGGTTTCAGCTCATAGTGATTCAGTTCCTTGGTGAGATTAGCTTAAATGAAACCACCTGGGCAAGCCCGGGGACGGAGAGAGATGAGGGAGCCTTGTCTAGTGAATTCCACAGGTAAGCTTTATTCAGCCATCCCTGTGAAGGGAACCAGAGGCTAGGCTTTTCCCTAATAATCAGGGGAGCTCATAGGGGGTTTATATGGGGAAGGCAGGGTGGGATGGACATTAGTTTAGCCGACAGGATACAGACTATTACCATAAAAAGAGCAAGGCATGTTGGGGGTAACTTCTGGTCACTGTGAGTTTTAGGAGAGTTCTTATCTCTGGAGATTTGGCCCTCAGGCATCTTTTCTCCAAGGGAAAGCAGAGAGCTCCAGCGCCAGTGGCTGGCAGCCCTCCACAAGTAGTAGCCCTGAAGCCAAAGGAATAGTTGGCCAATCTTTTTCCAGTGTCAGTACTTGGCATTTATTTTCATCTACTGTGTGAAAACAAACAAACAAACAAAAAACAACAAACCAAAACCAAAAATCCTCAAACCCTAACCTGATACAACTTTGAATCCGCATGCATGATTATTTAGCATCAGGCTCATACATTCTTTTGCTGTGAGGTAGAAGTACAATAAAAATTTGAATGTCTTCCTGCTAAGTAGTGGAATTGAAGTAATTGTAGAAAGAAAATGCACTGCTGAACAGTAGGAAGGCTGGATTTTGCCAGGGCTATGCTTTTTTATCAGCTCACTGAGGCAAGTCTATTTCTTGAAACAAATTATTTGAGAACACTCTGTAAGAGAAACCTGACTTTAAAATGCTTGCAACTCTCCTCATTTTGGAAGGCTTTTTGTATTCTGAAGCATTGCTAATACACAATTCTGGATCACAACATTTGCCTTTCTCCTTAATGATGGGTTTGGGTTTACTGGCCAAGCACTACACACATTGTGCTGGAGTGGTGTTGTCAAACCCCATAATAACTGAATGCTTTGAAAATACACACTTTGAAATCTGTGTGTTCCCAATCTTTATTTTCTGAACAGTATGTAATTGGAAGATATGATTATGGTCAAAAACTTCTTTGACATATGTTGCCATGATGTTTAATTGCTGAATTAGGAACCTGGAAGGATTCTAATGTAAAAAGTTTCTTATCTAATGTGATTGATGTGTGTCTTATTTCAGAATAACTTTACTGTTTTATCACACTTCAGAGTAGTGAAATTCTCTGCTAACATTCAAGATTTTCTGCATGAGTTCTAGAAGTTGATGTCAAAATTTGTAGTCCTTTTTTTTTCCTGTAAATTTGTGAGTTAGGATATTGAATTTTATTTTCCATTATGGTTTCTGCATATTTTTTTTTGTTTTGTCCAAGAATGCAGAGAAGGCCTTTTTGCTTTGCAACTTATCTTAGAGAAAAGTGTTGGATGCTAAACTACGTACAGTCCTGATTATACAGGGATTGTATTCACTCACAGCAGGTTGGTTAATTATACATTCACCAGAACTGTGCTGGACTGTCAAATGTGGGCTATTTTAAGCACTGAAAGTTGACATGCCATTCAGCTGGCATCAAGCACAAATATATCAGATTACTCTGTTGCTCTTCAGTGCTCTGCACAACTTTCCCATTTGTTCCCTATATCAAAGTGAAGTGCTTGGACATGTCATACAATACATGTCTGAAAGACCTGCTGAGGACCATGCTCACAGATGGGCATCTCAAACTCCAAGATAACTTTAGGAGTGAAGCAGATCTCTGTATGAATAAATATCAATGAAATGCCATTAGACAATGAGAAATAAGCTCCTGGAGTAAAGGCTGTCACTCTTCAACCTTGTGTTTGAAATGCAAGCACTGTTTCCGCCTGGCTGCTCTGATAAATCTAGAGAATGTACATTTGAAAACAACAGCGATAACCTGCCAACAGTAACTTCTGTCTCATGTATTTTCACAAATAATTTGAGGAGAGAGCAAGCAGGTGGCACATCCTAAATGTTGCTGAGTGCACTGCTGGAAAACATGTGGATATTTTGGTCCCTGTTGCAATGGAGTCTCCTATAATGAGAATGTTGCACACTGGAAATGTTCTAGAATAGGACTAGCTCACATGCAATACACCTAGCTATTTTTCTGCTTGATTTTGCCATTTTTCTGTTTGTTCCAATTCTTTAGCAAAGATCCTTGCATATCTAAAGTATGGCTTAAGTTAGATGTTAGTTACACCTAAGATTTCAGCTGTTGTATTTAGAAACAAACAGTCCATTTGGTTGCTTTTTTCTATATTATGTTTATATATATCTTTGTGTACATGCAAGTTCATAGTGATGAGACACTACAGTAACAGGTTGCTTTGAAACAGTGCCAAGTCCTGCAGAAAAAACACTGATTGTACCTTCCAAATTCACAAATCATTTATGTAACATTCAGAAAAAAAAAACCTCTATTTCCTTATCTGCATTAAAGCATCACTGGTATGGGAACTTGGAAACACCATTGGTTGGTTTTCTGCATCAGAGGAGTCTTAACATCGGCAGCCACAACCTTGAGACTGAGCACATCGAGGGTCTCTGCACTCTTTAAGAACTGTGCCATGGTGCCCAGGTGCTACTTCAGTTGCTGTACTTGCTGTTTGGAGTTTTCCATTTCTTTGAGGGAAAGGTAGTGTAGCAGTATGATGCTGTGCCTTTTCAAAGACTTTTACAATAATCACATAATTCTGTTTTTGGAAATGCCTTAACTGCCCATGTTCACTGGAAACAATGGCAGATGAGAGATGTTTAAAACTGTGAAGGTCTTGAGAAGATGCATTTTAGAGCAGTGTTTTGGGGGAGTTAATAAACATTCTCAGCATGGCAGGGTTGAGCCAGCCTCAGATGGAGGGCAGGAGGGAGCTGGCAGAAAGAAGCTTTAATGTAGTCCCAAAGCATTGATATGAGTCTGGGAGGAATCTTGGGAATGTACTACTTTGAGGACATTAGGTAAGAACAGGTTTAGACCTGCAACCAGAAGTATACTCTGATGGCTGATTTGTACTGTTTCAAGAAAACAAGACTTTTTTTTTTCTTTTGCTTGTTTTTCTTTTTTCCTAGTTTGGCATAAGTATGACCACCCTGATGTGTAGACAGTGGAATGAGTTCTCAGTGCATCAGTTAGTGCATCAATTCTGCATAGGAAGTATGTGTTAGGTAGATAAAAATATTTGTAATGCATATTATGATTTATATGAAAGAAAGCAGCCAGTTTCCCAGAATAGATGCTATGCCGGCTGCAGATGGACCCTGTGTACATTTGAGTAGAGCCTGAAGATGAGAGAGCTGAGGTTTTCTGTGCATTATTCTCACCTTTCTGAGGGTTGTGTGAAGACCATGTTCAATCAGCCCTGTAGAGATAAGGAGGATGTCTGTGCATATACAAGAAGAAGCAGTAAAACCTGCTGAGTATTTCTGGGATACGACTTCTCTCATATTCAAACATACTTTGCTACTTCCCTGTCTTTCTGCTACTCCAGATAAAGCCATTTAATTTAAACATTGTTGTTCTGATGCTCTGTGTTATCTTTTGCTGCTGCCCACTTCTCCATCCTCATGTGTTTTTTCCTTCAAATTATTTTTCACTTGTTAACTTTGCAGAGCTTCTCACAATACATATTCCTTTTTGATTACTGCCATTTATTTTAGAATGCCTTTTTTTCCCTGCTTTGTTTAAAGTTTATACCAAATTTTAGTTTGAAATATCCTCATTTTGTGCTGTTAACAAATGCATAGTTATTTAAGAAATTAGATTTTTTCCTATAACAAGAACAGAATAATACTGAACTTTCATTTTTAATTTACTTAACATGAACAATTTTAACTTTCCTATGCATCAAATACTATTCAAGTGGTCTTTTTCTCCAGTTTACATTTTCTTTCTCAATCCTTTATATACCCTTTCAAAATCAGACAATGAAATTCTTGCTGACACCAGCAAGAAAACTGCTATTTGTTGGATATCCCAGGACTAAAGGATTGCCACCTTTCTTGGACCTCATTCTGTTTCAATCTTGTCCTAAACTCACTTTGTAAGCCTATTAACCTGTCAGTTGTGGTACCACTCAATACTTGGCAATGCCCCATGCTGAAAGATTTAACTAGAACTTCTTTGACTGCATCTTCTGTTCAAGCAAGTCTCTTGATAGCTATATTGTATGTTTTGTTGGATTTTGGGTTTAATTTTTTTTGTTTATTTGGATTTTTTTTTGTAACATTTGCAATGAGTTGTGCAATATTTCTGTTCTTAAATATTTTAGTAAGCTCTTGGAAGTGGTTGACTAAATAATGTATACTGTGCATGTACACATAGAGCCTGTAAAAATGTCTCAGTATCAAAGTCAGTCTTTTGTTTTTACTTAGATGCAACTGATAGGAAACAGCAAAATGGGAACTGTTTCAGTGTGAAAGCACCACAAATAGTTTAATTGCTACTTTATTTTTTTTAGATATGTAACATGAGGGCATGGAGTAAGTTTTAAGTTTGAAATACATTAATCTACACTGGGAGAGGTGTGCTGAAATGTAAACTTTCAGGACTGAAAGTTGCTAAGAGTAGATTAATAAAATAAATATCCTCTCAGTGTCTCTTCTACTCCGGTTAACTTTCTATGATACTTTTTTTTTCTTGTCAGTTAGTGTGAACAGCAGAAACCTTGCTCTGCTCAAAAAAGCATTCAAGGGAAAACATTCATCTGCCTTTAGGATCTGCCTGTTGTCAGTGGCACTACCAATATTTTATTGAATACTCCTTTGATGGAACTCTACAAATAAGTAAATGAAAGAGCAATTTATTCCAGATTTTTTTTTCTGTGTAAATATAGTTCTGCTAAATATCAGCATGTGGGCATAATCATCATATGCTCTTCTGCTTCTGTTGAAAAATAAAATAAATCATGGTAAGCAATGCTATGGCCTGTCCACTGTGCCTGTGCCTGGCTACTCCTCTATGTGAGAAACCTTTTCAGTCATCAGTCTTTCCTAACAGAGGTGCAGAGTTGGTGCTTCTGAGCAGAATTGCTTGTTTTCTTGTTATTTAATTTGTGTTTTTTTGGTTTTTTTTTCTCTGTAACTGATCTGACAAAAGAGAGCTGTGGGTTTGAAATATGAGAACTGAACAATGCCATTTAGTATGGTTGGAATTTTAGTTGGAACAATTGGAAAATTATCTCCTTTAAGACCTTGGATCTGTTTTATAAATGTTATAAAATTGTGTGGTACAATAGCTCCTAACTTTTAAACATCAGCAGGAAACGAGTGAAGACAGACCAGCCTTGATAGGAAGTGGTAATGGGAGAGAAGCCACAAGTACTGTATCCCTGTGTGATCCAGGGTGACCTTTTTAAGCACTCAGTCCTTTCCTATTTCTTGGATACATTGGAGGCATCCTTCTCTTTTCTCATGACTGTATCCCACCAGAGGAGGTGCATTATTTGGTCCTTTAATACAGGGAAGGTTAAGCATCCCCTTCCTTCTCCCCTGGGGGATATGGAAGATCTGAGTTGCAACACAAATATGGTGTTTATCCTGGTTTTTATCTTTCATAAGTTGGGAGGAGACAATATCTGGTAGTTTCAGAAAATGGAAGAAAAATACTTTTTTTCACAGAACTGGCTTTACTAGTAGCCCTCTCTACCATTACCTCATGCCAGAGATTTCCTCTACCCTCTGTTTTATGCAGGAGATTAAATTAATTTGCCTGAATTGTTTTTGTTAGTCTTTTCTGACACAGTATGTCATTGAATAGCAATGCTAGAGGATTTAAAAAAATATGAAAGTCTTACCTTAATCTTACCCAGGTGTGTCAGGAGGAGTTCACTTGGAATTTCACTTTATTTTATATTTTGCATGGATTACAAGACTGAATGAATGCTTGCAGTGAAGCTCATTCTCTCATCATTCAAAGGCAGTATCTTGTTTGTTGTTTGGTTTTGGTAGTAATGAATGTTAAGAAGAAGATTTGGTACAAATATGAGTAAATACAGAGTATGAGAATTACTTAACACCCAAGAGCTTTGCAACTAAGGAAAATGATTCATTGTTTGAAGTGTTTATTTTTTTGAAATAATGATAAATACCATATGCTATCTAGATCTGATTTACGTTGATACTATTTATAGTCTGCAGATCGTTGCACTGTCATCATTGTTCACAAAGGTAGTGAAGTTAAATTCAAACCAGTTACAACTCTGGATGACTTAATTAAAAATTGGTGTAAATTGGTGTAACTCCACACACTTTGATAGATGTACTTTAGTGTTGAACTGTTGAAATTTTGTCACAATGTGTCCAGTCTCCAGCTCATCAGGATCTTTTTATAGTCTTTTAGATAATTTAAAACTTTGTTCAGCCTTATACACCTAATTAAACGTCTTACCTTTGCTATATAAAATAAACTACTTGTTTCAACTGCTTTTAAAGTATTTCCTGTCATACTTAATTCAAAATGCAAAAACCTCAAAATAACAGGCATCTCTTGAAACTGCCTGCTCCATCTTTTAAATATCCTTTCAGTTCTGCTTAGGCTGATTCTTTGAGAGAGAACTGCTAGTAAAGATGTCTAAAGAAGAGAGATCAAGAAAACTTTAATGACCTGTGGGACACAACTTCAAAAGAATCAGCAGCAGCCTAAATTCTTTGTGGTGTAAATGCATTTCTAGCCTCATAAACAAGGGTGATATAAATTTTCATTATGGCAGTAGAAAGTTAATTTATTTGTTGGAATTGTGATCTTGAAATCTTGTGCATAATAAAGTTGTCCAGTGTGCACAATAGGCAGGAAATAGGAAACTTCAATTAATTCTTAGATAAAATTAGCATGCATTGCACTTCAAGGATTTGTCTTTGTTTTGTTTCTCTAATCAAAACTTCAGTTAATTTCAGCTTTGTTCTCTACCTCCCCCACATTAGTTCCATTGTCTTGATTTGCATCATTTGTGGCAGCTGGCTTCTTGTCAATCTGTAGTTTGGACCTTTACATCAAACAGTAAATTAATTAGAGGAAAAGAAATCCCAGCAGTACTTCTTGATAATTGTGAAAGCCTCTAAGCATAGAAGTGAATGTTGCTGGTTCTTGTCAGAGATGAGAAGTGAAACATGAGGAACGAGGCAGAGCATGCTTCACAGGTACCACCACTGGTTATCTCTAGAAACATGTGTTGGTCACTTTCCTGTGCCTTCCCTTTTCTAGTCCCTCCTGTCATTTGCTATGAAAAAATAGCAATTAAAAAAAAATTAGTATCAGATATGGGTTTTTTTACAGGATGCATAGCCTAAATGCATCTCAAGATGCAGCTGCGTCCTAAATGTTACTTTCTTTTTGCTGTACCACAGTTGAAAAAAATAACCACTTGAAAAAATACCTATTTGAGTTCATTCTGTTACAATTTATTAACTTCTGTTTTTCTTCCTATAAAGAGAAATCAAGACACCCTTTTAAAGTCAAGCAACTAGTACAAAAGACTCATGGGCATACTGTCCAGAAGGTGCTCATAGACACAGACTCTCAAAGTACATGCAGTGTTTAGACCCTCGACTTGTGTTTCAGGCAACAGAAAGTATTTTAGTCTTTTGTCTGCTAAATTATCTTTTTTTCTTAATAGCCATTAGTAATAGTTACAAAATTAAGATTGCTTTTAGTATTTTGCTGCACTTATTTTTCTTTTTAAAAAGCCAAGACAACAAAACACAGCACTGGAACAACACTTGTTACTGTGGTGGGGAAATAGACAAAGCGATTGGAGGTGAGGGAGTCCTTATGCATTATAAACCTGAAGGAAGTATGCTCTATTTACAGTGAAATAATCTATGGAAATGATTGGCTAGTTCAGTCTAATTTGTTTGCTATCTTCTATTGCTTATTTCCCCCATTTTTGTTTTTTGTTTCTTGAACAAATAGGTATGATTTCCTTGCCTATCATTTCAAGATGTGTATCATCTCTGACTTTCTGATGTTTTTTGCTGTCTTTAGCTGAGCTGTCTCAGGTAGTCTATCTTTTCAATAGTGTGCAGATCACGAAAGAAGGTAATACCTTTCCTATCTCTTCAGAGAATATTGAATTTGGTTAGATACAGTGTCTGTTTTGTAGCAATATCTTTCCTCATTTTCCAAACCGTACTGTTAGCACAGTTTAAGAGCTCAGTCCATCATTATTCCAAGGTCATTTTGAAAGTCCTGCTGTGATTCTGATTCTTTTATATTTGTCTCCAGTTTTAAGCTGAATATGAAATTTAGTGGTTTAGCTTTTGAATAGGAAATTTAATTTACAACTTGTCAGTTCGTTTACAAAGTGGATACCACTCTAAAGGATTCTCCTAAATATATATGAGACTTTTCCCTTTTGTTCTCTGTTCATTTCTTTGTTCCCATGAAGCATGGAATTACAAAAATCACTTCCCAAATCGAAGTTTGTAGTTGTTACTGCTGAGTGTATCCTCCAGGCCTCCTAGGCAGTGCAGGCTGGTGAGACAGCAGATGGGTGGTGGCTGCACATGCAGGGTGTTCATCCAGGAATCTCTTGTCTTCTCTTGGCATCCCTGCCCTTTGTCCGCCCACAAAGCTCCAGTTCATTGACAAAACTTGAGTAACAGCTTGTAGAAATGTAAGGACTCTTTCTCTCTTTTTTTTCTTTTGGTAGAAAACCTCTTAAATTTCATCATATTACTTTCCATACATATTTCCAGGTACACATTGTTGTCTCTGTTTTATGGTGAATAGATGTTGTGTAATCCATTAAATGTTTGTTGTGAATCAA
This sequence comes from Climacteris rufus, assembly GCA_013398175.1. Classification (NCBI taxonomy): domain Eukaryota; kingdom Metazoa; phylum Chordata; class Aves; order Passeriformes; family Climacteridae; genus Climacteris; species Climacteris rufus. The sequence continues at coordinate 483,301 of VZRZ01002845.1, forward strand.
CTGTCATGGGCTTTGAAACAAGTGTTTAGCTTGCAAGGTACTTGACACACTTTAGTCCTGTGTCAAAAGAATAGTCCAAAATTACTGAGAGTCTGCAGGACAGCAGGTTTAGCATGAGTTAGAATCATTAAGTCCTTTTGGAGTTGTCTCAAACTCTGAAAATGACAATATATAAACCAAGAAAACTCAAAATATATAAACCAAAGTCACTCAAAATACAGAGTCCCAAGTGAGGTTTTGCTTTGCATCTTTAGCTTTGACAGCTGAGATTTGCTTTGGAGATTCTACATAAGAGAAGCAAAGCTTTTTCTTGATTAACTGGCAGCCTCTTTGCTTCTTTTTGAATGTGATCCAAGTCTGAATAAACCTATTCTTTGTCTTCAAGAGAAGTCTGTTCAGTAGTTGTGTGGGCTAGATAATCTGGACGAGACTGGCAGACTTGTGAAGCTACTGCTATAGAAAACCAAATTGAAATATAGTGGCATTTACACGTGCACAAAAATGTTGGGGAAATTTTAAAGCATGGCACGATAGCATGGAGTTTATAATTAATTCGTCACTTTATACCTCCCCTGGAGTCCATGGATATTTTGCTCTTGTAGTTTTAATGGCCAAAGAAACTTGCTAACATGAATGGAAGTTCTGAGAGACATATTAATAAGTGAGAGACATAATAAAATGACTGAATTATATATGTAGGTGGATTATTTGGAATTTAAAACTTGTAGAAAAGAAACACACATTAATATATTTTGCTTTTACAGGCTTTGTGTATTTTTAGCATGTGATTTCACAGTTCCTTAATATTTTTAAATACAGGTAACGAATTTGGACATCCAGAATGGCTTGACTTCCCCAGAATAGGGAATAATGAGAGCTACCACTATGCCAGAAGACAGTTTAATCTTACTGAGGATGAGCTTCTTCGTTATAAATTCCTAAATGCCTTTGATAGAGATATGAATAGATTGGAGGAAAGATTTGGCTGGCTTGCATCTCCCCAGGTAAGCTGTATATACAAAATGATATGTTTTAGTCACCAGTTGGGTACATGTTTAGAATAACAACATTTCCAAATTTGCATGCTGAAATTTTAGACACTACTTTATTATGCACTGTGTAACGCCTCACCATATATTTCAAGTTGTCAAAACATGGCTCTGAAATTTTTTCCACAGATAACAGAAACCTGAATCAGTCGTCTTTTAGCTTCATAGCAAGGTCTTTTTTATTATTTTTCCTATTTTTATTTAGTAACTGTGGATTGGATAAAGCAGACTATAAAATTATCTGTAATCCAATCCAAGGATTGCTTTGGGTAAGTATAAACTGTTCTGACAATACACTGTATAAAAATAATTACTCTGTTTCTGAGGAAAAACTTTCAGTAGAGTCTAGTGTAAGTTATAGTCTTCCAGTCCTCAACCTGCCACTTCTATATTTGCATTTTTTACTCTAGTAGTATCCTACTGTAATTTTTATGAAAGAAGCTCAATTATTGTAATTTCTCAATATTTAATTATTTCATACTAGTCATGATCAACTTTAAAGATTTTTTTTAAATTGATGTCTAGTTATGAATTTATGGCTTTAGCAAATAGAACAAAGGTGGTATGTGCAGCCACAGTTGAATGTGGCTTATCAAAGCTGTTTCTCACACAGATTTCTAAGAAAAAGAAAAAAAAAAAAAAAACAAAAACATATCCAGAGCTTTATTTTCTAAATTAATAGTATATGTGATGCAGATCCCCATAACAAGTCAGTTGAAGATTTCATTTGAGAAAAGGAATCCACTTTTTGCTAGAGGAAAGCATGATGAAAAGACCACGTTACCAATCCTTTTTTCAAGTGCCAAGTACCAAGAATTTTTCAAGTGCTCTATGCTGACTAGGCTTCTACCTCTTTAAATTTACATTGCCTTATAAAAAGTAAGCTACAGTTTCATAATCCAAAACCTTATATGACATTTCATAGGTAAACAATTTCACTTTGCATGCTAATGCCCTTGTCTGTGTTGCTTGAGTCTTTAACTGTATTACTTGAAATGAAGTACAGAAGCAGTGGGGTTTTTCTTGGGTTTGTTTTTTCAGTTAGAAATTAAATATTTCAAGGTTTTGATTTTTTTTTTTCTCCTAGGCCTATGTGAGTGAAAAGCATGAATCCAATAAGGTCATAGCATTTGAGAGAGCAGGTCTCATTTTTATTTTCAACTTCCATCCCTACCAAAGTTATGTGGACTACAGAGTGGGTATTGAAAGTCCAGGAAAATATCCTTTTCTGTACTGTTTTGTTGTAAGGGAAAGTTTTAGAAGTTGAAAACTTACTTTATTTCTTTTTCCTAATATGAATGCAACCTGTAGTTATAAGGTAAGAGATCACTTATTTGTCACCAGTATAATCTTGCTTTAATTCTTTGTGTACAGCAATACTAATTTAGAAGTTTGTCTTTTTCATAAGAGATAATTTTGTAGAAAGCAAAAGTCAAAAATTGCAATTTAAAGACTTGTGATACCTTGTTTCTTTGGAATTCTGTGGAGGCATGAAAAAGCAAATAACTCCCATTTCTTAAATAAACCACAGAAAGTGACCACAGTTAGATGATACTGTGCATGGAGTCACACAGGAAAGTGCATTAGTGCAAGCCTTCATCAGGAAGTTTGTACATTTCTACTTTAAAACTGGGTGGACTGAGAATGTGCTGTTAGATCAGCTGAGCAGTAAATGATTACTCTGGAGTAATTGGCTGGTTTTGCATTTGTGTCCAAATTCTTAGCACTCAGGGAGATTCCAGAAATTAATCCTGATTTTTGGAAGGAATTTTAGTTGCCCAAATTCAGTTTCTTTCAAGTCCTTTGACAAACACAGCCTAGTGACTTTTGCTGTGTCAGTTTGAAGCATTGCAGTTCCTGTTTCAACCTACTCTTTATTTATCAGCAATTCTGAGTAATACCATGTTTCAGTTACTTTAGTTCAATCGTGGAATCATAGAATAGTTTGAGTTGGAAAGGATTTTTGAAACGTAATCTTGGCCCTGCAATGAGCAGGGATATCTTCAACTAGATCAGGTTACTCAGAGGCCTGTCCAGCCTGACCTTGAATGTGTTCAGCAATGGGGCATCACCTCTCTGGGCAACCTGTTCCAGTGTTTATACACCCTCAATATAAAAAAAAAAAAAAAATCCTTCTTATATTTAGTCTGAAATGACCCTCCTTCAGTTTAAAACCATTAGCCCTTGTCCTATCACAACAGGCCCTGATAAAAAGTTTGTCCCCAGCTTTCTGCTGGGCCCCCTTCAGGTACTGGAAGGCTGCAGTAGGGTCTCCCCAGCTGGACAACCCCATCTCTTTCAGTCTTCACAGGAGAGGTGCTCCAGTCCTCTAATCGTGTTCATGGCCTTCCCTGAACTCACTCCAACAGAGGTCCATGTCTTTCCTGTCTTGAGGATCCCTGAGCTGCACACAGTACTCCAGAGTCGGGGAAGACCTCATCAGAGAAGAGCAGAGGAGCTATTTAATATCTAGGGGAATTTTCTTATCTATTTTCTTTAAATACATTGGAGTGTTTTAATGTTTTTAGGGTTTTTTCCTAACTCTTCTCCTGCAATTAGAACCATGAATTTTATGTATAGTTTTATAATGGAACCTTTTAACATGACACTTAAAAAAAAAGTATGTCGTATTACTAGGAAATATGGTAATGTGATATTAAATTTTCAGAACAACTTCCCCACTTGTAAAGGAATTCTTTGTGATCCCTTTGAAACTTAGACATGAAGAAGTACTTAAAAGCAAAAGTTTGTTGGTTGTTTGTTTCTTGTAGTAAATTGATACTCTTGATACTCTTTACTGTTATAAGCCAGAAGAGACAAATTGCTATAATATATTGATTAAATGGTTTTTAATTAAACATTTTTCTGAATGATATTGGGAGTTGTGGGAAATGGGATGATCCTTTCTCTACCCAGGTTTAAGTTTGTTTTGTGGATTGAACTAGTCAAATGAATGCATATAACACTTGCCATTAGATTTCTTTCGTTAAGTGGATGGCTTTGGCCTATCAGTATATTGTAGTGATACATGTCTCTAAGCTGTTTTTATATAGAGCTTCTCAGATATGTTACCAGGCATGTTAAAAGGTGAAGAGCTTCCTGCCTGGCCTGCATTTTTGTAGGCAATCCTCTGTTCCAACTCACTAAAAATGTCCTCCTTTTGTTGCCTAAAAGGCTAGCTGAAAAACTGAGGCCAGGCAGGAGTAAGGGAATAAAAGGTGGGTATTTATTTGAAAGGCCTTCAAAGGTACCTTTAGGGCAGACAAAGCCCCCTCCTTGGGGCATCACCCAAAATGGA
>VZRZ01002845.1:487727-516493 GCA_013398175.1 Climacteris rufus
CTATAGAGAACAGCAACCAACGAGATATAAAGCATACATGCCAGACAATGCAGGATTTGAAAAATATAAGGGTTAAAACCTAAGGCAACACTTTCAGCTGCTCTGTATTTGTAGGCTGTTGGCAGAACAAACTCTATTCTATTTTTATAAGAGAAGTTGTAGTCAGCAAACATTACAGTTCTGCTGGTCCCACCTGGTTTGGAAAGTCTTTCAGGCAGTCAATGACTATATGAAGAGTCACAGATGGCTTGGGGTCAGTTTTTCCATCCTCCTTATACTTCAGTCTTCTCTCTTGACTTATTTTCCTTCACATTGTGTTGCTCCGTTCTACAACTTTTTCTCCTAAGATGCTGTACCTTGGTGTGAGGTATTGCATGAATGAAACCTTAATTTTATGTGAGCATGGAAGTCCATAAATGTTGAGCGGTATGAATTGCTGCTAGCTTACCTCTGTTTGTATTTTGACATTTCATGTTATATACTGCTAAAGTAGGAAAAGAAATGTCATGGGAAAAAGTGCTTACTTTGTTTTATTGCTATTACATATTGCCATTTTTGCATTACATGTTTCAAATAATTTTAGTGCTAGAGTGAATGAATACCAGAGTGGCATGAATTTAGCGTTCACAAGAACATTCAGGTACTCATCTTTTCTCTCTGACAGGACCTCAGGGGATGATATGAAGTTGTGTCAGGAGAGGTTTAGTTTGGATATCAGGAAAAGGTTCTTCACCCAGAGGGTGTTTGGGCATTGGAATAGGCTCCCCAGGGCAGTGGTCACAGCACTGACAGAGATCAGTGGTCAAGCCTCACAGAGATCAAGGAGCACTTGGACAATGCTTTCAGGCACATGGTGTGATTCTTGGGGCTGTCCTGTGCTGGACCAGGAGCTGGACTTGGATCCTAGTAGGTCTCTTCCAACTCAGGATATTCTGTGTTTTGAAATCAGAGTTGTCCATAAGCAAATAGCTAGATGAGACCTGAGTTACCACAAATATTGTCATCGAAATGCTGCAAAAATTTACTTTAAAGAAAAGTCACACATTAATTCAGGCTCTCTGACATTTACAACATGCACCTAGAGCTTCTAATGAGCAAGTAAGGTCACTTAAATGAGTCACTGTGGTGGGATTGCTGAAGGCAGAGACGCTGCTTTGAAGTGCAGTTGTGTAACTGTCCCTGCCTGGTAGAATTCTGGCACATTGAGACAAAGGACTTAATTTAGGATCAGTCAGATGCTAAATTCCATCAAGGTAGTTGATACTTAAGGTTAATAGGTGTGAATAAGAAATATAGCATACTAATGTGGGAATACATCTTTGATCTGCATGCAAAAAGACAGAGGTTTGCAGCACTGTGAGTCCGTGTAAGTATCAGAGTGGCATATTCTATTGCCAAATTTCTGTGTCATTATGTGAAGGAAAAAGAAAAACATTTCTGTGCTTCTGCTGGAATTTTACTTCATAAATTACGCTCTTTCAGAAGCCTTTTCATGAGAAAGGCAGCTTGAACTAACAAATTATTTCTGCCTAATTTGCTTCAGTTTTGAGGTAGATGAATAATCAACATCTAGGTCTGTTGTCTCTAGTTTTCTGATTGTAGATAAAACTTTGAATATTAACAGGAAACCATTCATAAGTTTCCAGTTTTATGTTTTTAATACTGACTAGACCTTTCTGTAGGATAGTGCTTGGATCCCAAGGCCACTCTGCAGTGAAAATTCAATATGGAAACCTTCTTTCCTCTACTGAGAAGCAACATGGCTGAAAGGATGGAGAAAGAATAGGAGAGGGGCTTAAAGATTTCAGAAATTACTCCTTTTCCTTCCTTGAGATCCCACATTTTTGTTAAATAATTTTTCATCTGTTGAAAGTCTCATTAAAATTACACTGTATATGTATATCCCCCCCTTTTTTTAACAAGGTTTGTGATCTTGGCACAACAGAAAATCTGCATGTTATGTTTATAATCCCCAACCAATATGAATTTACATAGCTATAGATTTACATTTGCTTTAAACAAAAAGCATATTTGGCTGAAGCAAAAAGGTACAGTACCCCCGTCCTCCTCAGTAGCTGTGCATGTGTCAAGTGCTTAAAAGGCTTCAACTGTCACTGAATTTTATCAGGCCAAGGTGTTTACCTTCATTACAAAATTAGCCAAATACTCTCATATGCTTTTTGTCAATTCTAGGTTGACTTCTTAGTCTTCAAAATTAGCAGTGTGTGGAGAGGAGCAACAGTGGTACCCTTCGTCTTGAAATTAATTATGCTAGTTTTTTCAGTGAAATTCAGGATTTATTAAAACCAAAATGGCCTAACCACTTTGGACTCTATATAGTCCTTCTTGAAACTGTACTTTCCTTCATCTTCCCCCTGTTTGTGGTACATTTAATGACCAAGTTCTTACTTGCCTTTATGTGTCTTAATAGCATATATTTTGTCCTTTTACCTTCTAAATTATTAAGAGTTTCATCACAGGGTCTGTATTTTTATCTTTGCCCCATCTGTATTGCCAGGACCACATCCTTTGCTTTTAGCAAAGAAATAGTAGCAAGAGATAAAAATGAAATCTTAGTTAGGTAATCTTTTGTATATTAGAAGTGCAGTGAGAAAAGGAGAGCTGATTTACTATTGGTTTTAAAAGAAAATAAATATTTAGATACACATCCTTGCTGAGAACCCAGTGTATTTAATATTATTTTAATGTATTTGACTTGTGGCAGAGGTTGATGTAAATCAAATCAGACTGTACAGAAAAGAGTAGTTTCTTTATAAATACTCAATAAGCCTTACATCATTTTACAACTGCTCAGAATGAATTCTGATCTCCCTTTCTGCAAAGCTTTAGTCATGCTGGACCATCACCCCCACAAGCAGCACTGGGATTCTTTTATCAATAGTAAGTGTTGAGAAACAAAATACAAATTATCCTATCTTATAATTTGCATTTACTTTGCAAAAGTGTCATTAAACATGAAAAGATTATATTTAAAAATTATGTTAAAATATGTATTTCAAAACATTGTAAAAGCATAGTAATTGAGTAATTAATGTGGTAGATAACGTGTCAGTTTTTTCAGCTCTATCTATACAAGAGTTCATTGCTTTTGCTGCTCTCCTCCCTTGTAGTGGGTAGGAAATTTAGCTGGAGCACCAAACTGAATGGAAATCAGCATTTTTTTTTTTCCAATTAGAATATGGGCTAGTATTTACAACACTGTCACTGAAACAAAAAGACCCCATTGCATAAGAAAATACTTCTATTATGTACTTAATTAAAATGCACATCTGTTGTTTAATGTTTTTGTGAAAGTAATCTTCAGAAAACTAGATGGTTGTAAAATTCTGAAATGTGAAAACTGACTTTTTTGTGATGCTTTAAGTTGGAAGGCAAATGCACATGTTTACCAAACTAGTTACTTTTCCCAGTCAAATATCTAATTTGTGAAGATCTTAAAATCCTTTTGTGGCCCCATAATTCAGGATCTGGTTAACAGTATTTACACAAAATATGCTATATATGTGTGAAGACATGGTGATATTAATAACTTTAGCAGTGCTCTCTAGCAATACGGACATAATTTTATGAATTGTTTTTAAAATAGCATAGCCACAACAATGTCATTTGCTGTAAATAGTTTTAAGGGAATCATTAAACATGTCAGGGCTCTCAACAACATTGATAAATTATTAAATTTAATGTATAGTGTAGATTACAGAAGCAAGGCATGAAATGCTTGATGAAGACATTCTCCTGCCATGTTAATAAAATATGCAGTGGAATAGCAGCAGACATTGCTGATGCTGAAAGGATCCTGAAGAGACTGACTGGATGTTGTAGTTTGTGGCTTTATATGTTGTACATGACAACAAATTAATAGTAATTTGAACATGTTTATAAAATAAAGGAGGGGAGAGGTGTGTATGTAGGGCACATAAAAACCTTTGAGGACTAAAGCTGGCAAAATATAATTTTCAAAACATTTTTTTTTTTAAAAGAAAGATAACAAACATAACAATTTTGCTGGAGAGTGTGGTGATCTTTGTGCACCTGCCCTGTAGAACTCAACAACCAACTTGGCAGTTTTGGACCATTCTCTCATTTTGCTGCAAAAACTTGTGGGGAAGGGATTAGTTAACATTAATGGTTTGGGTGCTAATTGACAGATTTACTTTTTTTTCTCATGTGCATCTACTTTTGTTCATTGCAAAACCTGTGCAATCTCCAAGACTGAAGTGTCTCAGAGTAAGTTTGTGGTTACTTCTGTGTTATGTCATGCTTCAGTCTTCCATGTCAAGAGAGATTTCAATCAGTAAGGCTGGTGGTGGGGGAATTTCCAAGCTCATCAGATGGAGTTGTGTAAAGAGACTTAAAAACAATTCTGTTAATATTGCAATCGTTTCTTTTTGGAGCGGGCCTATTTTCAAAAGGTTGAGCAAACACAGAAGCCCAAGAACAATTTAAGACCCACTGACTCTTTTGAAAGAGTGTTGCTTCGTTCATCCCTAATCCTACTAAATACAAGCTCTAGGAAAATAAGATTTTTCCTTGGCTTAGAATAGAGGAGGCAGATTGTGGGTTATAGAGCACTGTTATTTCCCTCTCTGTTTTGGTGGGGAGTGAAGATTGCTTTCTGTTGCAACTTCAGGAGGGAAAAGGATGCTTTAATTATGTCCAATCAAGAAATTACAAGGTACTGAAATAATGACAAAATTAAAATATTTTACTAGTTGTTGTCCCAAATAAGAAGAAATTGACTTTTGAATATGAGTTAGCTCTTTATTTCCCCATTTATTTCCTTATGTCTTTATTGTTTCAACTTTATTTATCTTTTATTTTTTGCTAAATCTGTTTGAATCCTTTTAAGCATCTCTACAGGTATTCCAACTCATTGCTTACACTTTGTTAAATAATTCACCCCATTTTAACAACTGCTTATTCTTAATTTGTCTCTTAAAAAGCCTTCTGTTAGAATATATTCTTTCTTTTGTTCCTCTGTGCTATAATAATTCGAACTCTTTTCCAGAAGACTCTCAAAGGAGTTGTGTGCTTTTCTTCTGTAAAATAATATGTTTTTCTCATTGACACTTGATCAGATTCTGGTAGACTGTAAAATATTGCTAAATACCAATTGATTTTGATGGTCACAATTATGTTACTTCTTAAATGCAATTCAGATGCATCATTTTGTTTAGTGGTACATTTTTAGTCTAGTTCATCACCTAAAGTGCTGTGCATATGTGTTGTGATGCTATAAACATATTATTCATGGCAGATTGCAGAAGAGACTGGAAGATACTTTCTTTAATAGGAGTCACTAAGATAAAATTAAACTATCAGGACTAAATATCATATGACTTCTATATATTCTGTATGTTTTTTCCACTCTTTTCTTGGATTTTATTATTATTATTGCTTTATATTAAATGTATCAGCACACTACCATTACTGCAGTTCTAGATTTTTCCTTTGATTTCTTTCCTCTTTAAGAGTAATTTGTCATAGTTCCTTAATAGTTGTTTTTAAGTATAAAATCCTTCTGGATTCTGATGCTGGAGAATATGGAGGGCATCAAAGGTTGGACCACAATACAGAGTACTTCTCTGAAGAATATCCTCACAATTATCGACCTAATTCAATTATGGTATGTAAGATTTTTAAATTTATTTCTTTTTTTTCTTTTTGGGTCTACTTTCATCTGTGTAAGTTTTGCAATTCTTTTGACAAATACGGAGCCTTTTCTAGTATGGGGGGGGGTTATTCTTAATTTGTTTTCTGAAATTAACCCTTGTCTAAATACAGTAGAGATGACAACATTATGATTTGATTATAACCAATAATGTTAACTAAATTTTCTCTTTCAACATTACTTTTATATTTCCATGTACTTTTGCAGTGTTTGGCACACAGTGCTCCTAGCCAATACGCATGAAAACCTACTACTATGCTTTTGATTTGCCATCCTTAATATTATAATTTGCTTTATTTTCATGTCCAAGAAACTCCATGCTTGCTTTGTTTAAAGCTCTGTAGAAACTGAGTCTTGCTTTGCTTTCTGTAAATCATGTGCTTGACTCTAGAAACATGAATTACAGCAAATCATGCATTTGCCACCTGGCTTTCTCCTCCTCAGTTTACAGAAAAACTTTGCAAAATGGAACAGAATTTCTCTGTTCACATCAAGAATTTCAAGAATTTCTAGTTCTAAAGGGATATGAATAATGGATAAAGGCTTGACCGCAAATCACTTGAGACAAAGTGAGAGACGTATCATTGCATACAATTTCTGTTAGCTGAGATGGTCACTAATAAAACTCTACCTTTCTTAATTACTTTTGAAATCAGAATCATCACAATTAACAATTTTAAAATGTCATTTTCCTAATTCTTTACGTATGTGTATATATATATGCACACATTTCCCATTCTTTACATATGCATTCACATATGTGTATATGTTCACAAGCACAAGAAAAATAAGATTCAAAAAGGCTGGGAATTAAGGCATGAGCTCACTGAAAAGAATCTGAAAACATTTACATTGCTGAGTAGTTTTTTATATCTAAAACATTCATGTGGGTGAAGGGTGTGTGTCTCTATGCATAGACATATTGATACACATAAACACCTGCAAATAAGTTAGACTTGTAATCTAAAGAGCCTGCAAAAATGGAGCATCTGCACTGATTTGGGTGGGGCACTCCTCTTCCATGGCAGAACGGAACAGGAATTTCTAGTGTTGCATCTTAACATTTCTCATGAGATCTAAATGTCTGAGAATTATTGTCACTTTCAATCTCTCTCTTTTTCATTCATTGTATCCTGAGTATTGGCATTTCTTTCATTTGCCTGATTTAAAATAGTTTCATTACATGAAAGAATTTTTGTGCTTTCATTGTGCTTGGTGTAAAGGATCTTAGGAATGGTTTTTTGGGCCTTTTTTAAAAAGTATCTGCATGTGACAATGCTCTCATAGTGTGGATAAGTATTTGTGCTAATTTGCACACAAAGAAATGAAAGGTCTAAGATTTCATTCTTAAAGGTTATGTAGCAAATTAATGTTTCCAGAGTTTTTGCTTCGTGTGCCCAATTCAAATACCTTGCTTGGGTGATTGGAGAGCATCTTAATTATCTACCACTAACCTAACTTTTGCAAGCCAATTAACTGTAATTTGGAATGTATATTTCACATTTAGTCTAGTAGATGGTGAGCGCAAGGCATTCAAGCCAGAAAAAAACATGACGAAATGTGAAGCATGTGGGAGATAAGGCATGTGGCAAACAAAGCAGCCAATGCACTTTTGCAACATGAACTGTGGCATGGCAATGGCACGTCTAGGTCAGAAAGAGCAGCATGGGTCAGGTAAACTTTCTCTTATGTCCTTCAGCCACTCAATTCACAGACCAGCTTCAGCCAACCCCCCAGAAGATGCCACATGCACCTCATAAAGGTAAAATTCCAGTGAAAGGACACCGAGTAAAAGTAATCGAGGGAAAAAGTCTGGAAAACCTAAAATTCAGCAAGATAGATCTTCACATGAGAAAGAACAAAAGTTTCAGTAAATGCCTCCAGCTGCTATTTTGCAGTAAAACAGAGATGTTTTAAGTAGCAATTTACATCCAAGTTATTCAGTAGTTTGTCATGCTTGGGACTTGCTTCACTCTTAATTGCAGTTTCTAAAATCCAACTCAAAAGTCTTCCCATCAAATTTCTGTTCAAATAATGTATGAAGCCACCCCAATAAACTCACAAAAGTTCTTTTCCTGCCGTTTAACAATTATTTTATTCTCTTTTCATAATGTATGAGACTTAAGTTTGTTTTAAAAATTTTAGTTCCTCCTCGACCACCTTCAAATAACTAATTTTTTTAATGACAAATTCACCTCCCTTAAGGTGTATGAGTAAACATTGTCAGCAAAACATGCCCAGAGGGTTGTGACAAAATGAAATCACATGCAATAATTCTGCTTCTCAAGTCAATCTTAAATAGCACACAAATGTGTTACAAAAATAGAAGATTAAATGTGACATGACTCATTCTAAAAAATCACCGAATAAAAGAAATATTCAAGGTGACATGTCAAGGTGAAATGAGAAGAAGGGAGATCTGAAATTCCTGGAGCAAAGAATCCTGGAAGAAAATGAAGCTTTGTAAACATTGCTAAACATTTCACTGTACAATTTTCAGGCTTGTTTAATAAAGCTATTAGAGGGTCAGATTTCAAAATCATCATACACACCTTGAAAACTCCATAGAAAAAGCACAGAAATGTCCTTTGTAATATGACTTATTTAAATAATTATACTAATTCTTCATTTCACCGCTTGTTCCATTCTGTATTGTTAACAAATATATGAAATGTACATAACATTTAATGTACGTAACAATCAAACTTTCTAATAACAAGCTGTGAACCATTTTGTCACTGTAATAGACTTTTTGTACCACAGTTTTATTTATATTTACAACTCTGCTGTGGTATTCTCATACTAGTCTTTTTTGAGGTATGTTTTACAAAAGATGTGTGCTTTTTTAATACTTCTACAAAACTTTAGTCTTGTTATGTCTTACCATCTCTTTCCAAGATGTAAATTAAGTGCTGCACACACATTTCAACTCTGGTCAGATCTTAGTGCCTCTTTAGGGATTCATTCATTTGTTGGTACCTAACTTGGCTTTTGTGGTTGGATGTGAAACTTACATTTGGGGCAGGGAGAAGAAAAAGCATAATTTTTTAGTAACACATCATTCAAAATGTTTTGTTGGTCTTTTCTAAGGTAGCCAACTTGATCAATTTTGCTGCAGGAAAGAACTAGCTATCAATGTGTGTCTAGTACATTTTCTGTACTAGAACAAAAGTACTACTTTTGTACTAGAAGTTTGGATTATATGAAAATAGTGGAATTTATACTTTCTTACTTCTGCATCAACAGAACTCAATAATAAGCAGGCTAAATAGAATATTGTAGAGGATATTGTGTCATCGGAAAAATAGTATATGATTTGTTGTGAAATATAATTGCTTAACATACTTCAACTTTTATAGATTTACTTTTTCTGTAGTTCATTCCAGTTAGTCAAAAAAATGAATAGATGTCAGTGTTCCTTTTCCTCTGTCCCCAGTGCTGTGTTTTTTTTTCTGATTCTCTATTTTTGGCATTCAGTGATATAATCTTTTTGCATTAAATGAAAGTGAAATTATATAGTTTATTTTAAGAATATCCTTATTACAGGCTTGGGTTTTTGACCTTGACCTTAATGTATACTATTCAATGTCAAAGTGCAACTTCCTGCTTCCTTGAGTCTATGGACAAATTAAAATACTCCCATAGACTGAAATTATCTAAAAGCTTGTAGTGACCTTAGCTTTGAAAATACTCATTTAAATAACTTTCATGATAAGGATTTATGTATTGAATTTTAAGGGACTGATGTAATCTTTAACTGTTTTCTCCCCTGACATGCACAGATATACAGATTAAATGAAAGAACGTTTGTACTTAGAAACTTAACTGTTCCAATTAGGAGAATCAGTAAGAATTTAATACCAGAAAGATATTTTTGATTTTTACCTCTTGATCATTAAGACTTCTAAATTAATTTGTTCATCTTCATTGATCATTTGACATCTTAAAACCACTAGCAAATGTAATGATTTGAAAATTATTCTGTTAGTAATTTTGTTTAATCCTATGTTACTTTTCAGTCTCCTTGTTTTTCAGGGGCTTTTGCTTTCTTTTTTAAAGCACTTTTTTCTCAACCTGAAAAAAGAATGCAGAAGATAATACAGGAGAAATTTTGAGATACAACCTGTGCAGTATATGGACTTCTTTTGCATAAATGAAGCAAGACAGTCTTAAGAAATTATTTTCTGCATATTAATACTGTAGAATTGTAAATTGAAAAAACAAATTGGAAGGCAGAACTTCACACTATTTTAAGCATACCTTCTTTGTCATGTGCAGTGTCTAGCAAAATGAAAACCAAAAGATGTGAGGTTTTGTACAATAAATTATAGTCAGAAGGAAGAGCTATCATCTATTTTATTCATTGATGGTTAATTATATTCTCAGAATAGTGTCTGTGTCTGACAATTAGTAGTGATACAGAGACTGGAGATTGTCTAAAGCCCTTATTTTACTTAAAATCTTGGGATAACGTTGGCACACGCTCTTGTGACATTGCCTTCTGCATCTACCAGCTGCAACATGGGCCACTGAGTATTTTTCTGCAGTGCCTGATCTAGCTCTGAGTTCTAGTAATTCTCCCATCTGTTACAAAATGACCTGGAAATTATTTTTAGGGTTTGGTGTTTTCCAGTACTGAGTGTAGGATGAAGAGTAGTTCATGGCAGTTCCAGCCAATTTTAGTTGTGCTTGCACCTGGTACTGAATTTGTCTGACAGATCTGAAAGTAGCAGTTGTCACTTGCAGAATCTCTTGCTTGTGGATTTTTAGACACATTTGGAGATTGCTGTGTATTTTAGTCCTCTCCCAAAATATGTAAGGTGATATTTCTGCTCATAGCTGCTGCTGTTCATCAGTCCTTCCTACATGTGATATTGCTGTCTTCTTCTTAGTGCTTTTAATCTCTTTTTTTTTTTCCTTGAAATTATCTGGATATTCACATAAAAAAAAAATTTAAAAAGTAGAAAGAGTAGCATTTGGCTGAAAAGCATCTTTTGTTCCTGGCCAGTAGTAGTTTTGTCCCTGCTTGTGAGATAGCCATCATGAATAGACTATGATCTTGATAGAACTCCTTGTATGTTGGTGGGAAAGAGATTGATTATAATAAATTTTTTTCTTTTTTGTCTTTTTATTAGAGATACTGCTTTAGTGCCAGAAGCCTTGATCTGTGTGGGACTTGCCTAGTTCCAGACAGTGTAACTGTCTCATAGTTCAAATGGACATGCAATACAAAAAGGTCAAAGGTGCTAACAAAAAACAATGTTGTATTTGACTTATAAACAAGATTTCTATCCCACATCATCCTCTCTGTTAGCACATCTGCTGGTGAAGTCAACAGCAGTTACTCCATTCCTGCCAAATTGAGAATAAAAATTTTCAGTGATATTTTATGACTAAACGTTTGAAAGTTAACTTTATCAAAAGTGTTATCTTTACAGCTGAGTCATCCTGTCTCAAACAGCTCTGATGTTTTCCAGTCCCCATGTTACACTCCCCCATCAGAAGAGGCCTCAGGAGCCTTCCTGTGTGTGTTTTTACATGTCTTCATGGCTTCCTAAAATAGTGAAGTTTGTGTGAACCCTAGAGGGCTTGAGGTTGTAAGTAAGCAATTGGTACAGAGACCAGAGAGACAATTCACTGAGATCTAAAATCCTGAGTAACCCGGTCTGACCTCAGAGCTCACCCTGCTTTCAGCAGGAAGTTTGAACCTCCTGAGGCCCTTTCCAACATGGGTCAGGCTGGAGGGGAGGAAATAGCTGGAAAAGGTGTTCAAGATGAGCAGAAAGCTTGAAACAGAAGACAGACTCTGAGGGTGCTCTGATTGATGATAGCCAAGATGTGGGATAGCTATGAATGAATTCTCTTTAGTGTTCTGTTCTTTAGGTTTTCACTTATGTCCATGTTCATCAAGTGAGCCTTTGGAAATGGTGAAGGAAACATGAATGGGATAAAACTTGTGATCAGAAAAAGCAGGGTAGAAGAACAGCGATCAATAGAACTAAAGCTGGTAATTGAAAGTATATAATTCAGCAACAGAATATGAAAGAATAAACTTCTGAGACGCTCTTCCTAGGGTATGGAAAAAGTCAAAAATTACATGTGTCTGATAATGTCTTTTGCTGATGAATACCTAGGTTTCCTATAATGGTTTTAATCAGGAAAACTATATAGTTTTAGTATACTTACCTATAGATAGATGTGTATCTCAGGCTGTATACTCTATATGTATAAACTGCCTAGACATAATGAAAGGCAAGTAGATGATTCTGCAAATATGCTGATTGAAAGAGCAGCTTAAGAAAAAAATGCAAGTCCCTTGACAAAGGAAAGACCCAAAACACTGATGGTTAATATGGACAATACAGGAGTATCCAAGGGCAAAGCCTGATTAGAGACCCTTTTGTGTGACAGTGCACCACTGGAAATGGAGCAGCAGAGCAATAGGTTAAAGATGCTATACATAAGTGGGATACACCCAGAGGCTTGGATGATTTCAGTGATGTGAGTGCAAGGCTGCTGACTATTGTTTCTGAAAAATCATGGTGGTCAGGGGAAACTTCTGACAACTGAACTGAGGCTGTAGTAAAAGTGAAAAGGAAGTCTGAGGGGTCTGTAGGGCAGCCAGCCCCTCCCCTCAGTTATTCAAGTAGCCAAGAACTACCTCCTCTTGGAATCTGTGTCCAGGCAAGTGGGGTATGTGAGATGGGTCAATTGGAGAGCCAGCCTGGATGTCGCAAAGGCAAAACATGCATGGCCATCCTGATTGCTTTATTGATGAAATGACTCCAGCTGTGTGCACAAGGTTGCTCCAGCCAGTGCAATAAGACCTTCAGCCTTGTCTCCTCCAGCATTCCTGCCTAGGAACTGAGGAAGTATGGGCTGGATAAGAAGATTGTTAGGTGTGTTAAATACTGGCTGGGCTGCTGCAGTTTTAGCAATCAGAGGCTCAGTGTCCAGCTGTTGACTGGTACCAAGGAGAGTGTCTTAGGAATTGCTGAGGGAACTGATACTGTTTGGAGTCTTGAGCAGTGACTGGCATGATGAAACAGAGCACAATTGTAGATGACACTGAATTAGAGTGAATCATTCATCAATTGAATATTCAAGGTCCCATCCAGACACATCTAGAGCTAAGGATTATCCATACTTCTATATATTTATCCATACTTCTATGTATTTGAAAGTGTCTGGACTCAAACATACAATAAAATGCTTGTGTTTAAACTTACTTTGTCAGCAATGGATTCCTGACTTTTTTAATCATGTCACATAATGGTAAATTGAATCATATGCTTGGAGCACTGGCTTGATACAGTCAGTACACTCAGGGAAAATATAGAGAAAATAAATCTAAGTTAATGGGGATATGCTACTATGAGAGTGGTAGTTCAGATGAGAGGTGCTGGAGGAAAAGGAATAATACTGGAGTGAAAAGGCTGAGAAAGTTTCAGGATTCAGAGTGTCAGAAGGTTTGGAGGTGAGAAATTTGGGCTGAAAACCCTGTAGATCTTGTTTTCACCTTACCTCAGGAAAGACAAGTGATCTTTTCAACCTCATTGGTCACTTTTTTCTCCTCCAATTCATCACACAAATGTTCTGAGTTCTGTCTGTTTTAACAAGCAATAAAGCCAGAGCACATAGAATGCAGTATTTCTGCAAATGTTGTTGGGCTGGGGAAAAGGAATAATACCTATATATTTGTAACAAGTATTATCTAATACTTGTGTATTATTTTTCCTTTTTAAAAAATTGTACATGAGTGGAATGAATAATGAATAATCTTATTTGTAATTATTAATGTTTAATCAATAATACTTTTTCATTGTTCATGCCTTAATTGTTGTTTTCTGTAGTAAATAGCCTTGGAGGTGGTTACACTGACCAATGAAATAAGATTAGGAGATAGTGCCATATGTGGCTTTTCTATGATTTAGCAAGAAGCCCACCAAGATAAAAAGGTCTAAAATGCATGTTTTATTTGCCTAGGTAAGGAAAAAGCATGTGACTAAATTAATAAGCTGGAAATTATTTTCATGGCAAATGGAAAACATATCTGTCATTAATTTAAATACAATCATCTGCACAAGTTCTGAAATTGTGCTTAAACAGGTTTTAAAATTCTGATTGTCAATGAAGTGGTTAGAGTGGGATGATCCACACTGCTGTCAGATTCTCAGCTGATGTAAATTGACTTTAAAGGAATTGGGCTAATTACTCCTCCAAAGATCTGGCATATTACTGACCAGAATATAACTGAGAATTGCTCTGTCCTGCCTGTATTAATGTTAATTTTTGTTCCCTTAACTGAAGTAACATTTTGCAAATTCTTTCTTAGAAAACTTATTTCTGTTTGTTCCTTCTCACTTCATCATCCAAATCCAATTCAGAGTGCTGAATTTCTCAATACACAACTTCAAAATCTCTCCTTTATCTATATGTTTTGAGGTAGTTGACTTCATTAAGTATTTCCTCTCCTGCACAGGTTTATAGAAGCTATTTAGCACTGAAACCTTAGGGGAAATCATTACATTCGCTGCCTTTCAAGAAGCATTGGACATAGTTCTGTCTGGTTCAATGAAGATCAGCTGTTCTGTTCCTTTTTCTCCTTTTCCTAAAGCTCTTTGCTTTATTGCTTTGTTTCTGTTTTGAGAACAATGAAAGCCTTTCATGCCATCAGGCTCTAGTTAGCAGATAATGTAGTTGAAATTGCAGAATATTAGACATTCCACAGGGATGAAGGATAGTCTAAAGGAGGACATTGTCAGAAGGAAGCCAATAATCTTCAATCTTGTGTTACCTTTTATAATTGCATTTTTATTGACTTGTTCAGAAAACACATTTCTAGAGCTGACAATTGATGGAGTACCATGTATCAAGGTAATTGGTAGATAGGACATATCGCTCTTGTTTTCTGATTGTGACTCTACTCTGCTTGGAAGGAATGTCATGTAATATACATTGCCACAAGTTCTTCTGTGATCTATAAGGAGTCTTTTGATTATATGTGTTTGGTATTTTCTTGGTATTCAGGAAAAAAAAGGGAAGAAAAATGCAACCATTTAAATGGTTAATTTTGATTCTCTCTAGTCTTGAGAATGAGTTTTATTGCTCAGACGCTGACATTCCATAGGTGCCAAGAGTGTGAAGAATATGCTGCTGTGTCATATTGCTGGTATTTGTCTGTATGAAATGACATCACAGGCCTTGGGACAACTTTAATTCACAGCAGAAGAGAGTTGCAAAACTTTGTCATTTATCATTGAATGGTTGGCCTATTGACCTAGATGTCCTCAGGTTTTTCAAACTGGTCATTGTAAGTCATAGGAGGCCCTCTCCTGGTAGCCACCTAAAACATATCATGATACAATATTAAAAAAAAAAATAGAAAAGAGATTGAAAATAGATTGTAATGAGGCTGCTTTTTAAATTTTTAGGTTACCTTGTGTAATTCCAGTGCTAGGGACTAAGCAGTCAATAATTATTCTTTAAATATGATATTTATGACCCACAACACTGCACAAATGACAGATTTTTAACCGTTAAAATATATTTTTTCCACATGCTGTTATTTGCAAGTTGTGTCCTGTAAGATGTTTGGATTTTTCAGCTTTTCTTGTTCTTGTCATATTTTTCCTAGGTGTACATTCCAAGCAGAGTGGCCCTTGTGCTTCACAATATGGATGTCCCAAAATGAAGTTCTCTGTAACTACTACTGAAAAAAAAAGTCACAAAGAAGTGCTGATACAGTGTACTAGTACTAAGTATAACAAAACTTGCTCTAAGGAGGCTTTCTTTCTGAGACTGAGTATAGTAATGTTAGGTGTTTAAAATGTAAGATTAATATTCACATATAATTGCAGAGCTCTTGACTTGCTAGACCCTCTTTTGAGGAAACTTTACAAAGAGACAGAAAAGAAAACGTTGGGTTTGTAGTTCTAGTAGTACAAAATTACACTTCAGGTGTTGCAATGCAGCAGATATTCTCAATTAAGTTGTTGTTTACAGAATTTTATCTGGAATGATAAGAGTGATCCTGCTCCAAAGTTTGTAATTTCTTGTAATCCTCATTTTGATAGTGAATTCAAATATTAATTATATATTATTGCTTCTTACTAAAAGTAAGTAGTTTGCTTAAATAAAACAGAAGTTTTTGGCTAAAAGGCAGCCTTAATGGTTTGTGGGACCTAATTTGAGGCTCCTCTTCTTCAAAGAAATCTAACATGGAATTAGAAATGTTTATCCAAATGGATTAGAAGGTCCTCTGAGAGTATTGTACTTGCCATTTTTTATTTAATTAATAATGTACAAAAGTGTTGGGCAGCAAAACAAGCAGGCCGATTGACTGCTGGCCTGCTGCTGCTGTTGTGTGTGCTGGTTATTTGCTCCCATCCAAATCACTCAGTCTGTGCATCTCACTTGCTACAGCTGTACAAAAATGACACAACTATTTTATTCAGATCACTAAAATGTTCAGTGAGAAGCGTGTTCTGTTCTTAATGCAATGATACCACACTGGAAGATGTACTTAAAGTGTAGTTCTTCCCACTGCATGTATTTCACTAACATCAGGACCTTGCAATACTGATTTCACTGTTTCCAGAAGCTGCCTTTCAGCTTGGAACATGATGATGTTCTTGCACTTTTATAACTTTTGAAACATTGCTTCTCGTGAAGAAGCAGTCTCAAAATACAGTGATCAAACTAAGGTGTTTTTTGATTAAAATTAAGATAGTTAATTATTGGAGTGCTGCTAAGATAATTCAAGTGAGTTCCTTCACGAGCTACAACTTTTTTGTAAAGAATAAGATTTTGTATATTTGAAAATGTATTGCAGAGTATTCTGGAAAATTAACACCAAATTAATGAGACATGCTTTATTTTGTTCCATTTATTTAAAAACATATTTGAATTGGTTCTGAAATGAATGTCTTTTGTACAAATCTGAATTTTCTAACTTTTAAAGTAGCCAAAGAGGAAGATGTCCGTGACCATTTCCAATTTTACCCAGTTTCCTTTGTGAACCATTGTATAAACTACTGAATAGTTGGTGCCAACACTGACAATCTATCCACAGTTCTTGGAATGCTTACTTGTGGCTTACTTCTTAAGCAAAATAAGGGATGGAATAATGCAGCATGATGGAAAACAGTCTTTTGCAGAGTTCACACTGAAAGGACTTTGTGAACATCCCCAGTCTGATATGTTCTGTGTGACAGAGAATGTTATATTGCAGTTGAGTACCATAGGATCATGCTTCATTTTCCTCTGCACCAGTTTGATCATTGTTTGGTTGTGAGCTAATAAAAGCATTCCTGTTACGCTATGACTTTAAATAAAATATACTGAACTGTTTTAGCAACTGGAACTGATTATCTTTTTTTTCCCCAGATTGTTTTCCTTTTAGTGAAATAATGTGCAACTTCTAATATATGTTATATTTACACTGTATTGATCTAATATGTTTTATAGGGTGGTTTGTTTTTTTTTTTACTGGCACCAGTTCCAGGTTTCAAAATGTAATGCAAGGCAAGTGTCTGTGTCAAACCTTTTTCCAAGAGAAGGAATAAATGTATGATGTGAAGTATAAAATGTAAAATTACAAGCAAAATAAACTCTGAGGAGGAGAAAACAAATGCATATATGGTTTCATTGCTTGCATTGTAAAATGATTTTACAGTAGTCTTAACAGTGAAAGACAGATTAGATTTTGCTTCATCTTGACACCAGGGAATTGTCTTGGTCAGAAACACTTATAAGGAGGTTGGTAGAGTATTTGTCCTATGCTTATTTTCTTTAACTTAGTGATAGTTTAATATAAGCAAACTACAAATTTGCAAGGTGAACATGTAAATACAGAAAGCATAATAATTAGGACTTTTTGGAGGCCATCTCTGCATTTTAATGGTGAGTGTGCTACTGCTTGTCTTGCAAGGCTGGAAAATTTTCACTTGCAATATCCATGGAAAGCAAATTACTTCCTCCTGCTCTTTGAATTTTGATGGATTATGAAGAGAAATTCAGCTTTCACCTTCCTTCAAGTGACACTGACTGCAACCAAGGCTCCTCCTTAGAGTCATGTACTGAGGCTGGTCATGCCTGTCACCATGTCTGGTTGCAGCCTGACATGTTCTGAGAAGCACATGAGCCTCAGAGCTTTTTTGCTTGGCTCCTCAAATCAGCTCTCCTTAGCTCCGTCACGGATGTAAATGAAGTGCTCTGTGGGGATATATCCCAGGGCATAGAGCTCTCCACAGATGTTTAGACATACTGAAAGAACACTCTTTAAAGATAACCACTCCTAGTGCAGAGGACTGATAAGGATTTATATTTCAACATTTGGAAATGTATACTTCCCTGTCACCTGCGAATTCTTGGTAGCCCTGGTCTCAGAAGTTGTTGCTTTACGGTTTCTCTAACAGTCAGTGAGAACTCAAGTTCATTTTCACCTGCCAGTTTATCCAAAGATTTGGGCTGACCTTCTCTCCATCTTGCACTGTGTGTGAGTGGTTCTTTGTACTTAATAATTCAAGTTGTTCTGCAGACCAGGTGGTTATTGTGATAAGAGGCAAGCATCCACTAACCGTTGTATTCTATGAGCAATGAGTTTTAAGTTCTCTGCTGTTTTTTCCTCCTCTCACAATTCAAGCTTTACTGTCCTGAGGTTTATTTTGAAGATGAAGAATGGAGCCATGATTTAAAATTGGTGAATACTTCTAGAAAACAGATTTTAATGGAAAAAACTCTGAGCTTTCTAGGGTTTTTTACCTATGAAGTTTTTCTTGCTCATTCTATTCAATTTACTAAAGAACTTTAACCACGTGCTCTGAAAGACAGGAATGTGGTGCTGGTAATACTCTGCCACAGGGAGAGCAGCTGTGTGAACAGAAAGATACCAGACTAAATAAGCAATTGTGTGGTACTTGCAGATAGTGCAAGGTGATATTTCTGTGTATTAATCCGTCAGTCACAGTTCTGCTTTCAAACGATGTTTTAAGCATCTTGAAGTAGTTTTAGTTTCCCCATTTTTTTTTTTTTTGTGACTCCAGGTTCTTAACAGCCCATTAATGGTTAAAGGAAGAACTTTCTATTTAAATCCCATTTCTCAGAGCTTAAAAGTAACTCAGTAGTTAAGTAGTAAAGGGTGAAAGATAGTGAACTGAATGAACAGCAGAAATTGTTTCCTCCTAAATAAATGTGTACATTCTGATCTGGTTATGTTGAGGTGTATGATTTGTCTGTCCTCTGCTTCATAATTTAATTTTCTGAGGAATTTAAGTATTTTGCATTTAAGTGTTTTATCACTGACTGATGTTTCCAAATGGAGTATGTTCATTGTTGAAGGACTGCCACAGAGATGAAGCAGAATCTTACATATTTTCATATATCATACCTTAGCTGGGATCTGAGTTTCATAAAAATCCGCCTGTAAGTGGCATCTTTGTAACAATTAATTGGAAGGGTTTTGTCAAGGAAGACTCTGCCCATATCTGTTTTCACTCCTCATGGTAGATAGTGCAAGTGTTTTGAAAGGGTTGAGGCTGTAACTTGCTGTGATGGAGAGCTATCTCTTATGACAAACTTACTTTTTAATTACTTTTAGGTTTCCGGATTCTCTAGAGTTGGTTTCAAATGCTTGAGGACAGACAGCATCTTTATGAAAGTTTCACAAGCATTTAAGAAAAAAAAGAAATACAAAAGTTTTGGTTATGTTTGCCTTTATATGCAGGGAGAGAAGTATTTTTTTCTTCATGCAATGTTTCCTTTCTGTAGGCTTTTTCAGTTTTTGATTTATCTGAAAATAAACTGCAGTAGTAGTGATGGGCTGACTTATGACTGCTCTCATCAAAAATAATTATATAAGTTGTTGGGTAAAAATAACTCCAGTTGAACACATTAAAAATATTCTGCTTATGGAAAGGTAGAAACAAAAGCTAAGGATGAGTCATTAGATGAGACAAATTATATTTTTCATGCCTGTGAGTACAATATGTACGCTGTAAATATAAATAAGTCTTGGCTATTCACGGTAAATTAAAGCCTAAAATAAATTAGGAGAAAACATAAGAACCTGTAAGTGTTGAAGAAATAAATCTCAGCTGCTGGTCTTGTATATTTACAGCTATTCTGAACACTGTAATCTAAGTGTTTAATTGAACTAGGTCTGAAAACTGTCTTAGAAAGTTAAGACAAAGGCAACAATTTCTCAGTATTAGGAGAGTATTAAAATTGATGCAGCACTAATCATCCATGCCATTTAACTCCAAGTCAAATTAACTCCAAATTCTCAGTATTGTTAAAAGCTAGGAGTGAACTCTCCTAACTTGCTTGTTTCTTCTGACTATGCCTCACAGATCACAATTTAAATGTATGGAACAAGGACAGTTTCTGATAGAATGATGTAAATTTAATGCATCGAATATTCAGCTTTTGCTGGTGGTCTGAGTTTTATGACAAAACAGATACAGTGCATTTAGGAGGAGAGCTGTGTCTGCAAACACTGAAGAAACCAAGCTGCCAGTGCTGTAAGGGGCATTGTGGCTTAACCCCAGGCAGCAGCCAAGCCCCAGGCAGCCACTCACTCACTTCCCACCAGAGGGATCAGGGAGAGAATCAGAAGGGTAAAAGCAGGAAAACCCAAGTGTTGAGATAAAGACAGTTTAATAGGGAAAGCAAAAGCCAAGCACGTAAGTAGAGCAAATCCAGGAATTAATTCACTGCTTCCCATGGGCAGGCAGGTGTTCAGCCATCTCCAGGAGAGCAGGGTCACCTCACACGTGACAGTGACTTGGGAAACAAACACCATCACTCCAAATGTTCCCCCCTTCCTCCTTCTTCCGCCCACTTTATGTACTGAGCATGGTGCCATATGGCCTGGAATATCCCTGGGGTCAGCTGTCCCAGCTGTATCTCCTTCCAACCTCCCAGGCACCCCCAGCCTCCCTGCCAGCATGGCAGTATGAGAAACAGAAAAAGCCTTGGCCCTTGGTAAGCCCTGCTCAGCAATAACATCTCTATTATCCTCACTGTGTTCAGCACAAATCCAAAACACAGCCCCACACCAGCCACTGTGAAGAAATCTAACTCTACCCCAGCCAAAAGAAGCACAGAGGGGCTTGGGGGAGAGCACCCAGCTGTCCCAGAGCACAGGCTCTGGTGGGGCAGGTTCATGCTAAAGCAGTGTTGGGAAGATATCAGTGTTTTGGCTGTTGCTGAATGGTACTTGCACAGTGTGACAGTTTTCTATTTCCTACCCTGCCTCACCCGCTCCTTGCCAGGAAGTTCCTGGACATCTTCCTGCTGATGGGCATTGTGAATTAATTCCTATTTCTGCTTTGCTTGCACAGGCACCTTTTGCTCTCCCTGTAAAAGTATTTTCATAATCCAAAAGTATTCTCACCTTCCTTCTATTCCTGCACCATCCTGGAGGAGAAGGGAATAAGCAAGCATCTTGTGAGGGTGTTTGTCTGTTTGCTAGGATTAACCCACCATCTGCAGCGAGAATTGGGTGAGCTGTCCACCTCAGAAGGGAATTGGCTGCCAGGAGGAAAGGAGGTGAAGGCACCTGAAGTAATTTGAAAGTAATTTGAAGTAAAAGATAGGATATAGATCCCAACCTTCCTTAGTTGCATTTGACAAAACACTGAATGTGTATCTTGTGTTTACTTGAGTTGTAGAGTAGGTTAGTGTCTCGGTTTTGAAAGACAGGTGTCTGTTAAGAGAGGTTGAACCCTCCCTTAAGACAGAGAAAGTGATTTTTTCCCCTCCCTCCGAATTATTTAATTTTGAAATTAAGGGCTCTCAGGCAAAGATACGGGAAAAGGAATTACAGTTCTTTACTAATATTTATGAACAAGTAATAACAACAATAATAACCATAAATAGAACTAGGAATTAATAAAAATAACTTTCCTGTTAATTGGTGTAGTCACGATAGAAAGAAAAACAAACAGCAGGGGGCGCCGCTGAACTCCGCTGGGCAGGGCGGTTGCGGTGACTCCCGAGCGGCTGCAGGTGGTGCTGTGATGCAGGGTCAGGTCAGCCCCGGGCAGCTCACTGGAGAAGCGAAGACAATGTAGTCAAACACCTCAGGGCAGCAACGGCAGAGCGGCAGGACAGGAGCCAGTCCTCTTCCCTCTTTTCCCTGACCAGCTGCCGAATGGCAAGGACTTCTACAGTTACAATCAACTCTGGGGTCCCAGGCAGCGAAGGGATAGGCGGCCGAGGACAGCTGAATTCTCCAGCAAAACACCGCAGCCTCCCGCGGCAAGGGAGGGGGGGGGCAGCAGGCAGCAGAGGGGGAAGCAGACAGCAAAAGGGCCAGCCGAGCTCTCTCAGTAACTGCTGCGAGAAAACGCAGCCCGGGAAAACGTGCTCCCTCCCGGTAATGAAAAAGGTCAAATTAGAAGCTCACCCCCACTCGGAGAACGAAAACAGGACACAGCTGAGTCTTCCTCTGGTTGCAGCCCCCAAAGCCCAGAGAGCAGCCTCTCCTTTTCTCCTCGCCGGATGAGAGAGAGAGAGTGAGAGAGAGAGTGTGTCCCTTCCCCTCCGGCCTGCTCGGCTCTCCTCTTCCCCGTCCCCACCCAAGCCTACTTCTTTTGTCTTTCACAAAGGAGCTGATGGCCTTAATGGTCTGCCTATTTGTTACCTGGTGACATTGATGGGAGAAAATTCCAAGACAACCCCCCAACCTCTGACAGTTAGTTATCCTGCTGTTAAAGGGTCACCTGAATGAAGGATCAAAGTCTATGTATGGAGTCCCTTTCATGCTAAAAATTCTTGGACCTGTTCTTTTGCAGTAGTAGAATATGATTATCCCGGTAGAAAAGTGTACAAATACTTTTCTGCTTCAAAATGTAAGTAATTTCTAATGTAAAATCCTTCATAAAAGTTTATTCACCATTAAGGGGGAGGAGGGAAGAGAAGTTTCTATTGAAAGACTACCTTTTGGTGCACTAAAGATATGGAAAATTAACTGCAATGAAAACCTGATCTTTGAAATGTATGGAATTTTAACTGTTACTTTTGCACATGGCTCATTTGAGCTGTTCTCTGCTGCTTCTGTTTTTTGTTCTTTTCTTTGTCCATAACAGTGGTTTTAGACCAAATGCAACACTGACTCTTTCTGTACTCTGTAACCTGTGTAACTGCTACTTTTGAATGTTTGAGGCAATCAGTTTTCAGTCAGAAGGTGGGGCTAGCCTTGGTTTGGGAGTTTCTACGACAGGGATAAGAGGGGAAGCAAAGATGTTTGCTGGTTTTGTTGAATACCATTTAAATTCCTGCCTTTGCAACTCCACTAATCATTTTAAATCTTTGACTGTGGCATGTTTTTGTCAGAAAATAGCTAGCCCTAGGCAGCACCAAAAAAACCCACATCTTTAGACTAGCATGAGAAAGCAAATTATACAAACACATCATGTCCAAAATGAAATTTATTGTTCTATGCATGTTTGTTTATCTGAAGGGACCTAGTCTTGATCACTTCATTAAATGGAGAGGACGGGCTGTGTGGCGTAGAGAACAGGGTTTTGTGCAAGAACACTATTTTCCCAGGGCCAAAAAATATTCCAGTATTTCAAATATGGTGATTTTTTTCATTAAAAATATTGGATTATGACAAGTGAACATTTTCATAGGAAGATATTTGTCAAAAACCCTCCCAGAACATTCTATAAAATACTATCCAAAATGAATGCTTACATTATGTGCAAAGCATGGACAGTCACAGCTTTAACTCTGTTACTGTATGCAGCTGCTTAGAGGGGCGTTTCTATTAAATTCATTGTGTTATTGAATTACACTGCCATTTTTATTTTAAAAATATTTTTAATAATCATGTAAAGCGTTAGGGCTATTGGGTTGGCTTTCTATAGGCCTGCTTGGGCTTCTAAAATGCCAGTCACCTGTCTAGGTTCTGCCTGGTGCCTGCTGGGGACTTTGGCAGGCAGTGGTCTGGCCAAGCTGCTACCATCATCTTCTTTCCCAGGTGGGTCAAGCTGTCCTGGTTGTGGTCCTTGCACAAATGCTGGTGATGCTAAGGGATAAACTGGACTGGAAAACTAATTTTGTGGAAATACAACTCTCTTGAATGGCACAAGCTGACAAGATCTGTAGCTTTAGCTGGAAAACTGACTCTTTACAATGGATAGACATCTCAGTCTCCCTGAAGGCTGTCAGTGGGGGTGACTGCTGTATTCAATACATATGTTTGTTCTAGTTGTGCTGTTATACAGAACTAACTCTTCCTTTTATTTTTCAATAACCTGCTGGATCTACCAGCCCCTGTTCCTCAAGCTTATCAGACAAGTGCAATGCAATGCCTCATATTCATGGATTAACACAGTGGACAGTTCTTTATGACAATTAACTTCATTTTAAAAGTCCCCAAGGAATCATCTAGTAATGTGACTAAGTGTTGAGAAACAAGTTGAACATGATTTGCCTAACTGGGTAGAGCTGGTACAAAGCATGAGAGGAGCAAATATCCTGGAGTTATGCATTTGCTGCTGCTACAGAAGCTCTCACCAGGAAATACTTGCCTTGCACTGTGTGCTTGTTAATAGTGGCTGATTGCAATAGTCCCATTTAAGCTTGAGTGGTGACACACACCTTGTTATGTAAAACACTGTGCAAGGTTGTTTAAACATGAAAGATAATTGCTGATTTTTCACTGGTGGTAACTCACAGGTAGACATTCCTGTGACTGATTAAATACACTGACCTTTAGTATTAACAGCCTTGATGGGTTTCAAGCCATGGTTTGCTTTGATGTGAGGCATAGCTTTCAACCTGTCTTGCCTCCTTTTCTTTTTCCTGAACAGAGCTTGTGAATCTTCCTGTTTATTTTGGACAATGTAAACAGGTGTCTGGTGTGCTTGTGTTCCCTGCAGAGTCCTTCCACCTTGCAGGACTATACCATGGTTGGCCCTATGTGCCTTTAGCTATTTTCTGTCTGTTGCATCAAGCCATATGGATCTCTTGAGCAGCCCTTGTGTCCTTATCCCTTTTCTTTTTTTTTTCTGTCTCCCACCTCACAGGGAGGTGAGGGTGTTGATGTGCAGGTGTTTGCAAGGGTTTGAGCCCATCAAAAGATTTATTGAAGGCAAATCTCTCAGGTGCTTGGAGACAAAGGGAACTGCAACACAAACATACATGTTGGCCCGTTTTACTTCATCCTTAAAGGTACAGTTTCTAACTCCTAACTTCCCCTAATCTTACATATTTTGTCACTGGCCTGGGGGCCCCTTCTCAGGGCTGTCCCTGACCTGAAAGAATTAGTAGTAGTTTTTTAGACATTGCTTCCACAGCAATTACTAGAACAGCACAGATGCAAGCTGCAATCAGAGATGTGCAAATGAACCACCTCCAGCTTCCTAAATTTATTCCTCCATGTCATCTGCTGAGCAGTGCTTGTATGTTGCAGAAACGGAAAGTCTGAGCATGTCTTTGCATATATCTCAATGTTAGTTTTGTGTCCCACATCTCTACTTTGAAATGCTGATTTGTGGTAGATAACTTGCCCAAAATTTGAGAGAATCACTCCAAAACTCAACAGGTACAGCCTTGTGCACTGGGGGAAGCAAAGAAAAGGATGAAGATATGAAGGGCTTGTGATGACACATCACCGGCCAAGGTTGCTGTGATGCCCAGTGCATGAGTCAGGGTTGATGTGAATCCTGCTGCAATCTGCTGGATTGGTACAATCAAATTCAATCTCTTCCCATCTCTTTTAGGGGAGCCAGTCATGTCTATACCAGTATGCAAGTACTGCATATGCTCCAGGGATTACCAGTGCAATGTCAGGAACTTGGATGACAGAATCACCAAGTAAAAGCTCTTAAGCCAGATGCTCTTGAGGTAGCTACAGTGCCTTTATGGGTGAGGAATCCCTGCTGGGATGAGTGTATAACTCTCCCAAAGGACAGAGTCCTAGCTACCGCAGATAACCTGTTTCTGCTGGCTCCTCTAGGACAAGAGTTTCCCCTGGCGTGGTGTGCTAGCGCTGACGAGAATAAAAGGCTTAGACGGAGGACTCTTCCCTGGGATAACAGCCGTTTATTGTCAGTCCAGTGTTGCTTAGTGAGGGTCCAGAGATATCCAGATTGCTGGAGTAACCCAGAAGAAAGAGCAAAGCGGAAGCCCTGCAGGGCTCTTTTAAAGGGAGATGGGACCAGGAAACACCCAATGGGGAATGGCATAGTTCAAAGTGACCAGTGGAGAAGAGCTTTCCCAGGTATAGCCATATATGGCATCTGAGATACGGGTACAGGTAACACAAGGGAAATATGGGATTTTTCCACAGCTCAGGCAGAGGGTTCAGATATTGGAGGAAGAAGGCTGAGAGCTTTGCCTGGGCTTTCTTCCCACCAAAACCTGAAGCTCAAAAGCAGTAGCTTCTGCCAAGTGTGCTGCTACAACCAAGGCAAACAATGTTATGAAACCTCAAGTGCACAACCCATACACACAGAGTTTAGTATTTCTTAACTCACTTCCAGCTCTTACTGGAATTGATCAGGTGCTCACCTCATCTTTCACAGCAACAGCTGCTGGCAAAAGACACAAGCAGCCAGCAGCAGAGATCTGTGAGAGAATCCTTTCTGGGAAAGGCAGGTTTGTTTGGGGGTGGAGCACATGTGATGGAGGAATAGATGTGGAGCACAGCTATCCAGATGTCTCTGGTAGGTGTCTGTAGTGAAGCTGTTTCTCCTGCTTTGTAATCTTCTGTTAATGTATCTCTCAGTCACAGAAACACGAGTAATTGGGACTTACTTTTTAAGTACACATTCTGTAGTATTTTGTACCCACTTCTTTTCTGCATCTCCAAGTCACATCATTAGCAACAGCAACCTACGGTTGCACAATATTTCCACAAATTATGCTGCTTAATTAACCAAGTGATGTGTAATAATGCTATGTGACATTTTTCTAGAAGTGTTACCTAAAAGGCCTGAACCTCTTAAAGTGATAACAGAAACGTGGTAGCTGGGTTCAGAAAGATAAATGTGCTGCAAATTGTTTGGTAGCCGTGCAAGTCTGTGTCTACAGCAGTTGTTCAGATCAGAGAAGTAATGTGCAGTTTTGAAGTGAGTCCCCTGATGGTCTTCACTTACCATGTGCTAACTCAGTTCCCAGAGTGATTTTGGGACAAAAAAATGTGGATTCTTTAGAGGTGGAAATAGACAGCAGTCTCTTCTCCAAAAGCACTCCCAATGTCCCTTGGTGTGTTTTGCTTAGACCCCCAATATTTCCATGCACGGCCTCTGTCCACTGCAAGGACTTCCCATGTGCATCTAATAAATCTTCCTTCCTAGGCTTCAGCATAGGAGATAAGACTATCTCTAATCCAGAGTATTCTGCTCAAACCACATGGAATAGAGGTCAGCAGACACTTTGATCTGTTCCTAAAATATTTGCTAACACAGATGTAGCATAACAGGCCAGTGCTATTATTTCTAAATTTGCAAGACTTTACCGTTGTCAATCCATATTCTTTGTCTTAAGCTCTGGTCTTTATGTAACACTGCAAACCACATTAAAGATACAAAAATGTTTCTGGAACTGTTTACACAGAACTGATGTTGTGAATCTGCAATTATTTTTACAGTTATCTTAATGTAGCTGTTATGGCACAATAACAGCCTTTAGTCATTGTTTTTCTGCCTGCTATGGCAAATAGTGTGCTTGTCTAATGCAACAGAAACTGCAGTCAGTAGCAAAATCTTTCATATCTAATTTACTAGACCTTATTTTGCACTTTTTCATCTGAAATGCAGATTTATAAATTGAAGCAGTGTATGTAACATTTCAGTGAATGAAATCATTACCAACAGGATGTTTGGATGGCAGCTGTAATTTGGCTTGGGAGGTTTTTGTAGCCGAGACTAATTTGTCTTCAAGTGCCAGAAGATTTTTAAAAGTTAACAAGTTTTATGTTGTGGGGTTTTTTTATGTGAGGAGGGTTTTAATTTATTTAGCAGCACATAGTGAAACAGTTAGCTCCCCTCACCCCCTGGAGATTCCCTGTTTCATTTCCAGTCTGCTTCACCTGAAGGTTGATATTTCCACTGATGCAGCCTTAGGCTCAAAATCAGGAGTTGGTTCTCAGTCTTGGAGTTTGGTTCTTCCTTGTGCCACAAACAGTACCTGAAGGGAACCTACAAGAAAGCTGGAGAAGGACTATTTACACAAGCATGTAGTGACAGGACAAGGGGGAATGGCTTCAGAGTGAAAGCAGGTTTAGACTGGATATTAGGAAAAAAAAATTATTGTGAGGGTGGTGAGGCACTGGAACAGGTTGCCTGGAGAGGTTGTGGATGCTCCATCCCTGGAAGTGTTCAAGGCCAGGTTGGATGGGGCTTGGAGCAGCCTGGTCTAGTGGAAGGTGTCCCTGCCCATGGCAGGGGGTTGGAATGAGGTGAGCTTTAAAGTCCCTTCCAACCCAAACCATTTTATGATTCCATGAATATGGTCACATATGGGATCGTGGGGGATGATTTGCATCTTCAGCAAAAGCTCAGAAGTGCACAGGCCCACTTGACAGACAGGGATCTGTCACCAAGAGGATGCATTTCAGGACATTCATTCACTGCTTTCAGGGCTTGCAATGCATTTCTCTTACCAAGTTCTTATTGAATTGCAGTAAGGGAAAAAGTCAACCTGTGAGCTGGATGGGATGAGTACTGCCCTTGATGCCCTTGAAGTATTTTATTTTGCTTATTTTGTGCTGCATTTTGTCATTGTGCTCCAGCAAACTTAGTAGTTGTGGAGGGCGTGAAGTGGTACAATACAGGTACATCAAAGATATTAAAAGGTATAAATGGCAAAAGTTGCATTTCTGGAGGAGGTAAATGAGACCTCCAGGTGCTGCCCATCCTTAGTCACTGGCGACATGCACTGCCGAGGCACCTAGTGGTGGCAGGGTATTATAGCAGAAAACACGAAACCAGCTTCAAATAGATTTGTTGCTTATAGAATAAACCCTATTTATGCTTTCATTTGATATCACAGAAGGAAAAAATTATTTATAAATACAGTTTAACTTCCACTAAAGCTAAAAAAAAAAAAAAAAAAA
>VZRZ01002845.1:516529-539885 GCA_013398175.1 Climacteris rufus
AAAAAAAGAAAAAAACACTAAGAGGGCTCAGCAAAAGTATTAAAGCTGTCACTCTCATTCCAGTCCTCCAGGAAGATTCATTCCTCAGTTTCCATAAAAATCCAGCAATAACTAAAACAGATTTCTCCACCTAAGCAGACTTCAGTGCCTTTCTGGGTGAATAATTGAATTTGTTGGTTTTTATTCAGCATACTGATAATGTACAAATATTTAAGGATCATGTAACCAGTTCTTATTTTTTGCTACCAAGGTAAAACAATGTTCTGTAATGCTTGAAACACTTCATTGGGCCCAAGGGTTCAGCCATCACTTTTGGAAGCCTCGGTGTTAATGTGCCCCGGCTGCTGAGCGAGGCGGACCAGGGCTCCTTGTGCTCCAAGGGCCTCAGGGACCCCCAGGGGACTCAGCCTGAATGACCCTGTCCCTGCCTGGCACCAGCCACCGAAACCGGGCTTGGAGTGGGATGGGAACACCGGGATGGATGGAGGCTGGAATCGGGAAAGGGGAAAACCTGGGCTGAAGCACGGCTGGGATCTGGCACAGCGCAAAACCCGGACTGGAGTTCGGCTGGGATCTGCAATAGGGTAAAGCCTGGATGGCATTATGGCTGGGATCCGGAATGGGGGAAAACTCAGATTGGATTTTGGCTGGGATCCGGAATGGGGGAAATCCGGACTGGATTATGGACAGAATTCAAACTGTGAAAACCCGGATTGGTTTATGGATGGGATCCAGCATGACAGAAAACCCAGACTGGATTATAGATGGGGTCTGAACTAAGGGAAAATCCGGACTGGATTTTTGCTGGGATCTGAACTGGGAGAAAACCCAGACTGAATTCTGGCCGGGATCCTGAATGGGGGAAAAGTCAGACTGGATCTTTGCCATGAGCTTACGTGAAAATAGTACTAAAGCATAATTTTTTGCTGTCTGGAATACCTGGCCTAGTGCATCTGTTCTGTCTCTCCTTTTTAAGGCTGTTTTGTCTCCACAAAAGGTACGTGTGTGTGTGTGCTCACAAATATATATTTCTAATTCTTCTCTTTGAGTGAAAGATTGCATCAATTAGATTTCATCTGTTTTATGGTCAGGAACAGCCTATGTTTGCATGCCTGAACAAACCTATCACAAAAGTTCTGGTTGACTTAGGAAATTCCTAGACATTTATGCATAACAAATAAATAATGAAAACTTTATCGACATAATATCAGACTGTTCATTTACAGAGGTTTTTTGGGTTTTTTTTGGGAACAGGATGAAAAGGCTGATCCTTCTCTTGTGAAATTCAGCTAATGAGCCTTTTTGTGTAGGTTCTGCACACATGAAGGAAATTTTACAGAAAGCCAAATACCGCATGCCTGTATACTTCTTTCACACTAAGTATATTTATTTAAATATTAAGTGAAACTGTTGCCCTGACAACTTGCTAAAGCAGCCACAGAGTCTGTGTAATCCTAAATGCTCTTGCTGAAGTAGTTTCAATGCTATTTATTTGTTCAGTAGATTCTTTTGAATCTTTCATTGAACTGGGTTCTCTTAAGGAAGTGAATCAGGAAAGTTCTGGGATCACAAATCCTAGGTTGGTGGGAGTGATTATATTTCCTCATTAAAGCTGTGGTTTTTTCTTTGTGTCACAGAGATGTAATTACCAGAGCTCTCATACCTTGGGATCAGAATTACATGGAAGTAGAAATGAGGATTCAAGGCTCAGTGTACTGAATTTGCAGAAGTGTTTTAATATTGTAAATTAGCACAAAAATTCTCCCTATCTCATCAGGCTTCATATGAATTATAAAGTGGAAATTGAGTTCCTACAGTTCCTGAGATACAGATATATAGATATATCAGACAAATAATGATCACATAATAAGAGCTGATAATGACTGGCAAACTATTAATCTTTTTGGTTACTTTGCTTTCACCATTAGTACTTTTGCTGCAGCACCAACCTGCTCTGCTGTGATTTACCTAGTTATTTTATTGCAAGCTCACTAAACAAGCTCACAGAAGTCACTGGCAGTGTTGTGCCAGTTATCTCATCACGTCTGATATCCTCTGCAGCTGACTCCCCGAGTCAGAATTTGCTGCTCGCATTCTTGTTTTGGGATTGGTGGTGCCGTGGATGTTCCCTGTAGCACTGCAGAGCCTGGGCCCAAGGAACCTTTTTGTGGTTTCTCATCTGGTAATTGCTCCATGAGAGAAAAGGGGAAAGCCATACACAGGATTTGCAGAAGTAAATAAGCAAAATGAATGAGTCTGCATGTGGTACAAGGCACTGCACAAGGATTCACGTGTTGCATGTGTCAATGAGGTGCTGCCGTGCCCCATGACTTCTCTTTGTCCAGTCTAGACAGGGATTTAAGAATTTGTTTAATTGAGGGATGATATTAAGATAAAAGCCTTAAAGATTAATCTGTATTTTGTGCTTTTCATTTTGTGTTCCTTTTTCCTTCAGGACGGAAGGGCTCAGTGTCATACAAAACTTACATACAGATACGCAAGAAATCCCTCTGCTTGACTTACATCAAATCACACTGCACCTCCTACATCTTGTCTTTTGAAAAAAATCCCTGGAATTACTCTGCAGGGAATGCTGCAAAAGCTCATTTAAGGTCAATGAAAGCAGTCACAGTACTGTCAGAGTTGCCAAATCCAACCCAAGCCATTTATTTTCTGGCTCTCTTTTGCTTACTGTTTGCCAATTATAAATGTGTTTCCCCCCTTAATTATTGACAACTGCAAACCTTTTAATGCTCTCCTGCTTTATATGTATTTTAAAAATAAATTTTGAAGAACTGTGGTGCTTATGATGAGAGTTAAACCCATTTCATATCTTAATAAGCCTATTTTTACATTATGCTGCTTGAACTACAATCATGCTAAAGGATGGAGTGGGAGGAATAAAATTAATGGGTTACTCTTGAAGTAGAAAAAATTATTAATTTTCGATAAAAGATCTTTTTGATAATTTACTCTTGACTTCACTACTTGATTTATCTCATCTTCTCCCATTAATTTGTTTTTAATTTTTTTTCTCTGATGAGGTTTTCTAGCTCCAGTAGCAGCTCTGAGATGGTTGGATGGATGGACTACAAAATTTAACATTTTTGAACTAAAAGAAAAAAAGGCTTAAACACTTGAGCTAACAAGCAGTATAACTTTCATGTAATAAAGTAGAAATTCCACTTTCCAGTGCCTAAAGATGCTGGAATTTGATTATTTAGTACACCCACTCCATCTAGAGTAGATATGAACTAAAGCTGCTTGGCCTCTCCCTTGAGTTACCACTTATGGGCTTACGGCTTTATTGTTGAATAAGGTTTTTGACTATATCAGCCCCTATTTCCTGGCAAGCTTCCCAGTGTATTTCCTACCTTTCCTTGTTTTCCCTCAGCTGTGTAGTTCTTTCCTGAAATGCTACCAGTACATCTCACTGAATCCTTATTAAAATGTTAGTCTGTGTAAAATTGTCAGTGTTATTACATCTCAACAAGGCATTCTCAGTGCATGTGTTTTCATCTCCTTTTCAGCCTCTTGGTGTGCTCTCAGAGCGAACTAGGCTGGTCAGAATTAGCAATCCTTGTAGGGCAGTTATGTTATTTAATAGAGAGTCAAGATATTGCTATCACTACTGCAATGATTTTAAGAACCTAACATACTTCTTACAACAAATACAGAGAGATTAGAGTGAAAGGAAAAAAGCAAAGGCAAATGAAATGAGAAAAAAGTAGAGTAATTGGAAACATTAAAGTTGAAGATAAACTGGTTTATCCCAGACAACAAGAATTTTGATGAAACTGTGGACTGCACTTAAGACTGTGAATGAATCAGAAAAAAAAAAGGAGGACACTTTCTGAATTAGTTGACCAAAGGTGACAAGTCAGTAATTGAATCTACCTAAATCAAATCGTAAAAATCTTCTATCATAATCTTTGTCAAAATTGAAAAAGCAACCAAAAAAACCCCAAACCCCAGCCACCTGAGGACAGGGAGAAGAGTTAAATAGACTTTGGCAGATCAACTGGAGTTATTGATAGAGGGAAGACCGTAGCTCCATACCCAGGAGAACTTCCTGCTACCTTCCCCACTGCTTGTTTTGTTCTTTCTTCTGTTGTTCTCATCCACCTTATTCCCTTTTGTATGCACCTTTCTCTGTCTCCCCCCATGTCTGAGTCAAGTTTCCCTTATTGTGCACCAAAACATAATGAGGCCATTCCACTTGAGAGGCATCAGAACACCTGCCAGGCACCAAACTGCCCAGAATGGCCAGGTCAGAGTCTAGACCAGACAGTTGCAAGGAGTAATTTTTGCTGAGATGCACAGTGTGTGCCTTCATGGATGATGGATCACATTTTCTCCAGATATATATATAAAATAAGCATTTTCCCCTTTACTAATCACCAGTGTTTGTCTGTGTTGGCAGCAACACAGCACAAATCAATAGAGATTCAATAAGAACACTGTTTCTTTCTTCTTTACTGAGAAATATTACTTGCTGTTCAACAATACTGAAATCCACTCTCTAGCAACATAAATCTGATAGTTTTTAGTAAATTTATCTTGTGGAAGTGTTAAATATCAACGTCATATTGTCATACTAAAATTTTACTTTTTCTTTAGTGTATTCTAATTCTTTCTCACTGTTATATTCAAGCTAATAAGGAATCAAACTGTGTGTCAAAATGTGTTCAAGCTGTAACCTTTAAAAAATCCTTATTTTCAGCAACTTACAAGTTCTTGGACCACAAGTTCTTCAGCACTTTTCAAGTCACATATATGACATATCCATCTTGAACATTTTTTTGGCTGAATACCATAGATGGTGAATCTGGTTTTGAACAATTAATATTTAATATAAAGCCCCGTTTAAATTTAAGTCCTTCTTTTTCCATAACCTGACACTTTAACTCTTTAGTGTTTATATACAAATACTTTTTAAAGCTTTGCTACTCAAAATAAAGAACATTTTTAAATTATTATTTAATAATTATCTGTAAATATCTGTAACTTTTATTTTTATTTAAGGTAGTCTGAGAAAGTATACTTTTTTCTCCTCCCTAGGCACTTGCAGCCCCCAATGTTGCCTATTCCATTAACACACACATACTTTCTTTTCCTCACTTTGCTTTTTAGTCAGTTCTTGGCCAAACAGCACATTTTCAGTGATTTTTGTCCTTCATTGTTAATTAGTAACTGAGCAATCACCGATGATGTTCCAATTTTCTGAGATATTTAGTGGATTGAAGTTATGTATGACATTTAAAGCACCTGCCCTAGATTCTAGGCTCTTCTAGTATATGCTGTGATTAAAATAATGAATACAAACGTGAAGGAGGAAAAAAAAAGCAGGCTGTTCCATATCATAGTTTTTTTAATCTCGGCTCTTGCTTTTTCAGTCATTTTTCCATTTCCATGTCGCAAGGGAAGATGTGAGCTTCTCTCTGGGTCAGTGGTCCAAGGCTCCTCTGAGGAGTGAGGAGAATGAGCTCAGTACTGTGCCTGCCTGTGTGGCAAACCGTGTTCACTGCTGTCCCTGAACCTCTGACCACAGCTGGAGTGGAGAGGGGTTTTCAGATCACAACAATCAGGGTAATTTGCCCTGTAAACCTCCAGGCAGTGAATACAGCTCCTGAAAGTGTGGTAGTGTTTTCACAGAAAAAAAAAAAATACTCTGTTGAGTGCCCTTTTGCATTAATTTCATAATTCAATTTGAGTTAACATGTTGCATTTATTGTTTTGAAGTCAGCTTGACATTAGGGGTGTGTGAACACCACCAGAATCAATCCTTGCCATGGCATCAGCACCCATCTTCCATCTTTCCTAAACCATTGCTGAATTTTTGCTCCCTGTTCCATGTATATTTCTGCCTGGAAACAAGTGTTTGTAGTTGTCTATAGTGTAGTTTAGTGGACTACCAGGTGAATTTTGAATCACTTTGGCTGTTATTTTTCAATGAGTTTACTGAATGGTAAGATTCTAAATAACCACTCAGAAGAAATGTAGGCATGAGCAAATATCAGCTCCCCTGGCTCAGGTGTTGGTTTTTGTCTGCTCGGAGAGAGTCTTTTGACAGCTCTCTAGAAATTCCCTGTATGTTGTTTGCAGGAGCACAGAAGGGTCTGGTTCCATCAGTAAAACTGTGTTAACTCAGTCTACAGCTGACTGAAGTTTTTGCAGATCTCTAACAACCTTTCCAACCTCATGCCATCCATTATATCTGCTCGCTTACTGAAATCCATTCTAATCAATGGAAGGAACAGAGCAATTCTTGGGAATTGGCTTTGGCTTGCTTGCTCTCCTTCTGTGCAGGTCCATAGGCTGCTGATGGAGAGAAGCAGATCTATTGTTCTTTAAACTGCCAGGGAAGGAATCGACACTTTGTTAGGCCCAGACAATATTGGTAGATAAGTAGGAGCACATTGTAATCTGAACTGAAGAGGGGAGATATGAAGATTTATGTGATTTTTAATAGCTTGACTTTGTTTTTTCTTCTCTAGTAGTTTTATTTTCCATGTGATGCTGTTGCTTCACCTAATTCCCATATATATAAACACTACTGAATAATCAAAAAAATCATATTCATCCATCTTCATTTGGGTTTTGTAAAACTTATTGTATATGCAGACTAAATGCAAGGATATAATGCATTTCCAAATATTTTTTTTCTTTTCTCACAAATTTAGACAACAAAGCAGTTACTGAAAATTTTCCAGTAGCACAGTGGGTTAGTGAGGGCTGTATTTGACCCTGATGTCAGAAGTCTTGTTGGAAAAGAATGAAACAATAAATAACAAAAGAAAAAACTCAAATATCAGGTGTGTCAAAAGAATATGAACTGGTTGGATTTAGATCTTGCAGTTTTGAAAAGCATACTGAGTTTTACAAATGTTTCCCTCATGAATTTTTAATGAGCACAAGTAATCAGAATTATTTTGGATCACAGTGGAAGATATGGCACCACCATGCTTTGCTTTAATAGATGTTCTGGC
The DNA here is from genome assembly GCA_013398175.1 of Climacteris rufus. Classification (NCBI taxonomy): domain Eukaryota; kingdom Metazoa; phylum Chordata; class Aves; order Passeriformes; family Climacteridae; genus Climacteris; species Climacteris rufus. The sequence continues at coordinate 523,519 of VZRZ01002845.1, forward strand.
TTTAAAGCAAGCTACATGCAAGAAATGCTCTATAACTTTATAATAAAAATGAGCATGTGAGCATGGGCTGTACAGTGGCAGACTCAGTCTTGCCCAGTGAAAACTATAGACAGAAAATAAAACCTTCCCACCCCCAGTTCAGCCTTGCCAGTCTTTTAGGAGAAGCCCAGAGAAAGTGACATTTGTTTCCAGAATGGAAAATATTTGCATTGTAGAGATTGCAGCAATTTTGTTAAGGCATTAGAATAATCTCTCTGTCTTTTTTCCCCCTTAATCTTCTTACTTTCCTTTAATATTACTCATTTTGTAGTTTCATGCAGTTTTAATTTGGGGAAGAATTATTTAAAAATCTATGTTTAAGGTTTGTGTTGGGTTTTTTTGTTACTTTGTCTCTTCTGTATGTTTACAGGGTTCCTTCTTTGCTTTGTAAGAGATAGTGCTGGTTAGAGTTTCTCTTTACTTAATTACCAGGGGGGAAGTGGCATCTGAAAAATCAGAATAGTGCTTGTTTCCTGTGTGATCATCTGTTCCTGCTGTTTGTGCTTCACCTGGATACCTAATCCTTTTAGCAGTGCAGAAGATTATGAAGCTACAGACAAGAGATTATTGCTCCAGGTGAGGGATAAGAAGTTGATCAAATGAATGAAGAAGAAAAAGAGATTGTTTCAATGTAAATATCCTCCACTAATTAGGGCTAGGGAGAAGAATTGAGAAGAAATATGATTAGCAGTTACTCTGTCTGTCTCAATAGGATTTTTTTCCCCTGAGAATGCCTTAAAATTTTAATAAGGAATTTAATCAATTTTTCAGGGGACTGGTATTACCTGTACAGTTAGTACCACACTCTCGTGTCAGCTTTGTGAATGTCATTTGTGATATATGTTTGTTTTAATCTTCTTTTGTAGCAGAATTTCCCAGGGTCAAGAACTAAGGATTAGGAGGAAGGATCTATCAAGGGTGCATGGTCAATGTTTTCCATGGCTTTGCTTGCAGAAATAGACATCACCACTCCGTTTTGCAGTTAGCATCACGTGTGATATTTCTCTTGGTAAACACTGAGTGAGGGAGCAACTCGGCAAAAGTCTACTGAGATCACTCAGCTGCAGGGTCACTCTTCTATATTATAAAGATATTGCAGCCCACAGTAGCAGGCAGGGCAGTCAGGTCCTTAGGATGTTTGGCACTTCCTTCTTAGTGGACTCTGTGGTCTGACTTGTCCACAGAAAATCTTTCACATCTTGTGTGAAACAAAGCAAACCAAGACACTAACTAGATAAATAATACGAGAGTTACTTCTTCCCCCCCATCCTATCCCTGAGAGGAACACATCAGAACAGAGACAGTTTTCTACTGGTTTTACCTGGGACCTCTGGGTCCTGATGCAATTCAAATATTTGGAATTTTTCTCAAGCATTTAGTCATCTGTCTTCCCTTCCCATTATCTTTATAGGAAGTTGTGACCACAATTGGAAATTAGTGGATTTTGTTAAAGTAAATCCAATTTGCAAATAGAGGCAAACTAGAAAATGCATGCTTAATTTTGTCTTAACCTAAGTTGGTGTTTGAACTTCTACAAAGCAATCACAGGGTAATATTTTCTTATGTGCAGGTTTTGTTTCCTAAGTTCTGAGAAAATAGCAACAGAATTGGAAAATACTTGTCTCCACCTGGGTATAAATGCCAGACTGGGGGTGACATGGCTTGTCCAGTCTCCTGATGTTTAACTGATGCAGCTGAGGAGAAAATGGAGTTATCCTGTTCTGACCCTAAACCCTGGTCCATGCCACTTTTACTGCTACCAGAAGATTTCTCTGTGCTTTTCATTTTCCTTGAAAAGAAAAGAAAACAAAAATACCCAACCAAACAAAAAAAAAACCAACAACAACAAAACCCCCCCAAAAACATAAACAAAAACCCAAAACAAAACACCCTCCCAAAAAAACCCCAAAACAAAACAAAAAAATCAACAAACCATGGCTGAGACAGCATGTGAGTTAAGTAAACAGAGAAAGAATGATTTATTGTGTGAGCTATGTTGTAGACTTAGAAAACCTCATAAATTGTTTCCCAATGTGTATATGCAAGACTCAATTAAATGGAGGTAATTAAAAGCTCTTTCACAGAACTGACAAAACAACTTCTCTACCTGTGGAGACATTCCTTCTGAAAAGAAATTACCAGTTCCCAAACATGCTTGGGATTAAAACAGAAACTTGCTAAGCATTTTCATATCTTTAAAAAGGACACTCTTGATTTACTTTTGACAGGCGTGCTATTTTACAATCCTGTTCTTTTATTCAAGCTAACAATAAAATTCTGCCATGTTCCACAGAAAATTACAGAGAGCAGAGAGAAGAAATGCAAAATACTTTTTATTTTTATGGATGATTTAAAGTTTTGCCACCCAGCACAGCTGTTTGAGTAAGTGTAATAAGGTGAACTCAACGTACACTAAACCACATGATAGCTGAGAAAATAATTTGCAATTAAATTGGGTGGCCCATACATGCTAATATATTCATCCTTGAAAAAAATATATGGATGTTAACACTTGAGTCAGTATTTTAATCTGAGAGTTGTGCTATTAATAACCAGATTCATTAGGAAAGGTATCTGCAGTATATCTAATTAATTGACTGTTGCACAATACTAGTCTTTTCCAGCTTTTGAAGTGAGCCAGTATTTATAGCAAAAAAGTGCTGCTAGGGACTTTTAAATTGTAATTAATAATTATTATGTCCCATCACTTAAAAGGCCTGTCCCATCAATATGTTGCTTCAATTTATTGCTTAGGAGTCTTGTAATAATTAAAAGTAAAATGGTGGAAAGTAAATTAAATTCTACATTATAGAGATATTAATGGTGAACAAATACACCTTGTACAACAACAAAGGAGTCAAGTGTTTCTTGAAAAAATAAGAGCTGTGCTTCTATTAAAATATGTGAAAGACATAAAATACAGAGTTTGAAATCAAAATTGAATCTATCAAATTTAGTTATGACAGATTGCAGGTTAGAAGAATAATTTTGTCTTCTTTGGATAGCACTAGTAGATAAAGCAGTACTAGATGATCTTTAAGTCCCTTCCAACCCCAACCATTGGGTAAGAGCAGCCCTCAGGATGCTGTACAGGTGGAAAGGCAGAGGAACAAAGCAAGGAAGTGATGTTTTCATGGCAATGGTGCAAATGAGTGACTGAAATCAGATACTTGTTTGAACAAAAAAAAATTGTGCTTTGATCTCTTTCATCCACTGATGCTGATTCCTGGTCCTTCCCTTGTTAAGCACATGTGAGTCCAACAGTTTCCCAAACTTTCCAGCTGACCACAGCCTCTACTAGTTTAAAAAAGTAAATATTTGGGAAGAATACCTTTCCTGAGATAATTTCAGAACAATCAGTGAAGCTGCAGTGATGGTTTTTTTCCACCAGCTGATTCTTGGGCCCTGAAGTTTTGCATTGAGTGAGAGATATTTTTCCTCCTCTTAGGTAGAAGCCCAGGCTGTGGGCTCTGCTGATGGCCTTCCTCCATGCCTGGGTGCTCCTGTCCAGCTGCACCCCAGCATGGAGATGGATAGTCCTTTCTTTATAGTTTTTGTATGAAAAATCTCTCTCCAGTTAGATTAATCTAAGCTCTCTTTAGGCTGTTATTGTTGGGAGAAAGCCGTCACGTTTCAGAGGGTGGAAAATTCTTCACTGTTCCCATGTGGTAGCTTCTTCTGGTGAGACGGTATTTCCTCAGTGATATGGAACACTTGCCTGATAATTTAGTTTTACCTTTGTCTTTCTAAGCCTTATGTTATGTGGGTACTGATAATTCTAGATGCTAATTTTTCTTCACAAGCTTCTTAATGATAATTTCTTTTGCTGTACCACTGAGGCTATCAGTTCCCCAGGCTATTGGTCCCTCAGGCTATCAGTCCCCCAGGCAGAGACAAGAAAAGAGACAAGAAAAGCTCTTTGAGAGAGTTTTCAAGGTTCACCTTACACTGGCCTTCTGGAGGCCAGAGTACCTTCTCATCAAAGATGTGCTACCAACTGAGCCATTTTTGCTCCCCCCAATATTTTCTGCTGTACCATGTTTGAATGTGTTTCAATATTTCCTTTAATTTCTCTAACCTCAGGGAAGTAGCAGTGAGGTTTCAGAGTTGTTTGACATTCAGCCTGAGAAACCAACATCCAGTCCATTCACTGTTTTTTTCATTATTTTGCTCACTTTAGAGCATGACATATGGAGTTCACCATCTTCTGGCAAACAATTGATTCTAGAAACATTTATTGATAATCCCTCTACGTGTTTCTTTTCACTCCATCCCCTGCGTTTTTATGTGAGCATGGGTAGTTGGCATAATTTGGCTGAGAAAGTTACTGCCCTCAGCTGCAGAGTGTAAACCAGTAACTACTTCAATTTACACTGAAGTTCTGCACTGTAAACTATGTGGCTCAAGGTCTGCTTGTTGATCAGCTAAAACATCTTTGCTGTGATGGCAATGCAAAAAATTAACTGTGAACTTTCTGAAAATAAAGCATCTTGTTTGTAATTAAGCCCCCTTTTTATATTCTTTGCTGAGTGAATCTATATGACTTTTCTCTCCTCAGTGACACATTCATTACAGAATTACTGTGGTGATTTGAAGAGCAACAGCTGAGATTTTTATGACTTCTTCTGAAATGGTGGGACACAGGCAGAATATAGCATGAGTTTTCTGTCCAGCAACATTTAGTATCTGGAGGAGGCAGATTGATGCTACTTGCAGTTGCTGGTTGTCTCATTCTGTATGTGTCTGGCACCTTAGGGCAATTGCTTTGGATTAGAGATGGCACTGAACACGCAAAGGAAAAATGGCACTTTGTTGTGAGGTGAGAGAGCCTCACAACAGCCCTCTGAACCAGCTCATTTGTTCTGGTCGCTGGCTGGGAGTCCTGTGACTTTATCTGGTGCATGCAGGCATGAAAAAGGAAAAAAAGAAGAGCCTACTTACGCTCAGGGTTGTGCAGGTTTGGTCTGTGGGGCAGCTTTTCCGTGTGTGAGTTGTGTTATGAACATTTGTTTCTCCAGGCAGGTGTCTGTTCATATACGTGCTCGTTCTGGTAACCAGGGATAATGGTCACTCTGTCAGAGCCTGGACACACAACTGCAAAGTTGTTTGGTTCTTCTGCAGTGTGCTTTGGTTTTGTTTTGTTTCTCCAAGTGGCCTGCTGCACACTGGGTAGCTTAAGCTGCCATTATCTGTGACTAGCAGCAGTTATTTAGATAAATGAAATCATTGTATTTGCCTTATTGGTAGCATACTGGGTGGGAAATCTAATGGCCTCGTTTGCTGAAGCATTTTGGCATTCACCCCATTTCACGGGGCCGCTATCATCCATTAGCTTTTACTGTTTAATACTCTCAATATTTACTCTGGTTCTTAAATAACTCTGTTTTACATAAGAATATAAGATAAAGCCAACAGGAGCATTTGAATGTTACAATTATATTATTATTTAGGAAAAGAAAAAACAAACTGATGGCTGAATTTTGCACTTTGAAACTTGTAGTTAATTAGCAAAATCCCCTCAGCTGGTGGTTTGAGGTGGCGGCGAAAAGAGTTGTGATGGATTGTTAAAGGGTGAGAAAGATGATTTTTTCCTACAGAAGAGACAAAAATTTCATATTTATTGTGCATCTAATTTTCTTTGTTGAATAAATAGCAGAGAGCACAACTATATTATCCATTTTCCTATATAGATGAATATTTTTAGACTAGGAAGGAAGCTTTTTTCCGCTTAGAGAAGTGATATATGCTGATTTAGATATGTTTCTCTTCTGTATTGACAAAACAACTCAAGTTTAAGATGTTTAAGTTTAAACTTGGGTTTTCTTATGTGCACTCTACTTTTTGTCTGTGAACAACTAATAATGAAATAGAAAATTTTATAGGAAACATGAACGTCATTCATTTTCCAAAAAACAACAAAAAATTTCCCATATTTTTAATTTCTCTTCTGTTTCTGCCGTATTTACCTGAAGGTGTTTGCATGAGCCTGTAACCTCTACCTTGCATTCCTGTTTGCTACAGGTGTGGTCACTTGTAATCTTATCAGGGAAGGACTGGATAAGAGGTAACAGGCACTAAGTGGATATTCTCCAGCCTGTTATGGGAAAAAATAAAAAAATTATGGATAATATGTATTTTCAGGAATTTTTCCATTTTAAGTATATATATTTTAAAAATCTTCCTTAATGACTTTGCTTTTGAAATATTCATGTTGCAGTGCTGCAGTGTGACTGTATTTAGGCCTGTGTTTCATTAACCATTCTCACATGAATTTTCCTTCCTCAGCCAGATCCCTTTCAGTTTGCTGTGTTCCATGATTGGTTTCAGATCAGAAATTATATTTTAGACAGTAAAGAAAATTTAGTTAACTTTGGATTTCTCCATATGTTTTGAATCAGGAGAGCTGCAAATACGCAGTTTAATGGACGATGTAATAATTGGATTTTAGATCTTAAGAAAAAGCAAGATGGATTTGAACCCATTATTTTTTGTAGGTTAGCATTCTGAAAACATTTGATTTTTACTTGTATTCTGTAATTAATGGAAAGCTGCTGTCATTTTTCACATTGTGAAATGGATCAGCAAATGGATTTGAGAAGTGTTCCTGTCACCAGATTTTTATATTTCTAGTTTCATCTAGACATCTACGTTCAGCTGCGATCAAGCACACACTGAATAAACCTTCATTTCTGTGCTGACTATAATAAAAGTCTAGTTGACCTGCTCTCACATATCCTGTACATTATAGATGTGTGCCTTGCTTTGTCAGTGTTCATGAAGAGAAAGCTTTGAATTTTAAATCACATTTAGAAAACACTTCAGGGAACACTAATGGTGTATATATACATGCATATAACAGAAGTGTGGCTCTAGATTCTTTTTAAGCCAAAATTTGAGTTAGGAAAAAATTTTTGGGTTACTTTAAATATGATTACTGTGAAACAAACAGTTCATTTTTACAGTCAACATGCCCGATTTGTGGTTGTGCTTTATGAGTCCAGATTTGTTCACAAGTTTGATTAAGTGAAATGGGTCTCAATTTTCAGAAATCAGCCAAGAAATAATCAGGAAGTGAAACATGTACATGATTTTACCTTTGTTTAGGTATTTTACTGTTGTGTAGGCAGAGAGAAGAAGCTCCCTGTAATAACCTAGAATAGCAGAGAGAATCAGGTATTTTCAATATTATTAAGTCCCTTGGTACTAATCCTTTAAGCACCCTCCAGCAGGTTGGGAAGTTGATCTAACCTTTGCTGTCAGTACCTATCAGCCAACCTTGCACTCAGTAAATGAATGAGCTGGGCAGGGATAGCGTGGCAAACTTACTATTTATTTGAGGTTCTTGTAGTGAATGGTGTCTTGTTTCAGTTTCACAGTTGTATGTTGTTGAAAAATCTGGTTTTAGGTATGTTTGGGAGGTTTTTTTTTAAATTCCATAGTCTTTGATTTTAAAAACAACAAAAAACTTAAAATTATGTGTGGTTTCTTTCACTGTTTCAAAAGTTCTTAAAGCTTTTTATTTCAGACCAAGCGTTTGAAGTTTTTGTGTGGCTTGGAGTTACTAGTACTAGAGGAACTCTGTACCTCTGTTGTTACCCTGCTGAAAATGTAGAGGTCTCTTATATCATGACTCACTAAATGGTTTTGTGCCCTACCTAAGGTGCTCTAAAACTAGAGGACAGAAAGACTGAAATACAGCAATGAGAGCTTTGAAAATTGTCCTTGACCTTTTCTGCACAGCCAAAACAAGTGCTCTGTAACCTTTTTGTGATAGAAGAGGTTGCTGCCATTTTGCACACCCCAGAGTGTATGTGTTACAGGTTATCAGGAGTTGTGTAGCTCCTCCAGCTCTGGTGATGCTTTGAGACGTACTATGAAACACAAAAGCAGGTAAAATGGGGCACAAGTACAGCAGTGCAGTGCACAGAGTAACTGTCTTGATGCTGAGAGGGCTGTGAGCACATACCTATATTATTTCAGTGGACTACACAAGGTGGCTAGAATTCATTATTTTTCAATAGTGTAGCCAAGATTTCTATCCTCATGAAAAAGTATTTATTTCTCTAGGATTGATTTAGCTTCCATTGCACGATAAATGTGTCTGCAGGAAGAGGAAATACCAAGAAGGTTCCCCAGACCTGATACATATCCCTGTATTATTATGTGAAGGTCAAAGTCTTAATTCGTTCTCTGCCTGAGGAATGCAGACCCTTCCTTACCCTTTCCCACAAAAGTATCCTAATTGTAAAGCTGGAGGCTAGATTGGGCAGTCTTTTAAAACAAGTGAAGGATTGTCTCCACAGTCCCCTGATAAGGACATTCCCTGGGCAAAGAGAGGGCTGAAGATTGATCCGTGCTTCCCGTATCAAGTGCAAAAGCCAGTGCAATCCTAATTACTGCACTGCTATGACACATTTATCATCACTCTTCGCTATCCACTGTCTCTGCTTAGTGTTTCACAAGACAAGAAGCAAGCTGAGAATGCCAGCCCTGTCACTGCATTCCTGGTCTACAGAGGGACAAAGACATGGTGATGCTTATTTATTTTGCCCATGAATGAAATGCACTGCTCCTAGCTTGTTACAAAAAGAAAAATAGTGGCACAACTTCCACTTCTATTTCTAGCTGTTTTTAGAAGGAAAGTGTAAGTTGCCTGCCTGTGTTAAAAAGGTTCCTGAGTCCTGCAGGGCTGTGCATCCTGACTGAATAAAAACAACTAACACAGTTCACACAGAGACACCTGAGGAAGATGAAATTTTAAGCATTTCTATCTTCCACATTTTCTTCTAGCTTGTTTAGATTATCTTTGAATTATACAGGAACTGAGAGCTTAAAGTAGGGCTTCTGTAAATTTTGTGGAGGGATGTGGGTGTCGAAAAGCCAAGCATTACCATGTTTTAGTGCTGTCTAGAGTTGGACTGCACTGACAATGCTGGCATTCTCAGCTTGCGTTTTTGTCTTGTGAATTATTTTAGTAGAGCCAGTGGATAAGAATGAGTAATTATGGAGGTGTCATAGCAGCACCATAATTAGGATTGCATTGAGCTTTGCAGTTAAATTTTATGCCTAATGCTCCCCTGCTGTCCCCCATCAGTGCACCACATTTGAAGTACAGCTACAATTAAACCATCATAAAACAGAGTACACAACTAGACAAAATGATTAAAAGGAACCCGAATCCATGTGTTCTTAGTCAGGAATGACTTTCTTATGACATTGGTTGTACTTGCTATAGGTTGTAGATTTCCAAGCACTTCAGTTTGGTAATTTCTCACTCTGGCCCTCTATTAATATTATAGTATGTCACCTTGGGCCCTATTATTTGTCCAATTGCAACATCCACTATGACAGAATAGAACTATAAATATTCTTGGCTCTGTTTATGCTTGAATAGTTCAACATGCCTTAGATGCCTAGGCACAGTTTGTGAACACAGCTATATGATAATCCATAGGATATAAAGCCAGTTCTCTTTTTGAAACATACATTGGGGGTTGTTTTCTTTAACTTGGATATTCACATCAGTGTTTTTTTCCAGGAAGCAGGCAGAAGATGAATGAAAAAGTCTCACTGTGCTGTTGAGGTCCAGAACACCTGCAAAAATCTGCCAGAGTTTGAAATAACCCTGGGGTATTTTTGGCTTATTCTTCTTTTATAGAGCATTTGTTAATTTATTTTTTTCCTATGGTATTCTGCATAAGGCATGCAGTAGCATCCATCTGGTAGGATGCAGACAAGCGAGAATATATGCCTTAATTTGGGGGTTTAAAAACAAAATGAAACACCTGTGTACTCATTGAATCAAACAAACTAAGTAATGATTCAAGTTCAAGGGTTAGGTTTTCAAGTGTGCTTCAAGCATCTACATTCTCTAACAAAGCATGTAGGGTTGCAGATGTGCCCCAGAGCAACTATTATTAGGTATCTTTGTCTGGGTCAGGATCTGTAATCCAGTCCAATATTTGAGAGCTATCTGTGAGAAAGGTGGAAAGACTTTCTCTGCTGTATTTTTCCCAAGCATTTAGGACCTGGAATAGAAGATGAAAGAGAAGAGGAGGAAGGGAGGACTGTGGTAGCTGAGAGCAAGGAGTAGAGGAGGTGACTTGGGAAGGTGCCTTAAGCAGAGATGAGAAAGGAAGGCAAGTGGTGTAGTGATGATGTGGGAACAGCCAGCACATGGTTGAGCGCAGCCCTCAGTCCACCTGCACACAATGAGGACTTGGAAGCAGCGCTGGCACCAGGGAACGAGGGCAGACCCGGCACTGCTCAGTAGGAAATCTGAGTGGGAATGACTCCATGTGCTGTACCAGCCTTGATGTTCTGTGAGTCAGGAGTCCCCACATAGCCCCTAGCCTTGGATAAAGGGGAGCTGAACTGTTCAGTAATGCCATTGTTTGGGTGCAGTGGTGCTGAACTTGCACAGAACAGTCCCAGTCCATGTGTGTGTGTGGAGATCTGTGGTTGGAGATTGCCACCTTATGTGATGGCAGTGACAGCCAGCATCTCTTTGACTTGCCCTTTTCCAGACATATTGCTTTACCCCTGGGATCTACTTCTGCAAAGTTATTGGGCTCCAAGGAGCAGTACCAGAGAGCCTGCATTATACAGGAATTTGTGTTTCCTCATCTAATGAGACTGACATTTGTGGGTCTGCTACAAATTAATGCAGCATTCTGATGTAAGGCTAAGCAGGGGTCCTAGCAGCAGGTTTGCCTTTTGTTTACTAGTTGTTCTGTTTGTAAAACCATTCAGAGAGTCTCTACCAGATAAGCTATTCAATCCAATGAAGTTCTCATTTATAAAGACCTTACTTCAGGAGGAAGATGGGTTACTATAATTTTTACAGGCATGTGTCCTGTTCCAGAAAATATTTTATTGCTTGAAAATACTGTTTCTTCTCTTTCCCCTAGAGCCTACAATGCACTTCAGAAAGAGAAATATATTTTATTCTAGGAACTTTTTTAGTAAGCGAAATATTATTTATTCTATTTTTGTTACTCTTTGCACTACAAAAGCATGAATATCTTTTAATAACTCATTAAACTGACAGTCATTACAGTAGATTAATTTAAAAACATTAGTGAAAACACTGTAAACTGCACTGAGGCCAAAATGTGTGCTATCACCAAAGTTTACTAAAGAATGCCATCTAGAGGACTTTGACAGAGCAGAAAGAACACTTCAGTGTCTTCAGAGAAACATCTCTGTAGTGTCTCTGTAAGTATTTTGTCTTAGTTGTACGTAACCTTAGTTAGAACTCAACTTTCTGCATAAAACCATGGGCAAGAGTGCATGTTTTGACTGGTGGCAGGGAATAAGCTGAGGTTAGTTTCATCATTTTTCTGATTAAAAAAAGCAATTTAAAATGGAGTGCAGTTTACAGGTTAGGGTTTTTATCTTCTGTGTATGCAACAAGATTTTCAGTTTTCATTCACTTCATCTTTTTGATGTAGAATATAAAAAAGATTTTTCAAATGGTGCTGCATAATAAATATTTGCATCATCCTTACAGTAGAGAAAAATAGGTAAAAGTCCTCTTGTGAGTATCGATGAGTGACACTGTCAAAAACTTGAGGATTTTTTTTCTTTCTAGGGCTTCCTGTGTCTCAACAGGCAGTGAAACAAAGCTTTATAATTCTGAGAGCAAGAGATTTTTGCTTGAAAAAAAAAATTGAGTGATAACAATAGTGTCCATGAGGTTCATTCAGTAGAAAGGAATTCTGCAACAATCCTACAAGACAATAAAAAACATATTCACACTTTTTCTTTTTTTCCCACCAACTGTTCAACAATTAAGTAGGTGGAGTTCTTGTCAGGATGGCAATGGGCATTTCATTTATGTGACAGGACTGTAGTCATATCACTCCCTTAGAACCTGGGAAAATGGGCTTTAGAATGCATTTTGCATTATTAGATACAGCAGGAGTGCCAAGTAGACATTACATTTTGAATTTGAATTGAGTAATATTGGTGATTCAGGGCTTTCTTGTTACAAAGATGATCCTGAACCTCTTGGTAAGATGGGGAAAATTAATACTGTAGTATGTATCCTACTCTGTCTTCCATAAATATCTGCTGGATTATCTTTTAGACTGCAGTTTTCTCATTTCAGTTTTTTGGGCCAGACTTGACTCTGTACCCTGTAGATACTATTGGTTCATTTCTGAGGGCAAGAGGAGGAAAGAGACTGAGAAATGGAAGCAAGTGGCCTCTGGTCTTATTTTAAATGAGCTGAGAACTTAAAATGGCACATAAGTGTGTGTCTTTCAATTTCCTTTTTATGTTTAAAAGACAGGAAGGTACCAATTTGATTCATTTTCAACTTTATTTTTAGGGTAGAATGAAAGCAAGTAGTCCCAGCAGGAACCTCCCCATGTGAACACAGAGAGGTTATGCAGGGACATGTACAGATCCGTCTCGGGCAAATCTGAGCTTTGATGCAAGTTTTAGATGTGACTAATTGTGAACTGGTTTTACCTTTTACTGAGGAAAAAAATGGAGTGAAGATTGCTCATGAAAGGGTTTTCTTCATTTCCTCTTCTCTTTCTCACTTTGGCTTCACTATAAATGAAGTAGTTGAGTGCACCCATCCAGTTGAGAAAGGACCAAATATTGCATTCTGACAATAAATGTAGAGTCAAGTCTGTGATGGAAATCCTTGCTGATGTAAAGGAAGATTTCTCAGTGCAGCTTTGTAGAGGAAGAAAAAAAGAAAAGCTTTTGCACTTTCTGGAGACTCAGAAATAGGCAGCAGGGAATAAATTGTGCTGGTTATTTAAGTCTAGATTTTTGTCAGGAGAAAAATCAGTCTGAGACACTAAAAAATAAGGCAGAGACAAGCTCAGGTCTCTAGCAGGCTCTGTGCTTTTGGAGTATGGAAGCTGGATTTGGTCTTTCCTAACCAAAGAAGGAGCTGGTCTGTTTTATTTGTATTGAAATGCAACATAAAATCAGATGAGATTCCATGTGTGTACAGGCTTTCTTTTAGATGGATGATTCTCTAACATTTCCCTTCAATTATTGCTTCAGCAGATCAGTATTACAAAAGCTGCTGGTCAGAGGCTCTTGAAAGCAGCTGGCACAGAGGTAATTTCAGAGAGACAGGGGGTGATGTTCAGCCTTGAGTGGAATTGTGTTTTCGGATGTGCATGTAAAGAGCCTGGGAAGGAGCAGAGCTGCAATCAGCTCCACAACCTAGATAGCAATATTAACAAGTAATTAAAACTTGATTCTCTCCTCCATCTTCCCCTGCACTGTTCCTCACCTACCTTTAAAAATAACCTAAAAACTGGTTATGAATATTAACCTTTCTGCTGCTACAGAGGAGCACAACATGCGGTGGTGGATTAATAATTAAAATCAGGAAACTAAGAGCACAAGCACTCGAGGGAGTCAGCAGCAATAACATTATTGAAACAGCCAATTTGAGAGTCAGAATTTCTCAAATAATTTAAATGTTAACTTTTAAGATGACCTATAAAAGATCAAACAACATATAAATCATCAGCAACTACACCAACTTTTTGCATAATTGGAAGTTAATAATTGTCCTGTTTCTCTGTCTCTCTGTGTTAGGAGAAACACCAAAGCCTCACAAGCTCAGAGACATTTTCAGAGGGGGAGTACATAAATAAATGAGATTTGGGCACTTCAAGTAATATAAACACTGCAGCTGGAGGAGAAAAGGTGAGGAAAAAAAAGATAAGTGATTAGATGCTGAGCTCTGTGTAGCCAGCATTAGGTTTTTGCCTATAATCAGGTCTGCCCTAGTACAAAGGTGGTCTGAATGTCCCTCTGTTATAATATAGACCCTGGTATACTTGAACGAAAGGCAGACCTCTGCTGCAGGTTTTGTAAGGACTTCTGTGAATTGCTAGCCTTGTTCTAAAGCTGTGGCTTGTTTATTTTTTAACCCAGGCAATGTTTTTTTCCATTTTTTGTTTTGCTCTCCTTTTCCTTCTGTATCTTACTTGTTGAGGAGAGCGTCTTAGTCTGATCTTAGTCTGATCTTAGCTGGCATTGTTTTTTTTTATAATGTTCTTCAAGCCCTTCCTGGCTATGTCCTTGGATCAAACACCCAAGGCCCTTTAGACCTTGGGAAAAATCTCCTGTGGGACATGTATCTATCACAGTGGGTTCTCAACAAAACCAGTTAGTCCATACAAAATGCTGTTTTAACCTTACTGCACGGCCCTGTCTTGTATAAAGTAAATGTGAAAGTCTGAGCCAAGCTTTTCCTTTTTTCTAGCTCTGAGGCTGCATCCATGACATTTCCTGGTAACAGCTCACAGAGCTGTTGTTTGGTTTTTATTTCTTCTTTTTCTTTTTTTTTTTTATAATTTGGAAATGGAGGTCATTATCAAAAAACTTTTTTTTCTCTCTTCAGTTTTCCAGCTACTGCCTCTTTGAATACCTATTGGCATTGAAGGGCCTCTAGATGTGCTTCAGAGGAAGCCTGCCAAAATTTCAGAAGCCTGCTGTTTCTCAGTGAGGACAGACCACCCTCTCAGATACTGATCTCAATAATAGAGAGTTTTTGTCATTAATAGTGACGAACAATGGGAAAAGCATTAAATCTCAGGGATCTAAAATGAAAAAGATGAGGAGTAAAAGCTTTCATGCAGTGAATTTTATTCCATGGATGTTAAACAAGGAATTATTTTATCTTCTGCATTATTCTTCTGAATGATTGTATCCTTCTGGTTGTACACAGAAACAAGAAACCAGGGGAGCCAATGTTTCACACCAAAGCTCTGAAATCTTCATGAATGTTAAAAAAAAATACAGTAATATTTGCCTTCACTGTAAGTGCTGAATATTGCTTATTTGTCAGTTGAAAATTGTCTCCTCTGCCTTTTCACCTGTCCAAGTGGTCTTGCTGTTGTCACACTGATTGAAAGTAACTTACCATGTTCTTACCTGAGGAAAGTTCCTATTGTCAGAGTAATGAGGGGCAGCACTGTGCAGTGTTTTGTCTGGAGTTTATCTAATTGGGACTCTGCCTGTGTGCTACAGGTCCTTTTGATTTTCAGCACTCCAGGAAGCAAACTTGATTTAAATCATAACATTGGAAGTAAAATGTGTATGTGTGTGGGGAAAGGCTTTTTAAGTAGTTTGGGTTATGTAAGAATTTATAATAGAAAATAAAACCTTGAAAGTCTGCATTTCTTTTTCCCTCTGCATCATGTATGTGGTTATTCCACTGGTAAAAGCAGTAAAGCCCCAGTTTCTGGTCTTTCTAATTTTAAGGGTGTTGCCTTTTCCCATTGCCATGCCATGTTTGTTAATCCTATAGGTTGCTGTAGCATCCAGAAGCCAATATAGTGATCAAAACCTTGTAATGCACTTTGCTGTACAGCAAAACAGGAAGCCACAGTTTTTCCACCCTCCGAAGTCCTTATCCTTCCCTACCTTTTGGAGGTAACTTAATATGTGTATTACAACATTAACTATTCATCTGTGTGCATACATCACCTCTACTCCATCCATCTCCCCCTCAACCAACCATCATTAACTGTTTGAACTCCTATGCCTGTGATAGCAAAGATCAGGTTTGAGGAAACACTTAAATGAATAAAACAGCAAAATGTGAGAAAGAGATAGAAATATGAATTTTTGAAATTTACTTAATGGTAATTTAAGAGACTCTTGAATTCTTTCCATTACCTCCATCCTGCTTCTAATTGCCTCTGATTGCCCTGCCTTCATCTCTCTGCTCTACCTTCTTTTCCTGCACTGTATAGTTTCTTCTCCCCTGTTAGTGTTATATCCTCATTTGTATACAGTGTGTTTTTCTTCTTTTTTCCAGCAGTAGGCATATTCCTTCCCCTTGAGCACTCTCATTTCCCTCTCCATTGCTCCCCCCACTTGCCTGAGATTTTCAATCATCACTTTATGGCAGTGGTCTCTGAGCCTCCCTGTGCTCACATTGCTGTACCTGCCACAGAAAGAAAAACATATTACCTGATTCATTTTAGAAATGATTTTACAATACATCAAGATAAAAGGGCTTGGGGATATAAACAAGCCCAGAAATATTTTGAGATCAGGTAGACGTAATTAGAACACAGGCTGTTGATTAGATTGCTTTATTTTGCAACAATGCGAGTTTAATCATGTTGGAAACTGGTTACAGGATTTCTTATGGTGATTAGATATTTTTATCATGTTTTAGTCTCATTCAATCACACAAATAAATACTAGTTGTTTACTTGTTTGGCCTGCTTTTTTCTTATCAGTGTGCAGACTGTATGTGGGCCTGCTGTTCAGCAGCCATGTTGAGTGCGACCGGGCTCCTCACAGCACCTGCTGGGAGAGGAGAGGAGAGG
>VZRZ01002845.1:540022-553251 GCA_013398175.1 Climacteris rufus
AGAGGAGAGCTCACTGCTTCCTTTGTGAGAGGATCACTCATTACCTGCTTCCCAATTCATCCTGCTCCTTGATCAAAGCTCTGTCTCACTCTGTTCAAAACCCCAGACTCCAAAGTAGAAGTGGCTGTGTCCGGTTCAGGCTATACAGAAATGCTCTTCTTGAGCAAAACCACAAAAATCAAGGTAGCACCTCGATGCCTCAATTGCTGAGGGCAAGTGCAGGGCCTGTTGCTGTGTGATGCACAGAGCAGGCTCAGAGCTGAGCCTGGATGTCCTAGGATATCCTTCCAGAGTAACGTGATGGTCTGTAGGCATGCCCCAGGTGTGGCATTGTTGTGGTGATGTGATGGCAGTGTTGAGGAACATATTTGGTGCAGGGAGCTCGGAGTGCAGCTGCAGATGGAGCTGCAAGTTGAGCTCTGGGGTGAAGCCAGAGACCAGAGGCCGTGAACTGTCACTCTTTGCACAACAAAGGGCACAAGGACCTGTGGCACAGCCAGGTGAGGGACACTGAGAGACACGGCATGAGCAGATGGCTCGGGGGAACATGGAGATTTTGGAGCACTTGGACTGTGAGGGGATAAAAGTCCAGGGGCTCCTTTGTTTGGACTCTCTTCTTGGAAGCACCAGCTCAGGCTGTTTCTGTGTTACTATGTTGGGGATAAGTGGCTTTATGGAATAAGATATCTGAGACTCTTCTTTGGGAAACCTGAGACTGAGGCAGTGAGGAAACCTGGTCTGACTGTGAGTGGGGTGTGCAGGGAGTCCAGCAGGGACCTATTGGGTCACTGGAGCCACCCCTGTGAAGGGACTTTGGTCCCAACAGTGAAAATCTTTGACACTGGGAGTGTGGATGCCAGAGAGTCTTGTGAATGGTGACACAGGGAAGTTTCCTTAACAGCAGGACCAGAGTTTCAATGGCTGTTCCTGCACTGTGCAGACTGGTCCCAGCTCTTCCGTCCCTGTCCATGCTCATATACAGTCTCCTGTGTAGATGCACCCACACAGGTGCACCATGTCCCTTTATTTATATATATATACATATATGGAGTTCTAAGCTTATAAAAATATGTAAATAACTGACATAGGAAACAGCAGAACCATCTCAACATTCTTTCCTCCATTGGCCTGTGAGCCTACAGTCTCACTGCATTGAAGGTTCCTTACTTCCCTGGCAGTGCTCATTAACTTCCTGCCAGGTTCTGTGTTGTGCCTGCTGTGTGTGGCACCACTGGTTCCCTCAGGACAGCAGAGCTGTCAGACCCCTGCCTTTGCTGCCACAGTACAGCGCACGTGGCAGCAGGATCTGGCCAGGTTGGGCAGGTCCAGACTGCCATTCCCACAGATCAGGTTTTGTACTGTGGACATATCAAGGATAAACTGATGAGATGCTAATGCTCCTCCTAGGCTTCTGCACGGAGTGTGAGAGCTCATTGTCCTTCAGCATGACAGGGGAGATTTATGGGATCCCATGAGACTTAATGCACCAAACTGAGCCTGATAATCTTACAGGAAAACAAATTCATTGCTTCAATAAACCTGCTCATTTCTGAGCCTCTTGTGTCAGTTTCTCATACCTATCTGGTCAGATTATTCACATTCTGCAAGGACTGCCACCATTGTACAGTTTCTATGGCATCTAATGCACCCACAGGCTCAGCAGATAACAATCCTATGACTTTAATAGCATATTATATAACACTGCATAACTATCCTCCCATAATTATTTCCCAATTGCAGATAACCATTTTATTTTCTTTTATCCCTCTTCTTCTTAGCTTCACTCTGATGTATCAAATACGACTTTTGTTGTGTGGGTCTGCAAGCAGTTTGCTTCAAAATTTGCTGATATGTATTATTTTGTGGGCAGGTGGCACAGTTTCAAACATTAATGTTTATCTAACATTAAGAAATGGAAGACTTAGTGTGTGTTTCTATATTATTGAGGTTTAGGAACTACTCTGCATTTATCCGAAAGGCTAAATTATATGAAGTGAACTTTAAAGAGTGTTGCTTACAGAACTTTTGTCCTGCAGCAGAAGTCTATTAAACTTGGGGAGATCTCTGTGTGCCATCCAGCACTCCAATTAAAGGTGTAGGACCTGCTAAAAGGCAGTATCTCTGTGTGTTCACATCCAGACAGCAATTTTGTCCTCTTGAGCTCTTGTTTCAGGGGAAGGAGTGTGTGACAGGTAAAAGTTTTTTGTGTCTTTTTTCCCTGCAGATTGCTTTTCAAAACTTAATTCTAATGTATACTCTTCTGGATTGAGCTTCTGAAGAGACAATAAACTGTTCTTGAAAATAGGTCAATATGGTGAAGAATTAAAGGGAAAATATTGAGAAGGAAACAGAAAAATTAATTGTGTGATACCAAGAAGATAATGTTGGTGAGAAGTCCATAGAAAGAGATGGTAGTAGAAAGATAAGGAATGTATTTGAATATGCAAATTTGGAACATATGAAGGCCTATAGAACAAAATAGAGGAGATCTGAATAGTAAAATCAAAATTTTGATTATTTCAACATGAATAGAGAACATGCTTCTCACAAGGATAGCTCTATTACTTTTTCTCTTAGAAAGTGAATGTTCAGTCTTGATTCCTCGTGTCTTTTTTATTTTACTTGAAGATTTTCTGTGGCAATATTGCATCCTTTTCAACCAAACCAGTGTTGCCTTGGTCATATACAGCTCTAGAAACAACATCAAAACTTTCTGTGGCTCATAAGCCTGTCTCTTAATAGTAGTAGAGTTGCCTCTCAGAAAGAGTTGTCTTAAATTCCTGGAGTAAATGCTCAAACAGGCTTTGTGAACCAGAGAAAATAATGTGAGGTTCACAATGTCTCCAGTTAAATGTATTTCCCCCTCCCTTCTAGTTCACACTGGTTTTGAAGAAACCAGTTCAAATTTGATGCTGTTAAAACTGTAAAAATTTAACATAAAAAAGGAGAAGCATGTATGCCACAGTGAATACCAAAACATATTTGATAACACTGCCTTAATGTGTGATAAACCAGTTTTTAGCATAACATTCTATATTATCTCTTTGCATAATATCTAGCAAGTCTTTGTCAGTGTAATCCATAAAGACAAAATAATACATAAAAGATGCAGTACACAGAAGAGTTGAATACTGGCCTTAGATTTCCTTTTCAGGTTCAAGCTGTGCCATGAATGAAAGCACATTCAGATCCTTCTGTCCATCTGCAAAAGTCAGGGTGCCTCATCTTTGCAGCTTTGAAATTAAATTCTTATCTGAGTCATGTTTTGCCTGGACCAAAATCGCAGAATACAGTTTCAGGGTCTCTGGGGTAAAGAAGTTTTTATTTATCCATCCATTCTTGGATTAAAAGCACTGAGAGGTGTGTGTTCTCTTATAGTCGGGTGACAGAGAGTGATTAGGTACCACTGACCCTTCAAGCTTCTTCCAGCAGTCTCTGGTTGCAGTCCCACAGTGTTATCCAGGGACAAAAGTTCAGTGGTGGAAGTGATCGTGGAGGGTGGTTTGTAGCATGAGAGCACTTCCCACAGAAGCAAAGTGTTGGGAGAGGTTATTTACATAGCCCATTTGGATGAAGCACACTGTCTGCCTCCCAGGCCTCTCTTCTGAGAGGTGGCTGCGCTTCCTGAGCAGGACTTGTGAAGCTCAAGAAGCTCCTAAGTATTGTTCAACATCATTAAACAGTAATGACAACGTTCTGCAGTTCCACATCATTGTCAGTGCAGCACTGTCAAAGTCCATGACGTCTCCCTGAGACAGAAAATCGGTGTTCTCCTTTTAGCCATGCAGATAGTGAAGCAGGACCTATGAGTCAGGGGCGATGTATCTGTCACAAGGACAAACAAGTTGGACTGTGGCAATGTCAGAAACATTAATGGGATTTTTCTATTGTAATCAAAAGATGGCATTTCCAGCAGACCAGGAACTAGATTCCAGGCTGAGGGTGAATCTGGGGGGAAAGATGTACAATGATTATACTGATCCCTTCTCTCTTGCCATGGGCTTTATATTATTTAATGATTGCTTTACAGCAGTGTCCCTGGGCTCTACTTTGCTAGGCTTCTTGCAAACAATTAAAAAAAAGAGATAATTTATACTCAGAACCATAGGTGTTTGGCTGCACTTCATCTGTTATCACTTTAAAATAACCAAGATTTCCCTGGGGAAAAGAAAAAACCCAAACCCCAAACTGACTGTGTATATTTCAGCCAGAACACTGGGGAATTTTTCCAATGCTCTCACAGAAAAAGGAGATACAATATACTATATGTATCATTTACTAATAAGTTGCATAACAAATTAAAGTATACTAAAGATTTTGTCATGCTATTTATCAGTTCATTCAAATGTTCTCTGCAATGCAAACTGTAAAGAAAATAGAAGGTGAGATTGATGTGTGGGGGGTTTTTTATTTTATTTTTTTAAACTTTTCTTTCAGCTTTACATCCGAGTTAAATGTGCTAAACAGTAAATCCCAACCTGACAGATTTCATCAGGTCTCTGTATAACAAGCACTCTCTTTCAATCTTAAAATGTCACCACTGTATAAACCTTTTCAACATTCCCTCCTGTACTCTGAGCCCTTTATAAACCCATTATGATTTTAAAAATATTTTATTTCTCACAGCTACTGCATAGAGAAGGTAAAACCAATTGCTTCACTTCCAGGATGTTGTGATCTGAGGTAATTTCCAGAGTGCTTGAGTTGAAACTTTTATGAAGAATATGCACTCATTTGGCCCCTAACAAGAAAAAATGTGATCACATGCATTGCTTAAGTTGTTAAAGGTAAAAAAATACCCATAAATATGGTTGTGTCACTTTAAATATTTGGAGTATACTAAAGAAAGTAAATAACACTACAATTTTCACTGCAGCAGCCGACAGCTGGCTGGCTTTAAATCTTAGTGGAAACAACATTTCTGGATGCTCTGAGCTTCCACTGTTCCATTTCAGCTAAAGGCAGGATTACTTGAGCTGTATTATATCCTCCATCTCATTTTCAGCTCTATTGCACCAATTATGCAGCCTGGAGGCTTATAGAGGCTTATATTGAGTTTTAGATAGATATAAGAAAGTCGTCTATATTCTCTGTTATAAAAATAGTCATTAATTACTGAGATTTGTAAACCGCTTAGCATCCTTCTTAATGTGGTACATCAGGCACTTTACTGCATTCTATGGCTAATCACCAAAAAGAAGTATGGGGAAAAAATACTTCATGAAGAATATGTTTTTTCTTAGTTGGAATTGAATGCTGGAGTTAGAGAGAGGAACAGAAAAGGCTTAGCCACTTCAGTATGAATTTGGTTTTCAAGGGCCTCATTGTTTGTGCCTATAAAATCAATTAGACATTGGTGCTGGAAGCAGCCCCTTGTGCAGGGTTCACCAGTATAATCAAATGTCTTCCTTAATAATCTGCACAGTGGTGTGATTGCATACATACATATTAAAAAAAAAAAGGCCTTATTTAAATATTTTCAAGTATAGGAGGGTACCAGGGTAAACTAACAAAAGCCCTTTTAGACTTCTTTAAAAGGACAAGAACAACAACAAATACTTGTTAACTTTTCCACGTGTGAATATGTCTGAACCACTATAATGATGAAATAACTAATTATCATTCATCTGCTGGTGGCCTTTCATAAGGTGAAAGACAACTGATCAATAATAATTTAAAAAATCCATTCAAATCTGTTTTTAAATCTCTAAACTTCACATTCTAAGTCAGACAGAATAGAGTGTTACTAAGTTAATAACTTTGGCTTTCAGCTTGTTGTTTGTTGTGGTGGTTGGATTTTTTTGTTGGACTTTTTTTTTTAAAAGCAAGGTATTCGGTCCATTAAAGTAAAACTTATTTAACCCGCATGGGTTTTAAACATTTATTTACCACTTAATTTTTCTTAATTTGAAAAGTCTCCATTCGCAGCTTTTTCTTGATTCTCCTGAGATGGATGATTTAATTACAGAAGCAAATGGGTTTAAGTCTTTTATGGCTTCGATTACCATAGTACAGAAGAGCCTCTCTGTGCATAACTTATCCACATAAACTTGCCTGTCTAGTTGGGAAACAACAAGTGGCATCAAGATAAAAAGGTAATATTAATCCTAAAACCTTCACCTGTCTTGCAGCTGCAAAAACACTATCAGAAGGTAGGTTTTGCAATAAAATCAGTTAATGTGGATTTTCTGGAAGTTCACTGGACTGTCTAAAAGTAGAACCAGACTCTAAAGCAAACCAACAGTGGAGACTAATATGTTTAGAGGTATTAGAGGTATTAACTGAATCACAGCAGAGGTTTCATCCATTCCAGATCTACATCAGACTGCAGCCGTGGAGAATCATTAGCAGATCAGCATTCATTGCTCTTTGCAAAGTCCTTCAGGAGAAAAATGAAAACAAAATACAAAATTTATCTGAGATATAAACTCTGGACAACTGAATTTAGGGATCATTCTTTTTATCATTTTTTGTGTAATTAAATATTATGGGTGATCTACCATTTTAAGCTGTATTAATGTTTATATATTGCAACACCCCCCAAGAACCCAAATGTGAAACTGTGAACTTAAGTATATTTAGGATACAGACAATCACATCTCACAGTTTCCAAAATAACGTTCCATCACTAACATAAGACAGACTGTTTATTTTTCACAATTGGCTTATTTTAGAAAAAGTTTCAAATATGTCATCTCTGCCTGCCTTCCTAATATTTTCTTCTTACTTTTATCTTCTTAATAATAATAACAAAACCAAATAGGGTCGAATTTATTTCTGTGTTTGTCCAGGTCCCTTTAGATTTGTACCTCTGATGTGATATGGGAATCTTGGTAATGGAGTATCCAAGCAGTGCATGTGGCTCTTGAACTTCTGTGAGCAGGTAGAGGCAGATTACTTCCTTGGCAGTTTTGAAGTGTCATAAACAGCAGGGGCCTGAAAAAAGAAAAGGTTTTTCAAATTATTCACCATTAATTATTTTCAGTGAAGAGTACACTTAGTATTTTAGAGATGCAAAGAAAATCTTTTGCTGACTGAGAAAGGTATCTGCATGAATTAAAATTTATTATTTTCTCCCAGTATGTATTCCCATCTTTTAAATTTTACCCAGTGTTTTTCCTGACCTTCATATCTTTTGCAAACAAACAATTACTATTCATGGAGTTTTCCATCAGATTTGTATGCTGTTATGTATTGGTTCTGAAATTACAGGTCTCGTCCAGTTTTAATTCTTTTCCTTGTCACCGATCCTGTTGCACATTATGCCATGACTGTGCACCAGAATTATTTGCAACACAGTGGAAAGGAGAAATAGGCTTCTTAAAAATTCACATCCTTATTTAATGCTTTCTAAATATTTTTCTATTTAGGAAACGGGACAACATGCAATACAGATTTCATAGCTTTTAAACACTAATTTTACTCTTAATACTTTTCCCCCCAATTTGTTGCAATAAGATAATTGTACCGACTGTGCAATGGTGAGTGAAAAAATATTAGAGTATGTGGCACTCCAGTGTTTTTGACAGTCTGATGTATTGCAACTTGAAACATACAAGTCCTTTCAGTGTTATTCTCTTATGCTCAAAATTGAGAACAAGCTTTAGGAACCTGACACTGCTTTTCTTTCTGTTTTTAAGGAAGAGCAGAAATAAGCTGTTTGCACTGATCCCATTCACATGTTCCTACTTGTGACTGAGGGGCTAATTTCCTCTTTCAGTTTCATTTCATTTTCAATCTGAGCCTGAAGGAAAATGAGGATGGCGATGGCTGAGTGGCACCCCCAATATCTGTGAAATCAGATGGCAGCATTGTGTGCTGACTACAAGTGAGGGCAATACCTAACTCTGCAACTATTACCTCTGTGAGATGGTAGTCAAGGAGAAGGAATTACATGCCTTTGTGTTTGGTGGAGAGGAGAAGACCAAGTCTAATAATTCTTGTTTAATGTGATCTTTGAGCGCACTCCGCAGTGCAGTATGGGCTGTCTGTCACCAGCTCGGCTGTTATGTGGCTCTTGTCCCATGTGCAAGATTTCTTTTCTGTAGAAACAGGAGGGCTAGGGAGAGGAGTGCTTTAGAGTTAGTCATCAGGATGCAGTGAAACAGTATTCTTGCTGGGGTATCTGGCAGTGGGCTGAGTCCTGTGCAAATGCTCAGAAATTGGTAACTCATTTCATAGAAACTCCTTTCCTCTCTTTATGGAAGTATATTTTGGGTTATGGTAGAATTTGGATCATGTCCTGCCTTCTTCCCCATAAATCACCATGGATAACAGAGCAGGAAACTTCATACCAGAGAAAGGATTGTGTCACACAGCATAAAAGTCAGTCCTGGAAATTAAAAACTATACCTGTCAAGTGTTTAAACACTATATGTCCCTTTTGTTCCTAAATGGAGAAAAATAAGTGATAATAATTCTGCCATGTACCTTAGGTTCCCTGGGTTGACACTTGACACTTACCTTGTGTCAGTCATATACCTCCATGGACATAAAGATTTGATTAGGAGTGTGGTAGTTCAGCAGAGCAGAGTGAAAGGTGGACTATCATTCCAGCAGATAAATGTCTCAATAAGTCAGTCTGACTTTTGTACTTTGAGTTTAGTATCTATTGTATACCAGCCAAACCAACCTTTTAGATTTAATAGGACAGTCTCTCGACTTTCTGAAAGTTGCAGTTCACTAGGCATTATTCCAAAAAGCATCCATTTCCAGCACTGAAATGACTTTCAGGACCACTCTTTGCATCTCTGGTTTTCACTAAGATTGCACTGTATTCATTATGCTGTGAAAACTAAAGACAAAGTAGAAGTGGCTTTTCTCTTTCACTCAGTCACCACCCTTAAGAGCTATGGTTGTAAGGGCAGTGCCCAGTGGCAAATTTTCACATTGAGGAGTACTGTGAGAACTACCTAAGCCTGACACAGGAAATTTCAAGTGCTGTCCCATGAAAAACATAAAAAGCCAAAGTGTTCTGTTCACTTTGCCAGCTGAATATTTAGAAGCAAAATTAAGGGGGCTTTTAAAAGATTATGTATTTTAATGAAGGTGCAGTATTTAGAGTCTGGCAAAGGATTAGAGAGCTCAACAAACTAAATGATAAAACTTTTTTATTTTGTGACATAGGCAGAGCATTGCTGTAGACTACCTGAAGGAGAAATCTTTGTGTTTTCCCCTAAAGGCTGTGGAAGTTAGGCTTTAAGTTCAACTTAAAGCTGGGCAAATAATAGAAAAAATAAATCACAAATATCTGGAATTATTTTGAAAGGGAAGCAGCTGCCCATGTTTTATTGACTTTTATGTTCATCTCTTCACAAATATTTGTATTCATATGAGTGAAATTTTGTTTGTACAAAAGTTTGAGAAATGGACTTTTAGGCTGTAAGCTGAAATCAGTTTCATAGTATACCAAATCCATTTCAGGTAAAAATGAAAGTAATAGATTTCTGGCTTTCCAATTAAATTTGACAGAAGACTCTTTTCTCTCTCTTCCCTGGATCCCTCTGTCTTTCTTAGGTAGCACTCCAGGTAGAAATGGTTCATGATATTAGAAAAAAATTTCTTCACTGAAAAAGTGGTCAGGTATTGGAACAGCCTGCCCAGGGAAATATGGAATCAACATCCCTGGAGGTAGGTGTGGCATTTAAGGTCACAGTTTAGTGCTGAACTTTGCAGTCGAGGGTTAATGTTTTGAATCAATGGTCTTAGTGGTCTTTTCCAAACTAAATGATATTATGATCCTGAATGACCCAGTTCCTTGATGCCCTAATTGCCACCATTACCTATCTCCACATACAAATTCAATACTCCAGATAGCAATTCAGTATCTTCAATAACGATGCTTTTGTAATATTTTGTTTTATAGAATAATTATGGAAAACTCTGTCTCGGACAGATTTAATAGTCCCATCAAAAAAATTCTCCCTTCTTCACTTCTAGAGTGATTATTGATCTATCTTCATTGGTTTTTTTCTCTTTTTTTTTCTGTCTATCCATTATACCCTTCTTCCCCATCCATTACACACTTCTTCCCAATCAGAACTACCTTGGTGGGCTGAGAAGTACATGCTGCTGATAACAATTTGAATCTTGTCCTTGAATATCTACACAAGATCTGGGGGGACCTGTTTTAAGAAATTTCCTCCCTCTTCCTGTGCATCCTGCTGCCCTTGTTTTCTGTCCCTTTTGTGCAGGTGATATCTGCCAATGAATAAGGAATATACATCAAGAGAGAAAGTCCTTCTCTGAACCAAAGAAATGTTCACTGAAATACACTTTTCCAAAGGTTCAGCAAGAAGATTTTAGTCTTGTGATGCCTACAGCACAGCCTCACATCAGCTGAACCAGAAACCTTTGAGGTAGACTGAATTCCAGGGGACACAGCCACATATCCTTGCAGTGAGAGAAAGTCTGACCACTAGGGACTGTAGCTAACTTTCTTAGCCTAACCCAAATTATCTGGCCAGAGATATTTAGAGTTGTTCAGAAAGACATAGTTTTTCTAAAGAAAAACCCAGATCCCTTATCTTTTTAATCTGTTAACCTGGCTTCCCTTAATTGCCTTTGTTTCAGTCTGTCTCCTCCAGGAACATACTTAAATATAATGAAGTGTATAATCAAGAAAGGGAAGAGTTGAAACATACCCCAAGGTGACCTAATAGAAACAGCAATATTAATTCTCTAAACAAAATATTCAAGCATGTCATAGGCCGAATACTGCTGGCATGAGATCTCCAAATAATTACAGACTGCAGTCACATTGAGAAAAAAAAAAAAATCTCTGTGAACAGTTAATTTATTTATTTGCTCTTCATAGTCTATATACAGGACAAGTGCCAACAGCAGATTCTAGTTCACATGCTACCCCACAGGTAATAGTTTCCTTCAGTAGCACGGCAATACTTTGGCTGGTGGTGAATAAGAGAAGAGAATGTGGTCAAATTAATTGTAGTACTATTGAACCTATTACAATATTGGTAGTTAGTTAAATTCTTTCCTTGGCTAATAATCAGATAGGTAATTCTAAGAGTAATCAGGTAACTTCAGAGATCTCCAGAATTTTCAGGTGGATATAATTTCTTTATCATATTTTTTCATCTGACTATTGAGCAAGTGTCACATTTTACAGAAGGGAAACAACATGCTAAGAAAAGTTGTAGCAGATGTTGGTATACACAGAGTCCTTTAACTTACTCATTTTTTAAAATAATTAATTGTTTTTGTGATTCTTAACTACTTATATTTTATTCAGACTAAGTATTACTGTTTGAAACTAATAATCAATAGGCACATCTGGAAAACAGCAGAGGGGTTGGTAAAATGGATTACAAATCTAATATTCCTCTAGCCAGCACTGCCTCAAGCTAGAAAGTTCTTAACATGTTAGAATCAGACAGCTCTTCTCCTTCCACAAGAGCTTCTAGATCTGCATCATAAAACACTGAACTGTATTTTCAAACGCTTTTCCAAATACAGCAATCAGTGGTCTTCTATTTAAAAAATAAGAGAATAATCATATTCATTTTTCATCTGAAAACTTCCTTGGAGATTTTGGGGACTTTCTTGTATGAAGACCTTTCCTCATTTTCATTCTACAAATGCCCCTAACCACTAAGTACAGTGACATGTGGGCTCCCAGACACTTCTGTGTTTCTGCACAAACTCTCAGAAAGCTGTTCTTTGTGCTGGTTTCCAAAGTTTTTAATAGGCCTTGCTAACTACAGCTGGCACCCAGCATATAAGGATCTTCCATCTCTCATTTTTTCCCTCTGAGCTGTTGCTGACTGCAGCAGAGAGCACCAGTGGACAATGAGTGCTGAGAGGAGTCGAGTGTCTTAGAGGTTAAGATGCAAACTGTTCACGCAGATAATGAAAATTGCTCTGTTGACAGGGATTACACCTTCAAGCATTGACCTTATGTCATTCAAGTCAGTTTAAGATGCAGTTGTATAAAAGAATGCTTTAAACATAACTCTGTATTATCTGTGGAAAATTTCCTTGGTTGTTAAACAATGATGAGGAGGAGAAGCTTTATGAAAGTATCATGTGTTGCCAATATTTTTATGCATAAGAAGTGCTGGTTGAGCTTGTGCGTTTTGCCACGTTCTGTTCTTTTCCGAGACAGCTTCTCAGCTTCATGGAAAACCATCTGTCATCTTGGACAGGAAATCTGATCACACCTTTTCCAGACTAATGGTGGTGGGTAGACTGGGGTGTGTAAATCAAGGATGTATGGGGCAAAATATTATGGGTTTTACTAGCAATTAAAAAGAGGAAAGACTAAAATATTTGCTCAGGAACAGCACTGGTCTGGTATTTTTCCTCCACTTGTAGGCCTGTGAGTTAAGTGTGGGGCTCCTAATGAAAGCCTTTTCGGTTTAGACACCCTTAAGTTTTAGCCTTCATTGTATCCCTTAGAATTAGAAAGTGGATGTGTGTTCCCAGCTTGCTTTGCCTCATTGTAATTCCTACAATACTTGGTTCCTTATCTTTAACCCATTTCTGAAATCGATGGTGTCAAGCCTCTCTGGCTTCACATAATCTAATATGTTTTAAAAAATGATTTTTCTTGCCATCTTCTTCTTTCTGCCTCGCTTCTGCATCTTCCATCGACTTTAATTAAGCTTTCCTTGGGCTTGTGACCTTGGTGAGCTTTTAAAAATAAAGTGAACTGACTTGCAAAGTTATTTTTTCCCAATCTTTTTGTAGCCCTGCTGGAAATTCACTTTGTATGATGTTTGAAAATACAGGCTGTTCTTTTGGGATCATCATATGTGCACAGTGTGGCAACAAGGAGAATCCTCAGCCATCTAGTTACTACATTGTAGTAAATAATTTCATTTCTCTATAATTTCTGGTTTGACTTTTCTAACCCTAACTATACACTGTTGTTTTTAAAAAGAAAGGTAGAAAAAAAATTGTTCTTTCAGGCAGACAGTATTGAAAGAAAACCTTTTTTAAAAAGTAGAATGCAGAGTAGAAGATGTATAGAAATGCCTAACACAGATTCTCAGCATGCTTGTTATCTTCCTTATCATTTTTGCCCCCAAAAAATCCTAGAATAGTTGGGTAGAAGTAGGTAACTCTTGTTAATTCAATTTATAATTACATTTGTCTGGCTTCCACTGAAAGTCTGAATAGTAGCTTTTGTCCTGATCTTCACTGCAATGGAATCTACGTATAAATCACAGCACACTGTCATACTCTGGTGTTGTAGTGCCTCTGAGCGT
>VZRZ01002846.1:167-49016 GCA_013398175.1 Climacteris rufus
GGCGGCCCCGCCAGCGCCCCTTCCCTGCGGATCCCCCGGCTGCCGCAGCTTCCCCGGGTGGCGGAGCGGGTGTCCCCGGGAGCCCCAGGGCTTGCGGGGCAGGGGTAGTGGCCGCTCCGTGCCAGGAGCCTCCGAAGCCGGCAGGGGCGGGGGGCGGTGGCAGATTCCTGCCCTGTTGCAGTTCCACCTCAGTGTGGGGGGGTTGTTTCTCTTTTGTTTCGGTTAGAACCTCACCAGGCTTCTTCATGAGCCCCGCGGGCTCATGCCGGCTACTGCCCCTCTCACAGGTGCTTTCCCGCCCGGCTCTGCCTGCCTGGCAGCGGCTGTTCCAGCAGGGGAGGGGTGGCCGTGCTGGTGGCGCCTGGGCACCGCCTGGGAGGCCGCTGGAGCTGGCTATCGGGGGAGCCTGACAGCATCCAGAGAGATGGAAATACCGCTTTTCTCGAGGGGATAATAGTAGCTGGGAGTTACTGTTTAATGATTGTGTGTCAGTGTCATTTTAAAAATAGTAGGTACTTTGCATTTTTCTGTGTCATCTGGTTTTTGATCAGATGAGGCAAGTGGCAGTACCAGCAGTGGAGGTGAGTGGCAGAGTCAGAGCACTGGTGTGAAGGAGCGTAGGATGGGTGATTCCTCATCCCAGATGTTGTAGGGGAAGAGTTGTCATTGCAGACACGGTGCCTGTGTAGCTCTACAGCAAGTTGTGTTTAAATAAGTTTCCCAGTCACAGTTGTTTAGTGCTACTACTAATTAAATATGTGGATACTGTCTAGCAGTGGAAAAAATGACCATGTAGGGTCACTGACAGGTCAGCGGAGGTCCCTGCAGTGTGTTGATACCTTTTTGCAGAAGACTGTATTCAACAAGGGTATTTTAGCATCTTTAGGAATGAAGAGTGTTGCAACATCCTTTATACTACTTTTTTAAAAATTATGTTTGTCTCTTCCATGCAGTAATCGTGCAATAATGTTTGTATTTCTTTTAGGGCCTGTGGAGAAAAAAGTGGTTGTCAATCTCCAGAAGTTAGATGTAGCTCATGACAGTCTGGGCAACTATGGTTTCTTCACTTTGATTTACAATCAAGGCTTTGAAATTGTGATAAATGACTACAAATGGTTTGCATTTTTTAAGGTGAGTTAACCTGGTGTGTTCTACGTCACTAGCTGTTACTAAAATGACCTCTAGTTAGGCCTGTCTTCAGTACCTGAGAGCCACAGTGGGTCAGTTGGGGCATTTGATTATCTTTGGCTCTAAGGTTTGCCTGGATTACCAGATAAAGGTTTTGGGATGATCTGGGGTTTTTTGGGGCTTTTTTGGTTTTTTTTTTTTTCCTTTATTTCTTTGGGTTTTTTGGGGTTTTTTTGTTGGGCTTTTTGTTTTGTTTTTTTTTAACATAGCGTAACAGTTGTGGTTGGGTAGGGAGCAGAGGAAGGAAAGAAGTATTTACGTTCCACACTGGCCGTTACCTGAAAAAAAGTACAGATGCTGCTACTTTCCCTTCTGGGCATGCTTGAAGCAGTTGAAGGCCTTCACGAAGTGAACTCTTCTGGTAGCCTGGAAATGCTTAGTTTCCTTTTTGACCCTGTGGACCCAAGTGAAATAGCAAATACCACTCCTTTTAGCTTTCCTTAAAGATGTTGTCCAATGTGGAAACTTTAGAGCCACCTATTCTCCTTGTTGGAGGATTTTTGTGATTTAAAAATTTTATTTCAGAATACAACTTTAACACCTAATGAGCCGTTCTGCTGCTTTCAATTATTCCTTTGGGGTAATACTGTTCTGTAGTCTCTATTAATGATGTCAGGTCAAGCTGAGAACAGTGATGGTAGGCAGGGGGTAGACAGGAGAAAATTCTCTTGTTGAGGAGTGCTCTGCTACTGCCCTGATGAGTGGCATGATGAATCTGAAGGGTGGTTTGAAGTAATGTCTACAGGATGACTTTACTACCTGGGAGACAGATGTTTTGTGCAGCAGGGCTTCTCAGCTGGTGAGTGCAGCCCTGGACAGGAACAGTGAACATGGTTTTGGTTTTTTAGGAAGCATGATCTTGTGTCTGGTTTCAGATGAGCCAATAGTAAATACCCAGGCCTAGTCCAAGCATAAAATCTCTGAACTTTGGCTAGTACTAGGGAGGGTAAAGAAGTAACTTCTGCTTTAAATTGTCTTTCTGGGAGGCATGGTAGATGGCTTATTTTACAGCAGCTATTTTAAAGTCTGTGTTTTCGGATGTTAACAAAAGCAAGTCATCCACTCTTTCAGGAAAACTGTAATCCTTACTGAACAGAAATGATGTATAAGGCTATAGTTTAACTGTTACCTCATCCCAGCTTTCATCTATGCTTCTTTGAGCTCATGTAAGGGAAAGGACTGTGTAGGCACTTTACCACAACTATTGGGGAAGTTTTTTGCATGCTGCTTGTTGTAGGCTAACCCCAGTATACAGCAAAGCACCACTCAGCCATCAGTGGGATGGGGGAGTGAATCAGGAGGATAGAAGTGCAAAAACTCATAGCTTGAGATAAGGATACTTTAATAGGTAAAGCAAAAGCTGCTATGCAAGCAAAGCAAAATGTGGAGTACATTCACTGCTTGCCACGATAATAAGAAGGTGTTCATCAGTTCCCAGGAAAGCAGGGCTTCTTCGTGCATAACTGTTGCATAAGAAGACAGATGCCATGAATCTGAAGAGGCAGATGCCTCTTTTCTCCTTCTTTCCTCAGCTTTTACATCTCTGCATGATATTTTATGGCATGGAATATCCCTTTGATCAGCTTTTGTCAGCTGTCCCAGTTGTGTCCCTCCCAATTTCTTGTCCACCTTCTGCTTTTTGCTGGCAGAGCTGTCTGAGGAGCAGATGAGGCCTTGATCCTGTGTAATCACTGCTCAGCTATAACTAAAACATCCCTGTATTATCAACACTCTTTCTTCACAAATACAAAATGTGGCACTATATGAGGCAGTATAAATAAAATGAACTGTCAAGACCTAGTGCACTCTTATAACTGGAAATTTTTAATATGAGAATGCAATTTTAAAAATAAGACTGGGTCTTATACTTGAGCAAAAGCAAAGTATGAGAGATAAATACCTGACTGACATTCTCATCTGTGTAAAACAGTGAAACTAAATTGTCGTGATGTATGTTCCTCTTAGGTTTGGCAGGTGATGGAGCAAAAACTGTACAGACACTGAAGGGTAATTTAACTGAGCAGAATTACTCTGATACTTCTTGGACAGGGACACCTTTATGAGCTCAGCTTAAGTGGGAGGGCCTGCCTCAAAAGTGGCAGGAATTGCTGCCTCCATGAGGACAGCAGAGCACTGTATGTTGTAGTGTTGTCCATGAACTCTGTCTTGAGGTGTCATCTCTGACAGGTAGAATTCAGTAGTCATTGTTGGAGTCACCTGATGAGAATATAGTTGAACTGGGAGACTGGAAGTCTTCAGGCTGGTATTTTACGCTGAAATACAGAGTTGCTTTACAAGGCAAAATGCTGAGCAGTAAAATAGGTGCTGGTTATCAAACTAAATCCTGATTGTGAGGGATTTAATCCCTCAGAATTTCCACACAGAAACGGTGTGGCCTGCTCTGGGATGTAAATGGATCTATTATGTGCCAACTTGAAGACAGCTGAGAGTTACTGAAGGCTGCTGCTATCCATACCTTGTGAAATGCATCCCCAGATGAGCACTAAGTCAATTGACTGATGAGCATTGATTTGCAAGAGTACTCTTAAAACAACATACCCAAATTGTTATAGAATAGTTAAAGCTGGAAGGAGCTTCTGGTGGTCATCTGATTCATCTTGCTGCTCAAAACAAAGTAAGTCAAATATACACCTGAGCAGTAGCAATACACATTTCATGGTCGTGAATGTGTCTTAGCCCTTTGTAAGATAATGGATTAATTGTTAGTTTTGAAGTTGGCTTTGGTATTGAGAAATAGCAAGCTTGTTTGGGCCATTGTTCAGTAGTGAGGAATCCATCAGCAAGATATATTTAAATTAAAGACTTCGTTCCTTGAACACCACAGAGAGGATTAGAGCCCAGTTCAGTTACCCTCTCATTATTTTGTTGCTGTAAAAGGAACAACAGATTACAAAGATGCAAGTGTATTGCTGAGAAGCATGAGGAAATACCACAGCACTTAGTAAATGCATTTTTTGGTGCACACAACTACACAATGTTATTGGGCAACAACATGCAATGCTGTCTATCTCCAAAACTCCAATTATCAGTGGGGACTAGAGGGAGGAAGTGGTTTCTTACAAACTGTTTGACCTTGTGACACATTTAACTGTGCATCTCTGGTTACTTTTAATCCAAAAAATATTGCATTGCATATGAAATAGAAACACAACATGTCTGACATTGAGCAGAGGATGGAGTTGCCAGTTACAGTGAACAGCAGTATTTAACCAATACAGTATTTTGTGAGTTTCAGGCATAGAAGTGCCACTTGTGCTAATTGAACCCTCCAGTGTATTTTTGCCTAATGTTAAAGAATTAAGCTGCTAATTACTGACAGGAATGCTGTGGGCTTGTCTAAGTGGTGTCTTTATCAGAGCTGCTGTACTCTGTAGATACGGACACAGCCTGCTTGGCTATTGATGTTTCAGTGAGTTTTTAATAGCATTTTGTTCCTGTGGCTTACGAAACAGAAACCCACTAAAACTTTTCTAGGGCCTCATTGCTGTTACGAGGTATTTGTTCTTCCACTTGAGGCCCCCGTGAGGAAACGCCTTTGTACACCAGAGGAGTGGATTGGATGAGCTTATCAATCTTATTTTCGCCTCATTTTGCTTTAGTATCTTAAGTAAAGAAGCTCTAACAGTGTTTTATTTCGAGTTATTGTTGTGTGTAGATTTGTCCTTTAAAGTTTGCCAAGTTAAATGCAGCATCCTACTGCTTTCTTGCATTCTGCTTCTCACAAGTAACAGTTACTCTGCCTGGTGTTTGTTTGCAGACAAAATAGCTTGTTTAATATGTGCTTCTGAAATATCCCTGTACTGAACTTGGGTGTGAAGTTAGTGTACTGACTCTTGGCAGAAACTTAATCATGTGCTGCTGCTGGATGCCACAATAATCCTTTATGCAATGTATAAGGCTTTAAAGATTTGGGGTTTTTTTTACAAAAAAAAAAAAAAGGGATGGCAAAAGAAATAGGATTAGGGTAACATAAAAAGCTAGAAAGAGGCTGAAAGGAAAGTTGAGGCCAACTTGTTTCAATTCTTTGGTATCTTTGCGGTATTTATTTATTGCTGAGACTACCACTTGGAGGAAGACAGTCTGGTAAGATGCTCGCTGTTTGTCCCTTAAGGTAAGTGATGCTGCTTCTGACTCCTGAGACATTCTTTAGCAAATATCAGAAGTGTGGCATTTTTTCACATTGAAACCTTACAGCTACTTCAGCAAAAATAAAGAAATAGGTTTTTTTAGAATATTTCACCACACAAGTTAGGAATCTTTTCCAGACTGACTTGGTGACATCTTTGCACATCTTTTTCTCTCTTCCCCAATGCTCCCAAATTTGGTTAAAATCAAGGACTGCTGTTCTGAAATAACCAGCCTAGATAAGTGACAACAGTTAATGTTTAAATTTTCAGGATATGGAAGAAAACCCCAAACCTGAATGCACTTTATTTCATGTTGCTAAAGTAGAGGTGTTAGAGTTGCTAATGCTATTTAATCATTCTGCAAATCAAATGATAGTCAGCTTTTAACTTGTCTTAGTTGGGCTTCCTTAACTGGTGGTGTGCAACTGTTGCTTCCCTAAAGTGTAAATCTGAAAGCACAAACCTCAGAATACTGCAGAATATTTCCTAGAGTAAAGAATGCACCTGTTTATGATACTTGCTTGCATTTTATATTGGGTAGCAAGATGCAGTAGTTTGTTCTGGTAACATCACTTGCTGTATTTTTGTGCAGTAGGACATGTGCAAATCTGCAACTCTGTTCTCATTCAGCGTGTGCTTCCCATATTAAAATGTATAGGCGCACGTGTAAATTTAAGTGACAAGTCTTTCCAGCAGGTTTAATAATGTATAGGGTAGTCCTGCCTCCTGAAACTCAAGTTGGCTTGACATGGGATGGCTGCCTCTCTAGCACTGCTGAATCCCTGTTAAAATGGTGTGGTCAATAAGGTCTCCATCCTTTCTGGCTTTCATCTTAGTGAGATTAAAGATTTCAAGAAAGCTTTAAACAGTTATTTTTTTACCAGGACTGCAATTGAACATGCAGTTGGATTATGTCATGATGACCAACACAGGCAAGACTTTATTAAAAGTATACTTTACTGAAAAGCTTATCTGGGTTCAGGTATCTAACAGCAAACTTTGAAGTTTAGCTACATGAAGCCTTTTAAGGTAAAGCCTTTTAAGATTGGAGTGGTTTGGCTAAAATCTGGCATTGGGCAAAGTCACATGAGTTGTCAGGCTTGAAAAAATAATGCATTTGAAATAGAATTAAACCTTAACGTTTTCAAACCTCAGAATTTAAACTATGAATATAGTTAGGGTGCCTTTCTAAAGGAGTTATCCTAGATTGGTCAGGTCACTGGATGGCGTTTACTTAATGCAGCAGATGTGAGCCTTGGCTGATGAAAGTATCACATGTGGCAACAGCTGCCATGATAGCTCAAAAATGAAAACCATCATTGTAAGTCTGCAGAGAAATGCATGCAAGTCACTTTCCAGCAGTTGCTGGTGATCACAGCTGTATGGCTGTTCTCGATGAAGGATGCTTTTCTGGGATGGGTTCTGTGGATGTTTTCTGCTGAAACTGTGCTGGCAGTTTCATTTGAATCTGACACTGTAATTTGCATCCACCTGAGTCAGCTGTTATTGATGCAATGGTGCCATGTCCCTGCATGACTGTTAGTTGGGCAGGTGTACTCGTAGTCAGCCCTCTAAAACTGGTACATTCAGACTTTCTAGATCTCATCTGTCAGTCCTGCAGTGGTAGAAATAAGAAATGCTGCGTGTGGTTTGAGCAGTGATTTGATGGTTTACCTAGTGGTTGTAAGCAGTGGGCATTGTTATGGCATTGATGAAGTTTTTTTAAAGGCTTGTATGACACTTTTCTACATCAGTTGATACCTTATCCATTAGGACCTAAAACAGAAGCCACACGAAATTAGGAGAGTAAAAAAGCAGTTATATTTATTGAAGGGCCTTCAGGTACATTTAGGGCAGACACCCAAAATGGATGACGAGTCACGGGTTCATGCTTTTATAAGTTTGGTACATTAGCATATTGGGGTTTAATCTTCCAATTACAGCTTCAGGTAATGAAGTCATTTACCCCCAGTTTCCTCCCCCCATCCCACTTTTGTTTACATTTTTTGGGACCTGAGACTGTAAGATGTCCTTGGGTCTCAGACCTGCAGAGGAGTTATTTTGTCTAACCAAATGGGAAAACAGTGGCTAACACTTTATATATGGAGTTTAGAATTACACACTAAAGAATTGCAGGATTACAAATGTATGAAAAATATAAAAGCTAAAATCCTAAGGCATCACAGTGGCTCTTGATTAAAAGTTGGGGGGACAAAGCAAATTGTGGCCTTATGTGGGTATATTTTCATTTCCTAGGTCCAGTGTTTCTTGGGGTTGAAAGTCCCTTTATCCAAATGTCATTGATATGTTATGGTCTCCATGTCCACTTCACGAAGTCATTTCAGTAGTAGCTTAGTCTGACACTCTACAAAAAGGGTAGCTACAGAGGACTTAATTGCCTAATTTTAGGCTTCTACACAGACTCTCTGGAATTGGTTTTTGTGTCTTGTTTATATTGAAGTATTGCAACTGACTGTCCCTTCACCCTTTCTAGTTTTGTTGATATATGTGAACTGAAAGAATAGTGTAAGAAATTTGCTGCATTCACTTTTCTGGAAGATAAGTTGCACAGGTGGGGTGAATGCGATTTTTAGTTATCTCTCTACATCTTTGAAAAAGCAATGAATTCAATCCCCTAGAAAGGGAGAGGACTTCGAGGTGAAAACCACCTTGTTGTTGTTTTAATTTGCTAGTTAGCAGATAACTCATTGCCTTTTTTCGTGAAGGTAAGTCCCAAATCTGTGTTACTTGTTTTTATTCAGTATAACTCTGTGCGAGGCAGGATCTGTCTGATTGCTGCAGGACCAGGCCTGTTCCTCTAATAATCTTCAAGTATTCACATATGAAGGCCTGTGCTTATTGAGAATGGCTGTACTTGGTCTTGTTATAATCTGTGGCAGCTTTTAGACAGAAAAGACAGGTATTAATTTTTGCTGTCATGTAGAGCCAGATAAAGTGATTTCATTGTAAATTAGATGTAAAGTCACTGCCTGTTGCTTTTGGAAGTGTCTGGATTTCTAGTTCTGCTGTTGTGAAGAGTGTATTCCTCAAAAGTCATGTCTGGACCGTGCTCTTGGTATTTGTCTAAGTGTAAGTGTTTCCCACGTTGCACAGTCTTGCACAGCAAGATAGGAAGAATAGAATGAGGCAGCAGCTCAGCCTTCTAGTGCCCCCATCCTGCTCCAGCCAGCAAACATGCTTGCCTTGCTAGATGAGCATGGGTGTAGATACGGTGCCTCTGCAACCTCCAGGCTGGGGACAAAGCAAATTCCCATTGTTTTAAAACAGTCAGAGGATTAACCTTTAATTTTATTTCTCTGATCAATTAACCTAATTAAGTAAGTTCTCCTTCAGATTTCTCACTAAATCTCACCACAGTCACAAACCTCCCAGTCTTCTGAAGTAGTCTTTTCCATCTTGGGTCATTTCCATCACTGTAAGCCACCGCATTCTTCTGTAAAGAAGCTGAGCAAGCCTTTTGTTGAGACATAGTTACAAAATCCCTGTACCGTTGTACATGTGCAACTCAAATAGGATGATACTTAATGAAGTATTCTTGTTTTTGCAATTAGAAGAGTAAAGTTAAAGCTTTTGTTGCATGGGATTGTCAGGCACCTTTGTAGTGTCATTCAAAACAGGCTTTAACCATAAGAGATGAGTAATGAGCCAAGAGCCACACATCCCCCCAGCCTCATCCTGAGACATTCTGCTCTCAGAGAATTGCTAAACCAGAAAAAATTACATAGCTGGGTAGTGTTAGTGCTAACTGTTGTATGAAGACACATTTTACTGAATATGTTACCACTTCTCTTCAGTGGTGAAATGAAGAGTTGTGTGGCCAAACAAGGAAGTATTAGGACTCGGTACCTCAGACCTTTAGTAATGTTCCCTTCAGTGCCAACTCTAAATGAGCTGCACGCAAAGGATCATCATTTCTTACTGTGTCATTTTGATAGTTCATGCGAAATTCTTTTTTGATGCTTTGCCATCACAGCTCAAACTTAAACAAGTGGCAGGAAGTTGGATCTTTGGTTTTGACTTATAAAACAAAAATAGTGCATAAATTTTATATAAATACATAAAAGTAGTACATAAATTGTATATAAATACATAAAAACAGTACATAAATTTTAAAACAGAAATAGTATCTGTTTCCCTGAGAAGTTACGGGGTGAGAAACTTGCTATCTTCCCAGTGTTTGAGTCTTAGTTTCTCAAACTTCTGTAGCAGTCCAGAGTTAGCTTGACTGGTCACATATTTGGTGCAAGAAATCTCAGGGCCTTGAGGAGAAGGTTGAGTACTAAGAGATCTTTTATATCTTGCCTAGAAAGTAACTGTTGAATTAGCATGTTAGTTAATACTGATACTTACACATGCTTTGTTGCTAAAAGTGCAAGTTATAACCCAATTGTTTTCTGCAGTGATTTGATAAATATCACTGTCTTT
The DNA here is from genome assembly GCA_013398175.1 of Climacteris rufus. Lineage (NCBI taxonomy): Eukaryota > Metazoa > Chordata > Aves > Passeriformes > Climacteridae > Climacteris > Climacteris rufus. The sequence continues at coordinate 9,950 of VZRZ01002846.1, forward strand.
CATCTGCTTACCCTCTGGAGTGTGTTTGGCCACTGCCTGTGGAACACAGGCAAGAAGCAGCTGAGTGGGTGGGGAACTACTGCTGTGTGCTAGCAAATGCATCTGCTCAACACAAGCATAACTTCTTCACATTACAGTACAAAAAGGAAGGCCAGAATGTAACCAGCTACTGTAATGAGACTCTACCAGGATGGGTACATGATGTACTTGGCCACAATTGGGCTTGTTTCATCGGACAGAAGATTTCTTCATCTCCCTCAGATGTTCACATCAACAAGCTACCTCTCCAGAAGCCCAGGGGAATGTAAGTAACAGATAAGTGACCTTTTACTGGAATAAAATGTTTCGTTACTCTGCTTCAGGTTTTAGCTAAAGCCATAAGAACCAATTCTGTTATGGAGGGCAAAGTTAATGCCAGTGGTAGTGTTGGACATAAACCTGAATGCACAAAACCAGAGGAGGGTGTGCCTGTTGCATAACACAGTTTCTCCTTCAGTCTGTGGTGAAGCCCAGTAACAAAACTGGTATGTCTAGGGAAGGTGGTTTATATCTAGTCAGTCTCAAGTTTTAGAAATCTTGCCTTGATCCAGTAATTCCATGTTTCTTTATCAGTACCTGCCAGAAGACACTTCCAGAGTCTTTTACATACTGAGTTTAAAGAACACCTTTACTTTTCAATTTGAGTCCTTTTCTTACTGGTTTTTTTGCTTTTGTTTGCAGACTTTCCCGCAGACGTTATGTGCACAACTTTGACTTTGTAAATGCTATCAATGCTCACCAGAAGTCATGGAGAGCAGCAAGATACAAGGAATATGAGCATTTTGCCCTGGAAGAACTAACTAAAAGAGCTGGAGGCCTCTCTTCCAGAGCTTCAAGGTAGTAAAACATTGTTTTGCCACAACCCCCACTGCTGCCAAGAGTCTGCTTGTATTTGTCCTGGCTCTTCCTAGCTGTGTTTTGGCTTGTAGTTCAGATGTTTAATCAAGTTTCAAGGCCTTCCAGTTCATATTCATGGGGTGCCAACATATTTTTCATTTGAATGATTAGTCTGAGCATCTGTTGCCTCAAGCAGTTGAGACAAATAGGGTCACCTACTCTTTAGTCTTGCCCAGTAGCTTACTGCTGAACTCATATGTGCAGGGAAGAAGTGGGGACAGCTGTCATCTCTCGTGTCTGCTCATCAGCTGCTTGCCGTAGTCAGGGGTTTCTGCTTGTGCTTTCATCCTGGTTCTGCTAGTTCATAATTGCAGTTATAAAGCAGTGGGCTGCCTTCTGCTCCTAAACATGAATATCAAAGATTTCTGAGGGAATTCCCTGGTTACTTTGGTAATTTGCCATGCCTGCAACAGGGATTCTTGAACAGGAGTAGAGTGTCTCATCAAAGAAGCATGAAAGTAGCCCTGAGAATGCCTTCAGGGGTATGGGCTCATCATGCTCTACATAAATTGAGAACTAGTGTTCTTTGATCTAAAGATTCCCTTCCTTATAGCTGTTTTACCTTCTTCCTATTTTTCTTTTTCTTCTCTTGGTATTTCTGAGAGTAGGAATACTACTTAATTTTCCAAACCGTGGCAATTGTATGTTTGTAGAAGAAGATCCTACTCTAGAATAAAATCAGTGATTTGCTTGGGAGTATCATGAGGATTATCATGGTTTCATTGTATAGCTAGAAGTCACCTGGTAGATGATCTTAAATACAGCAACCTATTTGGAAGCTCTCTTCCGCCTATACAGTGCCATGACAGTATTTGGCACTCTCCTGCTTTCAAACCAGACTCCAGCATCTGGTGTTTGTGGATGGCACCTGAAGACAAGCATCAGGCTATGTGAAAGCTGAATGTGGGAAGCTCTTGGCTTGCTAGCATCACATGGCTGCTAGTGGTAGATGAGGACAGGTAAAATTCAATACTACTTCGATAGTCACACTAAAAACCTGCTCCAGAGAAGTCTCCAGGGCAAGTGGGACTGCAGTTAGTGAAGTGCTGGTGTAAGCCATGTCTCTGTCTGAACTGAAACAGTCTGGCAAGGTCAGCCAAGGCAAGACGCTCTCTGCACTCAGATACTCTACATACCTTATGATTGCTGTAAAATAGAATAGCTGTTGGAGAACTGTGTTGCTACAACCTCTGACAGTTACCTCAGCACTTGAGATTGGTGCACAAGTACTTGACCTCAACACCTTGTGGATGTTAGGGGAGCTTCCCTGTCTGACCATCCAGAAGCCACACTCAGTCACACCAGGTTTCCCACAGCACAGTCTCGGATATCCTGATCCTTGAAATAATTTAATCGTGGTGCAATAACTAAATAACAAAATAGCAGCGTGAGCTGGGTGATTCTGAGGAGGGACCCTGAGCAGAGGAGTCCCTCAGCTTTCATAGCCCCACATTCTGAAGTGTGGGAAAGTCTGGGGTCCTCTCTGAGTGTCCCGTCCTCACCTGGCTGGGCCACAGTTCCCTGGGCCCTTTGTTATGCAAAGGGCTTTCGCCACCCTTAGCTCAATCTGCAGCTTGCAAACCGAGCTACCTGTACTGGATACATTCCTCAAGAGTGGATCGTTAATAATGTAGTTCCCTTAGGGAGCAATTTGAGTAGGTCTTGAGTCCTGCTGAATCTTATCTCTTCATCTTGACACCCACTCAGTTTAGATGAAGACTATATTAGATTGCATAGTGTGAAGCAAGTCCAACTAGTAGAAGCCAAAGATGAAAAGTCAGTCTTACCTAACTGTTCCCTTGCCTAGTGTGTGATATGTTTCTCAAAAGCATTTTCTCCTCTTTAGACCCAGGCCTGCACCTCTAACACCTGAGTTACTCAAAAAAGTTTCAAGCTTGCCAGAATCCTGGGACTGGAGAAATGTGAATGGTGTCAATTATGTCAGCCCTGTTCGGAATCAAGGTAAAAATAAATAAATAAAAGCTCTGAATTCAGTGTTTTAGAGCTCCTTTGATGTACTTTGTAATTTACTGTTAAACAGAAGGCTTTGCCTAGTGTCTTGCAGTTCACAGACTGCACCTTTACTGTGAATAACCTGTGGAAGCTGGGTGGAGTCCTGGCTAACAATGATGTACCAAAATAGGTGGTGGTACTGGCTTGTCCTGACAGCAGAGTAACTTGCAGGAGTGAGAGTCAATTACCACAGTACCCTGCATAAAGACAGCTGTCAGGTTTTGTCCAAACAATCTCAGCCATGGTTTTCTGCACACTGGCTGAACTGATGCACATGTAATTCTTTCCCTAATTCCTGCTGATGGCAAATTAGCATGCAGCTTTAATGAATAAACCCATGAAAATTGTTTATATTGCCTCCAAATCGTATCACCCCAATAAGTTTAGGAGTTTCTTAAATGGTTATTTGCAAGAGGAGGTATTAGTCACTATGAAAATTGTGGACAGTGAGATATATATATATATATATATATAAAAAATACTGGTAAAAACTTAAAAGGATACCATGCTGATTTATGTTGATTCTGTAGGGAGTGTGTTTATAGCACTGTGGTGTGAGATGCGTGAATTAGGTGGTTACACAATGTAAGCCAGGAGTGAACTCAAGAAAATTCGTCCCTTCCTTGTGCCACCATTTGCAAATGAATTTGCATCTACTGGTAGCTTATCTGGTCACAGCCTCTGGGGGAAGGAGACACAAAGAGACATTAACATGGTGGGGGGAGGGGAGGGATGACTTAAATCACCCATCCCTCATTTATGGCTTAGTTCTGCCAAACTGCCAGCTGGACTCCTGGTAGCAGAAGCAGCATAGGAAGGTTTGTGAAATTTCTAGCTGCATGGAAGCACCGAAAGATGGCAACAGGAAGTTATAGGGTCCTGTGTAGGTGTGAGTCCTGTACTTTCTCCTGGTATGAACTGTGAATATCCCAAGGACTCTTTTATCTTCCAAACAATAGAACACTCAGTTTCAGACTTAGCCTTTCTCCATTGTGTTGCTTCAAAGTTTCTCTAAATGAGAAGTAGTCTGTTGTTTCCAATAATAAAGCTTCCTACACTTTTTATGTAATCTGAAGGTCCATGCTGAGTGTGTTAAATGTCTGTGAAATATGTATTCTGCTCCATCAAATTAGAATTTTAGCTTTCATGCTTTAAAAAAAAGACCTAAACAAAATCTACAAAAGAAGTCGTTCTGTGGGCCTCGTAAATACCACTGTGGTAGCAGGAAAGAAATTTAGCAGCCAATCCAACAGACTTCAGACTCAGCTGTTGGTATGAATTACATTTTTCACATTTTTGCACACAAAATGCAACAAAGTGTTCTGCAGTGTGGCCCATCTCAGATGCTGTGGCTGTACAGTGAGTGGGAGGCGTCTTTCACTGCTTCACTTTGTGCTGCTGGGCAGAGTGATCCTGTTCAGGTTGAATTTGTCCCTTCTTTCAGAGATACATCTGAGTGAAGATGCAATTTCCCGAAGTCTTGCTGTTGTAACAGCTCTGCTTTTATACACCTACACAGATCAAGAGAAAGTATTTTGTTTTGTTCCTCAAGCCTCGCTCATTTTCGTAGCTCTGCGTTATTTGACTTCCCACTGTCAGGAAACAAAAGGAAATCAGGCACCTTGGTGACAATCAGTAGATAAAATAGGACCTCATCCAAGTAATTGTTCTTCCCCGTGATGCTTGTCATTCCACTTCCAAAGGCTTTTAATGAGTGAAAGGAAGGTCCTAGAGAGTGAAGAGGCCTAAAGCTAGAAGCAATACTAAATTTTGGTGCAAAAGTAAGGAGACTTAACTCTCTGCCAGGAAGCAGAGGGGAAATTAAGGTGCCTCTGAAAAGGCAGCGTACAATTACATGCCCTTGGGAAGCAAGGGGAACTGGCATGAATCCGCTATATCAAACGTGCTATTTATACCACTGTTCTCTTAAAAGTCAGTTATTTTAGGGGTAGCTGTAGAGGTGGAATATTTTTTCAACTGGAAATTACAGGGCTAAATCCATTGGTAGGTTGAAATAAGAGCAATATTGTCAGCATTCACTTCAAATAATTCATTGCCCCTTAGCATGTGTGCTCCATAAAGGGTAGGTAGAGCCCTCTCAGCCCTGCTAATGTGGTCCCTGAAGGTTCATTCTGAAGGAATAGCATAATTGGATAGCTCTTAAATGCTACTGCTGAAAAACACTGAAGAGCAGTATATTGCCTTTTATTCTTGAATAAGCTCAGTGTTCCCTGAGAAGTTGTTGGAAGTGGGTTTTGAATTGTGTGCATAAAAGCTAAATGAAGGTTTAAAGTTTTTGCTCTATTGGTGTTCAACTTCTAATCACTGTCTGGTATGTTTTGACTCTTCAGTGGTCTCTAGGAATAGTTGTACTTGGTTGCAGGTGATTAGCCTTGCTTATGTTACTGACTGTTCCTTGTGGTTCCTTTCCCGCCTCTTCTCAGGCTCGTGTGGCAGCTGTTACGCGTTTTCCTCCATGGGCATGCTGGAAGCAAGGATACGTATCCTCACAAACAACACTCAGAAACCGGTCTTTAGTCCCCAGCAGGTTGTGTCTTGCAGCCAGTATTCTCAGGGTAAGTGTGCTGGCATATACATAAGACATCTTTCAAGTAATGATAATGGAGGAGACTATTTTTAAAACTTCCATGCCTTCTTCATCACATACAATTTAGTTTTTTCACAAAGTATTTGGGAGCCTATACTTTATAGTACTACTTTGTTTGAAATTAAAAAAAAAGAATTGTCAGCCTGCCTCACTGCAGCAATGGGATTGAACCAGGAGAAGGTGGCCTCATGCTCACGATGTTACAGGATTTTACATCTATCTGTGAGGTGGGGACTGTCTAAGGAGTAGGGCTCAAAATGTTGCTAAATCACAATGCATACCTAAAAAGAATGGAACTGAACATTCTCCCAATAGCATATTCAGAGGGAGGAGGAGCATACAGGGAGGGGGACATGAGCAAAAGCAATGACTAAAGCTTTCTAGAGGACAGTATCCTTGTTAGGACAACTCATTGTACTGCATATAAATTACTGCTTTTTTCTGACAGGGATTGTCAGGAACACTTGGATGAGAAAGGGGTCCATGTATTAGTGTTCCCTCTATACCTCCCACTGATGTGAATTTTGTCTTGCATGTTTCAGAACTCTGGCTTTACCTAACTGGAATATTTGGATTATCTAGGTCACTGCAGTGTGTGTTCAATACTGTATCTGAAAGTATTCCAGAAGATTTAAGTAGAAAAGTCTCCCACCTCAAATAACTTTCCAAGGGTATAAGCACTTTTTTGTTGTTGTTGTTTAGGTTGTGATGGTGGCTTCCCATATCTCATTGGTGGAAAGTATGTCCAAGACTTTGGTGTGGTGGAAGAGGACTGCTTCCCTTACACAGCCCAAGATTCTCCGTGCCTTTTCAAGCGCAGCTGTTACCACTACTACACTTCTGAGTACCACTATGTTGGTGGCTTCTATGGAGGCTGCAATGAAGCCCTGATGAAACTTGAGCTTGTTCTCCATGGGCCAATGACTGTTGCCTTTGAGGTTTATAATGATTTTATGCTTTATAAAGAGGGGATCTACCATCACACTGGGCTGCAGGATGATTTAAATCCTTTTGAATTGACCAATCATGCTGTCTTGCTGGTGGGCTATGGTACAGACCCAAAAAGTGGTGAGAAGTTCTGGATTGTGAAGAACAGCTGGGGCACCTCATGGGGAGAAGATGGTTACTTCAGAATCCGACGTGGCACTGATGAATGTGCAATTGAAAGCATTGCAGTGGCTGCAACTCCTATTCCAAAATTATAAATGCAGAGGTCTTCATCTAGTGCCTTGTCCTGAGCCATAAGAACATTGTTGAAGACTCTGGTTAAAATCTGTCCCCTAGCTTGACCAGGGCAGCTTTATTGAATTTTTCCAGAATAGAGCAGTTTCCATATGTGAGAGGATGAACACTGTTAATTCTGCTCTGTGCACTGGAAGCTTCCTCTTGAATCTGACAGTAGATCACTCAGAATGGCTGTTTTGGTAACAGTGGTGATTAGTTAGTCATCATTGGGTATGCATCTTCAGTTACCAGTTGCTTTTTTTTCCATGTGTAATCTTGACCTTCAGATCTCAGAGGGGAAGTGTTTGCTATGATAATCTGTAACTGCTTTGAAGGGACACTGTAGTGCCTTACTTCTCAGACATCAGGAAGTCTCTGCAATTTGGAACATAAGTGTATATTGGGGAGGGAATGAGCAATTATGTTGATTAAACAAAATTCTAAAGCTCTAAATGTCCTACAAAAGCTGCATGTCAAACCCTTATGAGAATAAAAAATTTTAAGTTTCAGGCTGTTACTAAATGTTCCAGTTCTGGATTTTATGGCTGTGCTTTGCAATTGATCGTTTCAGAGTTCAATAAAAAACACCCCACTCCTAAAGGAGTTTGTATTGGTGGAAGAAGTTAGTTCTTTTGGTAACCTGTCTTAAGAGTTTTGAGCTTCCTGTCAAGAACTTTTTACTTTAGCAGGATCTAAACTGGTGGGAAAAGAGGATGAGAGGGGAGAAGAACTAGTAATTTTATAGCTGAAGCTGAGATTATCACAGCAGCATCAAGCACATTGTCCAGGAGTCCAGTAGTCCTTGCTGTGGATATGGGACAATTCATTGAGTAAATTTGCTAATTCCCCTGTAATCCTGCTTAAATCTTTTCTGTTAATCTGTTGCCCTATTTCTTTCAAATATACAAGGTAGAAAAATAGAGTTGAGAGATTGCAACACTTGGAATTAACCATTTCTCAGCTGCAATGCAAGTACTTTGTTAACGTAGAACTGGTCTTTGCTGCTCACCTGAGGAAACGAGTTGCATAGAGGTGAGTGCTGGTTTCATGGGTAGAAGATTACTTTTTTTTAGTAACCTTCTTTTAAAATATGACCAAAGTTACTTAGTATTTTTCTGTGCAAAATACAGTTTCATGGGTGGTTTTTCTAGGTGTAGGGAAATTTACAAAATGCAGAAAAATTGGTCTGTAATCAAAATAGCCCATTTAACTTAGGTGGGAAAATCCACTTTTACTTCAATAGCAGAATTTCACAAGAACTCCTGCACTCTAGTTTGCTCAATTTGAGGGGCAGGGGAAGGATAGCTTCATGGATTCAGCTTTCTTTTTTTTCAGTTCCTTCCTGAAGAGTATCAAGCCTGTTCAATGGAAAGTTGAACATGAGTCAGCAGTGCCCTGGCAGCCAGGAGGGCCAACCCTGTCTTGGGGGGCATCAGGCACAGCATGGCTAGCCAGGCAAGGGATGCATTGGGGCAGCCTCACCTCAAGTCCTGGGGGCAGTTTTGGGTGCCACACTAAAAGAAAGACATTAAGCCATTAGAGAGTGTCCAAAGAAGGGACACGAGGATGGTGAAGGGCCTTGAGGGTAAGCTGCATGAGGAATGGCTGAGGCATCTTGATCTGTTCAGCCTGGAGAAGAGACTGAGGGGAGACCTTACTGTAGTCTGCAACTTTCTTGTGAGGGGAACAGGAGGGGCAGGCACTGATCTCTTGAACGCAAAGGAATGGCCTGAAGATGAGCCAGGGGAGGTTTAGGTTGGATATTATAAAAAGTTTCTTCACCCAGAGGGTGGTTGGGCACTGGGACAGGCTCCTCAAGGAAGTGGTCCCAGTACCAAGCCTGGCAGAGCTCAAGAAGCATTTGGACAATGCTCTTGGGCACATGGTGTCACTCTTGGAAATGGTGCTGTGTAGGGCTGGGGTTTGGACTCTATGATCTTTGTGGGTCCCTTCCAGCTCAGCTTATTCTGTGATTCTGCAAAGCTGTGTTTGGAAATTTAGAACTTGTGTTTTGCCAGAATTTGAATGAGGACTTCTGAAGTGTCTTATATTGTGCATTGGATTGTTTTAGCTGAGGGAGCTGGGGGGGCAAGGGGGAAGAGCTAGGTTCTCAGATTTCTTTTAGTAGCTGTAGCATGTGAGATTAGCTTGAGAATAAAGGTATAAAATTAGGTGTTTCTTTTTACTGTCTTTCATCTGTTAGGAAATCAACTCCTTGTCACCAAACTGTTGCTGAGAACTCATGGCACTACAAATATAAAAACGCTTGCTATTCACCATGCTCTGTATCATGTTAGCTACGTGTGTTTCGAATAACATTGTGCATTATTTTCTTAGCAATTCCCTTATCTTTCTGTCACTGCTTGTGTGTGGCAGCTGCACGGGTGCTCATAGGAAGATGGGAGAGTTCTCAGAGTGGCCTGTCATGGTCACTACCCCCAGTGACCATCAGATGTTGTTGTTTGCCTCTGGCTGACTGCGGTATGTGAATGTCCCTGTTTTCTGTATTCCAGAGCTGCACAGAGGAATGTCAGTCAGCCTGATGGAGCTACTATGTGGCTATTGTTTGGCTTCTTCCTGTACACAGTGTATTAGCTGATATAGCTAAACATGGAAAACATGCTATTACTCAGGAGAATAAATGTAGGGTTGCCAGATATATCTTGTAGTGAACTTGCGGGGCTTTAATATATTTAACTTATCATAGAAGGTTAATAGATAATGTCATGACTGATAAATACATACAGGGGAAAGAAAGCTTATCATCAGCCCAGCAAACATAGATATCAAAAGTTTGGTGTTTTGAGAATTAGTACATAGGACAAATAAGATACAGCTGTTTAAAAGTGAGTGCAATAAATCCTTAAAAACTATTAAGGGCTGTGATGGAGTCTCCATCACTGGAGTGGGCTGATTTACTAGTTTGAGCCCTGCTTCTGCCACCAGAATTACTCAGAGACTCCAGCAATTGGTTTATGAAGGAGACATGGCAGGATCATCATGACTTCTTCCTGCTCTGTGACCTGAGTACTTGAAACGCAAGGTAACATTTAACTTCCAAAGTTGTCGGTCTAGCTTTGCAGTGTAAAATTAATATAAAACAACAGAAGATTTTTTCCTAGATTTGTTCAAAGTGCTGAAATTAGGACTGAGTACTTTGAAAGTAATGTAGATCCAGGGGTCTTGGGAAGATAGGGAAAACCAGTGTACTAATGGAGTTTATTAAAATGGCAAGCTCAGGAGAATATTACAGCTTGATGCCTCTTGCTTTTTTTTTTTAATGACCTACACATCATCCATTGCTTTCTTGTCCATTGCCCAAGGCCTAAAACTAGTTTGTAAAATGAAGTTAAGAACATTAGACTACTTTTAAAAAGTTCTTCTAACATCGGATTTCCTGTGACCTCTGAAAATATTAAATATATTTTTAAACTACTTTGATCAAGGTGTGATTAAAACAGGGCTATAGCTATTGTTAATGGAACATTCGCAAGGATGTTAAATGGAGAATTTTCAAAAGCATTTTCTCCTTAATTTTTGTATTTTAAAAGGGACAAATGCTCAGGGAGGGGTGTTCTTTATTTTAGTAGACAAAAAGGAAGATAGATTAAGGAAGCATTTTTTTCAGTGGTTTTAGTATACAAAAGAGTATCTTTTACCAAGATTTTCAGGGGTTTTTTTGGGGATAAAAGCACAATAGCATTTTTTTTCCCCCATCAAATTATTGATTTCTTCAGAACAGCCATTTCTGGTATGTGTTAAAAATCTTGTTAAAACATCGAAGACATGACATGATCACCTCAGTGGATGGGATTTACTGAACTCTGCTCTAGACAGTACCCAGGATAGAGCTGCCTGATATCACTGGAACTGTCTTACTTTGAGTTGAAATCATCTAGGAAATGGTATGGGCTCCAGAATGTGGTGAAGAGCATGGTATAATGCCAGGAGCCTCTCAGGGATGTGGTGCAGCAGCAGATGAGTAGGGGAATTTTGGGGGGAGTATGTGCCCAGATCCACTGGGGATTGTGGGAGTGGGGCAGGGATGGCTGTGGGGGATTTGGGCCACAGGTGGCCTGAGCTGCTGTGCAGAGTGGTGTGTCCTCGCTCTGTGCCTTGCAGCACAGTCTTCCTAAGGCCCTCATTTGCATGAGGGCAAAGTAGCACTTGAATTGTAAAGTGTATTGGTGAGGTCCAAAAGCCTGTGGATGTGAACACTCTTGTACCCACACTGATTCATGGCTGACTCACGTCTGCCCTACTACAGTCCATTGCACATGTAGGCTCAATTTGGACCTCTAATATGAAATGTTGAGGGTGACCTTTAGCATATCTAAAACAAAACACAACTCCTTTCCATATCCTGAACGATATGGGCAGCATGTCCTAACCAAAGTAAAGGTGGAAGCTTTGACCTACAGTATGAAATAATGCAACATACTTGACTACCCCCTCTGAACAGTGAGTTTTAAGTGAAATGTCTTGCACCCTGTTTGACTGGGAGCCAGAGTATCTTACGTGCTGAGGAGAAGGAGTTGGGGAGTGCAGCTCAAGCAGGTTGAGATTTCTCTGCTGGTTGCTATGGCTTCTGGATGTGCTGTAGGCTGAAGCAGTGTGTGAGCATGTGTATCTCTATGTTTGCATTTCTAAAAAAGTATGAAGCATTTAATGGCAGGTAGAAAATTATTAATAACCTGAAACTTTAGGAGGTGGCCAGGTGCAGGGCATCAACAGAGCAATGGTTTTTATCAGTTCCCTCTGAATGACAGGTGGGGCAGGAGGAGGAGAGGCTGAAGCCTTTCTGTACAGGCTAGAAAGAAACAGCATGTGCATATGCAGAATTTTTCTATATCTGTAATAGGAAAGGCACTGACACGTACTTCTGCCAATTATTCCTAATTGTTTCATTTGGATCAGCTGGCTTGATCCAGCAGATGCTATTTAGCATGAGATGCACAAGCTAAATTAAACTCTCTCTCATGGTAACATTTCACAAGGCTGATAGTTTAGCTCACTCATCTCCAAGCACATTTTACTATTTGCATTTTAAGATATATATGCATGTTTATGCTTGAAGTGATCCTTGAGCCCTCTGACTTACCTCATTAAATAGAGAATACTTTTAAGGGTTGATATCACTTTAACAATATGACAGGTGATATATTGTAAGTACTGTCAAAACCACCAAAGATATTAAAAGGGATGTCTTTGCCCTAAGAGGATTTCAGAATCTTGAAAAACATTGTACATCCTTAAATGTCCAGCAGTTCCAACCTTGATTCTCTTTGTGTAAGATGGGAAAAATTTCCAAAAACATTAACTAACTGTACACAATCCTTATGATTATATTTAGCAAAGGAAATGTAATACATACAGAATGTGGATTTTTTAAAACGTCATTTAATTATCTTTTCTATTGCTCTCTTATTTAGCACTTGTAACATTAATATAATATAAAATGATAGCCTTTTCTATTATTCTGTTTAGCATTTAGCAAGAATAAATAGGATTTTTTGTCTGGACAGTACATGGGATTCCTTAAAGTTTTTCTTCTCATTAGCATTTATGACAGAAGGAAACTGAGTATCTCAGAAGGTGAATCTTCCTGAAAGCAGACAGGCCGTGACCTCTGGGAGGCCATTACTTCACCTGGAAATGGGGATACCCAAACCCACTGTCTCCTGACTTTTCACTCACTACTCTGCTCTTGGCCCAACTGCGCCACTTCTTGCTCCCAGACCTATCTCTGCATCACAGAGCAGGAAAATCTTGAGCCCACTTAAAATCCTGATCCTATTTTGGGACCCTCTCACTTCACCCTTTAGGTGTTTAAGCATAAACAAGAACACTCCAAAAGCTTGACATTTGGGTGACTAAGTCTGCAGTCTGTACTATATTTCGCTTTGCACAAAGATTTTCTTCTAAATCTCATACATTTATGTCTGCTGAGTTTCATCATTCAGTTACATTTTCCCCTCCCTTTCTGAAGCCTTCTATTAACCTTGGAATTATATGCACAGGTTTAAATTTCAGCAGGATAATAGCTGCAGGAAACTGCATCCAGTTGTGGGAGGGGAAAAATCAATTACAAGAAATGGACTAAAAGGCCAAATCAAGTACATAAAACTTGGCAGCGAGATGATAAAACAGAAGCAATGAAATACTTCTTTTTGCAGGACTTACCTATTTTCTGTGTTCGCTGCCTTGAGGGAAAATAGAAATAGGGTGCATCTTCCTGGTTGCTGGGGTCTGATTTTTAAGTTGTAACATTGAAAGGGTGATTTTTAAAATTTTTTAATTAAAATGGCTGGCAAACCAGACCTTGAGCTCTATCTTATCCTTTAGGATTGTAGAGGTTTGTAATAACATCATTAAAACTCCTCCAAATGGAAAATGAATGGAACAATTGGGGTGTGGAAGAACCAGGAGGGATGGCAGGAGATGAGCTACAGGAAAGGCAGATGCTGATGGCACCTGGCTTGGCAGCATATTAAGTTCCCAGCTGTATGAAGTACATCGGGACACCTGGTACAAGTAACAAACAGTAGCCTAAAGTAAGGGACATCCCAAAAAAACAACAATCTAAAGAAAAAAAAAAAAAAATCAGTGGTCTGGGTTGGTAGGGACCTTAAAAACACAACTCCCTCCCCTTCCCCCATAAGCATGTATGCCACTCACTAGCCCGCATTGCTCAGGGCCTCATCCAACCTGTCCTTGAACAATTCCAGTGATGGGGCATCCACAACTTCTCTGGGCAACCTGTTCCAGTGCCTCACCACCCTCATAGTAAAGAATTTCTTCCCAATATCTAACCTAAATATCTCCTTTTTTAGTTTAAAACTGTTGGCACTTGTCCTATCACTATCTACCCATGTAAAAAGTCCCTCTTCCTCTTTTTTATAAGGCCCCTTTAAGTACTGGAAGGCAGCAATAAGGTCTCCCCAAAGCCTTCTCTTCTCCAGGCTGAACAACCACAGCTCTCTCAGCCTGTCTTCATAGCAGAGATGCTCCAGGCCCCTGATCATCTTTGTGGCCTCCTCTGGGCTCACCTCAACAGGTCCACATCTTTCTTGTGTTGAGGACTCCAGAGCTGGACACAGCACTGCAAGTGGGGTCTGTCAAGGGCAGAGCAGAGGGGCAGAGTCCCCTCCCTCACCCTGCTGCCCACGCTGCTTTGGATGCAGCCCTGACACGGTTGGGTCTCTGGGCTGTGAGTACACATTGCCAGATTATGTTCAACTTTTCATACATGAGAACTCCCAAGTCCTCTGCAGAGCTGCTCTCAATTATTTCTTCTCCCAGTCTGCACTCATGTCTGGGATTGCCCCCAGCTAGGTGCAGCACGTTGCACTTGCACTTGTTGAACTTCAAGAGGTCCTTGTGGGTCCACTTCTCAAATTTGTCCAGCTCCCTCTGGATGCCATCCCTTCCTTCTGTTGTGTCAACTGCACTGGTCAGCTTTATGTCAACTGCAGGTTTGCTGAGGGTGCACTCAATCCCACTGTCCGTCTCATTGATGAAGATACTGAAGAGCACTGGTTGCAAGAGAGAACCCTGAGGGATACCATTCATTACCAGTCTCCAGCTGGACAAAGAGCCATTGATCAAAAAATAAATAAATTAAAAGGACAGATCACCTACCTATGCCAATAAGAGGTGATGGTAAGAAGAAAAGGACAAACCCTTTTCAGTAGTTCCCAGGTAAAAAGACCAGATACTTTAATAAGCAAAACCTAATGCTTCATGGAATTGGAAGATATAAAGCAGTACAAGACTCCTCCAAACCCAGCACCTGAAGGCTAACTTAGGGTTGATGAGATGATGGTGGCTGGGTATCTGGCATCCCTTTTCCTTCCTTTTGTGTCAAGAAAGCTTGGCTAAAACACTATGCTATACGGGAGTTTAGGTAAGCAGGATATTTTAACATAGAGCATGACATTTGTAAGAAGGTGGGTGTCAGTGTTGTATGTTTTAAAATAGAATTACTCTCCCCTCCTAAAGGTGTTGCACAGAGTTTTGCTGCACTACTGCTAGAGAGAAGCAATGTTAATTACTACAAATCTCTGGCTTAAGGGTTCAACTACAGGTCTCCAAGTACAGTTCCTTTCCTCAGTGTTAATTTGTGTGGTGTCTTGAGCCCTTGAACAATCATGTATGGCAAAGCTCGTGTTTACCCTCTAATTTGTTTACACTCTCCCCTGCAATCCCACTTTCACAAAGTAAAGAAATGCTGGGTCAGCCAGGACAGGTGATGGCACTCTTCCTTGTGTTATGGATCAGGTTAAAAACTCATAACTGGCAGGCTGGTTGCCAGCTGAAAGGACAGCTATCTCACTGCTGAAATAACTTTCAGAAAGGGTAGGGTGTTTTTTTGTTTGTTTGAAAAGAGTGCTAAAACTGCTAAAACCAGGGGGCAACTGTTCAAAAAATGTGAAAAAAAATGAAAACCTGCTGGTATTTCTGAATTACTTAGGGATTTCTTTTTTTGTTTCGAAATGTGCTCATAAAAAAGCTACCAAAATGAAAGATTTGAGAAAAATGCAAAATTTCATCTGCTTGGTAACATGCCCTGACATGCCTTTTATATATATGGAAGGAATATATTCTATGTAGGTATATATACCCAAACAGAAAGGACTGGTTTTTTTATATTCTTGCAGTTGAGAACACTGACAAAAGTCCCAATCTGAAAACCCTTCACCAGATGAACTGAGATCCACACAGTGTTACTTATCCTCCTTATCTCTATTTTTTGGTTTTCTTTCCTGGTGTGAGATAAGGCTTCCAGGAGCAGGCCTGGCCACCATCCAGGGTTGGAGCAGCATTCAGCATGGCAGGAGCCTTTCTTGCTGAGCCCTGAAGCACTACTCTGATAGCAGGCTAAATAACAAGCAATAAAAGGTGGAAGGAACCCAAGCCCAGCACTGTCTTCATAAACACTTTTTTTGTGTCCCAGTTCCTTTTCATAGTCTTGTATCTGGGCATCAGGAAGAAAAGTGGCCTCTTGCCTGCTGTTTTGGGGTCAAGTGCTTCCTTTGGGAAGGGTACTTGAGTTGCTCCATTCCTAGAATATGAATGAGGATAGTGGGCAAGGGGAGAATTCTGGAAGGAGAAGCAGCAAAGGAAGAGCCTGGAGGATGAACTGATCAAGAGGGCAAAAGACAGAGAGTGGGGAAAGCTTGAGAAGTTGCTGTGAGAGAGAAAAGGAATGTGAGCTTGTTCTGCAAGTAAACAGTGGGCATGTTTTCAAGTCACGCAATGGGCAACTACTGTAAGGTGGTGATCCATGTAACTTAGATGGGTTATAGTGACCCAAATAACTTACATGGACCTATTCCTTTAACTGATTCTATTCCTGAATATCTTTTTTTTTCCCTTGGTATTAGAAATATTCTAATACATACATATTAAAATACAGCTTGAGGCCCTCCCCAGACATCTGGATGAAGCTTCAGGTCCTCACAGGGGATTTCAGTCATCCCAATTATCTGCTGCAGGGACAGCGCAGTAGGAGAGCAAATTGTGAGGTTTCTCGAGTGAGGTTTCTTGATGACAGCTTCTTGGTACAGGTGAATGAGAAGTTGATGAGGGAAGATGCTCTTCTGGACCACATACAAAAAAGGGAATACTGTACAGGGATGTGAAAATTGGGAGTGTCTTTGGCTGTTAACCACGAGAGACTGTAGTTAAGGATCCTGAGAAGAAGGAAAAATGCAAAAATCAGGGCTGCAAGCCTTGATTTCAGGAGAGCAGACTTCAGCCTGTTCAGGGATCTGCTTGGGAAAATTGTCTGGGAGGCCCTGGACAGAAGAGGGGTCAAGGAAAGCTGATTTACTTTCAAGAATCACCTCTTACAAGCTCAAGAATGGCCAATTTTCACATGTAGGAAATCAAGCAAAGGCAACAGAAGGCCTGCATGGACAAACAAGGAGCTCCTGACCAAAGCATAAAAAAGAAATGTATAAGAGATAGAAGCAGGGACAGGAGACTGGGGATGGATATGGACTCACTGTTAAAGCTTTGGTAAAAACCAATTATTAAAATTTTTAGAGAGATGCCTCTGACCAAATTAAGATACAAACAAGACCATATGCTGAAGTCAATAGTATGGATTATATTTAACAGTAAATGTGCGGCAGTGAGAGAAAGAAGTAGAAAAAGAGAGGGGCAGGGAAAGAGCGTGACAGAAAGATTAAGTAGAAAAATATCACCACTCGGTGGATTCTAACACCATCCCATTGGTCCTCTTCTTCTTGCCTTCTCATTCATGAGGGTCTCACAAACCCCAAAGTTCAATGGATTAATACATGTTCAGGCCAGGTGGGAACACCCTGTTTTCTTCAAAAAGAGAAAGAAGGAGAATCCATGGAACTACAGGAGTAAGCATCCCCTTGGTCCCAGGCAAGGTGATAAAGCAAATCCTTCCAGAATTTCAAAACATAGGAAGGACAAAAAGGTGATTTGGAGTATGTGTAGATTTATGAAGGGGAAATCATGCTTGACCAAATGGATAGACATCTATGATTATATGACTGGGTGTGGATAAAGGAAGAACAGTGGATGATGAGTGCTGTGTCCAGTGCTGGGCTCCCCAGAACAAGAGATAAGAAGAATTGAGTCCAGAAAAGGAATGCAAAGATGATTAAGGGCTTGCAGCATCAAGGAGAGGCCAAGAGAGCTGGGACAGTTCATCTGGAGTAGAGAAGGCTCATGAAGATCTTTAAGAATCTGTAAAAAAGACAGACAAAAATAAAAAATTCTATTTAAACATTAAAAAGCTTTTCATTGTGTGTGCAGTCAACCACTGGAAAAAGTTTCCCAGAGAAATTTTGAAGTCTCATCCCTGCCTTCACTGACCCTGCTTTGAGCAGTGTTAGACTCAGTGATCTCCAGAAGTACTTTCCCACGTCAGTGGTTCTGTGATATTTGAAATTACAATGAATACAACTTACAAATTTTACTCCTGATGAACTTTTATCAGGTAAAGGCAGCATCTTTTGTTGTTTTGTTCCATGGATTCAATTTGCAGTTAAAAGGAAAATTATATAAGCCAATGCATATTAATTTAGGATCTCCTCTTACAAATATTCCTACACATTAAGTTGGTGCTTCTGTGTGAGCACCACTAAAGGTTGATAGTCTTCTAGAATTAGACTTAAATCTACATGAATTGGACAAAAGTTTCACTGATGTGATTCAGCCCTGTTCTTAAAGGAGAATTTCTCTGTGGAGGACAGGGTAGACTAATGTCTAAGTGCCTGCTGTGAGGGTTTCATATGCACCCTCATGGGAGGGGCATAATGCAAATTACTGATTATCAGAAACATTCTATCTTGACTTAGACATGCCTGTGTGTAGCACTGTAACTGTTTGATTTGCATCACACAAATCCTTTTCTGTACCTGAAGAGGGTTAAATCTGCTGCACTGTCAGTTTGGTCCAGGTTTTTTGGTAGCTCCATAGCAGCATTCCTGAAATGAGTGTGGTACTTCTATCTGCAGCCTTGGTGAGTGCTCTTACACTTCGCTTATTGAATCAGTGGTACACCAATGCTCCTTTGGAACTGGCACATTTCAGAATAAATCTGTGCTGTATGATGCTTTCACTGAGGTCTGGCCTCAGGGACAAGCTGTTTTACTTTTCCTGTAGTATTACTGACCCCCTGGTATTGGATTTTACCCTTGGCAGAGTTTCTGGTCCTTCCCTTATTGCTTTTTGAGTTGCACTGTGTTCATGTATTCCCAGGTGACTGTTCAAATACACTTGGTGTAAAATGCACTGCAGCCCATCTGAGATTTTCACTGCAGGCTGCAAAGGATAGACCTTAACTTGGATTTTATTAGGCTGTATGGATCTATGTAAAAAAACCAAAACTATCCTTGAGAGAGGGAAATACATAAAATTATTATTCATTTTTGAGTCTTTCAGAATAGAAGCATGTATTTGCAACTGATCTGTATTTGCAACTGACTGTTCTTACACAGGGCTGATAGATATTGGAGGTATGTTGGAATATGCAATAAGTAGCCAAACTGGGTCCCTTTATCAGTCTAAGGATTATAATTGTGAGAGAGCCACAAACTCTCACTCTTTTAATGCAATGATTCATGCACCACTGGGCTGTTAACTGTGTAGCTAACAACTTAGTATTTATTCCATACCCCAGCATTATTTGGAATACAGAAGTCTGGCAAAAAAGCTCTGTATAGAATGTCAATGTTTTATATTTCTTTTGAAGCAGGATACACAATAAGGTTCTAATCTATAATATTGGTTTGTATGAGTATATATGTATATATGTATACACATGCACACAGATGTGTATTAACATGTCTCTGAATTATGGTGTCATTTATATCATATTGAGTAAGAGCAATATGATGATACAGGCCAATCCCTTCAAGACATTCAAAGCTATGAGTTATTGAAAGCTGTGGTGTGAAAATCCTAGATAATTTTCGATGACAATCTTTTGAATACACGCATTTCTAGTAATCTGAATTTTGGTCATTGCAATATAAAATATTGAACTGTTAGAGAGCATCCAAAGGAGGGACATGAGGATGGTGAAGGGCCTTGAGAGGAAGCCATATGAGGAGTGGCTGAGGTCACTTGGTCTGTTCAGCCTTGAGCAGAGGAGACTGAGGGGAGACCTCACTGCAGTTTACAACTGTGAGGAGAAAAGGAGGGGCAGGCACTGAACTCTTCTCTCTGGTGACCTGTGGCAGAACCTGAGGGAATGGCCTGAAGTTGTGTCATGGGAGGTTTAGGTTGGATATTAGGAAAAAATTCTTACCCCAAATTGTTGTTGGGCACTGGAACAGGTTCCCCAGGAAAGTTATCACAGCATCAAGCCTGACAGAGTTCAAGAAGTGTTGGACAATGTTCTCAGGCACACGGTGTGACTCCTGGGGCTGTGCTGTGCAGGGCCAGGAGTTGGACTCGACAATCCTTGTGGGTACCTTGCCAGCATTTTCCATGATTCTGTGATGTAAGAGTCGGCCTGAAAATTCCTTATCTGCCTCACGATCATTGACAGAGACTGAAACCCTAAAAGAGAACTTTTGCACTAAAGAAATCCTGGCCTGGCTAAGGTGGGACTTTTGTTGCCTGCAAGGTGCGCTCACTGGAACAGGTTCTGCCTAGGCGAGAGGCCTCACCAACAATAGTGGCAGATTTCCTCACCTCATGGCCAGTTGCCCCCCGCTCACGAAAAGACTATAAAAGACCTTTCTGAATTAACCCTATGGAGATCTCCCCACAGACGACAGCGAGCCTGTTGGCAGGACCACGAGGGCTTTCGTCTCATCCGTTGGTAGCTATTCCCCTCTCCTCTCTCTCTCTCTCTTCCTCTACTTTGTTTTCTTTATCTCTCTTTCTCTCCCCCCTCTATTGCATAATTGTGTTGTTGGCACTCAGTAAAGGTGCACTATTTGATTAAAGTTGATATCCCCTTTGTGCCTTTTGCATTTTTGAGATCGTTAAACGAACCATCACGACCCCCGCTTGTGTTAGCGGATCGTGACATGTGAACATGGTTCTTTTGACAAAATCTATTGCCTTGTGGTTTCATTACCTCAGACAACATTGTCGTTTTCAAAAGGTATTGATAACAACTCTGGTGCTTAGGGCTGACGTCCTATTCTGTGGTATTTACCACACAAAGATGAGTGATAAAATCCAGGATGCAGTTATGCTGTTCTTGATTCGTGTCAATAGAATTGCATCTTCAATTTTATCACTTGTCTCAAATAAAAAGGTCTCTACTAATGACAGAGAAATAGTAATGAATTCATGAAAATTATCACTGTAAAATGAGCTTCACGTTTATGTGGAGGCCAACACAGGCTCTGATGCCTTAATTAGATATAATTTTTGAAAGTGTTATTATTTACAATTGAGATATGTAGAGTTTGCATCAATTCCTGCCAATTAAAATAGACTCTGTTAATATTAGTATAGTATTAAAACTGAGATACCAGAGCATTGGTTGATACTATTGAAGCAAATAGCATAGTGGATAGACTAGAAATACAAAAATAAAACAGCATAGATATACATAATGTCACATGGAATTCAATTATTTCCTACAATAATTCAGTTAAGTTTAAAATGTATGGCAACCAGAGAAAACAGAGACAACTGAAATATAAATACAGAAATATGACACACATTGGTGGCATATTTACATGTTCTTATTGCCTGGACAGCAGCAGAAAAAGGGCTCAGAGGAAACATCTGGTTCTCCCAGCCTAACAGGTTACTCAGTGTCAGCTGAGCCCTGCTAACCACCTACCTGGGTGGTTGGCAAATGCAGGCTGGTATGGTTTATATTACTTGTTCTTAAGTGTGGTCTCAGCTAAGACAGATATTATTGCATCAGCTCCAGGCTAAGTGTGCTTCCCTGCACACCTCTCCCTGCAGGAGATCACCAAGTTGCAGTGACCTGGTTGCATGCATGAAGGGATCAGCTGCTATCATCACTGAGTGAATTCCTCTGACTGCAATGAAGCTCCTCCATGCTCACCCCACCTCTGAACACCTCATGAACATCTCCCTGCTAGCTGTACTGCCAGCCCAGGGTGACCTTGATTAAGCCTATGAGGAGCTCATTGTACCAGGGTGCAGCTGGGGCCAAGAATTTAGCCCCATTTAGAGAAGAATTGGAGACTTAAACAAGTAACACAATTATCCAGAGCTACTATAGCTAAGGCTAACAAAAACTTTGGAAGGGAGGTAAAGCCTCATGCTTCTGGGTGTAGGCCAACCTCTAACTACACTTACTAATAACCTAAAACCTCCAATTACCTAATACCTACTTTCAGGGACTGTCCACATGCTGTTCTCTGAACACTGGCCATCATCAAAGAAGGATAAAAGATCAGATGTAATTTAAACCTTATCCAAAACATCAATTTCATAATTTCCTAAATTACTAAACCCTCTCAGCCTGTTATTTTTTTAAGCCCTAAAATGGGAAATCTTCAGCTCTGGAAGGGAATGGTGAATGCTTAGAAGTGCTTGAGTATTGGATCCTCTGTGGAAGCAGCAGTGCTGTTAAAGGCAAGAATTCACATGCCACACACTACTAGTAATAACAATAATAAGCTTGAATCATGCAAAGATACTAACTGAATTAACTGGTTTGCTTCTCAAATTGTAGTCTTTCATGATGTTCATACCTAACAAGGCTAAGCTCTTTAAATTTTTTTCTCCAAACAGTGACAGCTTGTTTTGGGGGAAAAAAAAATTATCTTGATGAAAAAAAGTTCCTCTAATTAAATATAAAAAGTTTCAAGGAAAACAAGACATTTTTCTTCTTTCTATTTCCACATTCTGTTTAGGTGATTATGTACATATATATATATACACACACACACACACACACACACAAACTTTAAAGTTTGAGTTTAAAGACTGATTATAAAAGATTGCATAATATGAATGTTCTGAATTCTTTGTCTGCTAAAATCCAGCCTTTTGGATAGATGACAACATTCTAATGAGATTTCAGTCCACCTTTGGGTAAGAACTCCATCAAATAATATTGCAATAAGTGAAAAATGTGTTTTCATTTTATCAAGAACATCAGTAAATATAAAAATCATTCATTATTGAGTTGCACATGATATTAAAATTCTGTGGGTTTGATATCAAAGCTGTTAAAAGAATCAAACACCTATAGGCAAGGGGTAGAGGTGTCCAGCTAAGCTGCCTAGGTAAAACTCACTGTGTCCTTCATTCAAAATATAGGGACAATCATGTCAGTGGAATGATTTACTCAAATGGGTTCAGCTGTTTCCATGTTTCATATCACTTGTTTTGGAAAACAGAAGACTGTTGAGACATGGGCCTTTGTATGCTCTACTGCTGTTACGCTTTCATAAGTTCTGAATATTGGAGTCAGGGGATAAACCTGGATTTTTATGCATTTTGGAGTTGTATGAAAAAGAAAAACATAAGCTGTGTGCTGCATTCAGATGGGAGTATGCTTATAGGTATACACAGACAATCAAAATGATGGTAATGAATATAAAAATGTGTGTCTGCTGTAATTAAATTCATACAGCCCTCCTAATATGGACACATGAAAAGATGCTGTGTATTGCTATAAGTTCCACTTCTAGTGATGTAACTGCATTTGCACAGACTTACATGGATTAAAACCCAGTTACATCCTAAGTTAGTCACACTGGTATAATTTCTGCAGTTTAGTGGAGGCATGAAACTTCTGAAGGTAGTTTTCTGCTTTTTTTTTTTTTTTTTTTTTTTTTTTTTAGTGTCTGNTTTGTTGTGGTGATTAAATTTTTTAGGGTGTTTTTTTTTTTTTTTTTTTTTTTTTTTTTTTTTTTTTTCAGTGACTGGCATCTTAAAGACATTTGGAAACAACATAGGATGATAAATTATCATCAAGGTAGTGATTTAAAAAATGTGTGCAAAACTAGTGCATAACAGAAACACTGTCCTTTCAGCAAGGAGCAAAGCAGAGAACAGGACTGCTGCATGAATTTTCCTGCAAAGTCTTTAGCAGCCAGACTAATCCCAGACACACCTCGTGCTGACCTTTACACACATATGCACAAAACTTTCTGGGAGACTTCCTTCCCCCAGTCCTTACTTCATCTCCCAGCAGGGCTGCCTGCTGGACCCGGTGATCCTGCTTCCGTACAAAGGGAGAGAGCCTCCACCTACCTTGCTCTCCTTCCTTCCCTCCCCAGTTCCTCACTCCCTCTCTTCCCCTCAGGCTGGCAGGATTCGTCGGGCAGAGCATGCAATCAGTTTGCAGGGAGCAGCCGCAGCCACAGGAAAGATGCAGAAGCACAACCAGAAGGAGCACCTCTACAAGCTGCTGGTGATCGGGGACCTGGGAGTGGGCAAAACCAGCATCATCAAGCGCTATGTCCACCAGAACTTCTCTCCCCACTACCGGGCCACCATCGGGGTGGACTTTGCTTTGAAGGTGCTGAACTGGGATGCTGAGACCGTGGTACGGCTGCAGCTCTGGGATATTGCGGGTGAGTACAGAGGAGAACCCTTTGCACCATAACCCATCCAAAGACAATACAGAATATATTCGTTTGTAGTGTTCTAAAAGTTGGAAGAGTTGAAAACTGCCAGTGCCTGTGCTGCGAGGGAGAGCACACTAAAGAGAGAAAACTTTACGGGCAGATTGACATTTTAGAGTTTCCCTAAAGCCAGCAGACTCCCAAACAAGAGCGGTCAGAGTGGGACTTGTGTTGTCTGATTTTCCTCCCAAGCCCTTGGACACATTCAGGGACTCAGGCAACACTCTCCAAGTGCCCAGTCGTTTCTCTGCAGCAGACAGTGTTCAGTTTTGCCTCCTTAGACTATCAGAACTCTGTGACAGGAGGAAGAGTAACAGGAATGTCCTGTTACATCTATTTAATTTGTTGGAATAGATGAAGGTTTCAGTAAGTTGATTAAAATGATTTTTATAGTTTAAAAAATAAACTATCACTGAGTTAGTTTATCAAAATATCTTCCTTCTTCCTGTCCTTCCTCTCTGTCCTGCCTTCCCTCCTCCAATGAAAACAACTTCTTGTGTGCTTTGAAAAGAGAAATGTTCCTATTTGGCAATAATCATCGTTAAAACTATAATTACTCGTGTTTAATGATCCTTATTCCAACATCAGGCAAAACAACAGATAGTTTACCTTGTGCAAGGATAAAAAGAGTAAAGAAGTTCAGGTATCCCCACATGCTTACATCATAAAACCCCGCAGAATTTGACATTATTGCTGTCAGCACTTCAAAGTTTTTAGATTTGGCTTCAAATTAAACCCACAATTTTTTTTTTGCCACCCCCTTTCTGGAAGTTAATAATTTTTGTTCCAGTCACCAAAATAAGTTTGTATTGATGTTATATTTCACATGCTGTAAGTAATCATTTTTCATTTAGGAATATAGAAATCCAAGTACAGCTGTAACACGATGGATTGCAGCAGAAAGAGTGGAATTTAAAAACTCAGTTAAATGAAGAAGTTACTTTCATTGAGTAGGGAATAAAGGTGAACATTATATCAGCTGTTAGGCAACTGTGCCAGCCTGTGGCCTGAGTTGTGGGCTCAGTGATCTAGTCTGGAACGGCACCGAGTAAAACTAGTGAAATGAAAAAATTCTTGACATTCTTATCGGCGGAGGGAGTGCCTTTCTTCTACACTTAGCTGTCTCATGTCTGGGCTCTGAATTTGGCACTAAGGTACTAAAACTTATGCAACAATGCTGCTTTATGCCAAATGTATAAACTCCTCTTTTTCACACGGCAATACAGTTTTGTGTTTTTATAATGTTAAATACATATATGCTCAGTTTTATTTATGAAAAGTTGGAATAATGGGGAAAACATTTCTTTTATTGTTCACCAGTGAGAGATTATAGCAACAAATACGTACACTGCTAGAAGAACTTTTCTGCATGAGAAAAAGCATTTAATAGTAAATTCTGAATGTATCAGGGACTTAAAGAATGTATTTTGCATGCCTTGTTTCAGAGATTTATTACACTACTAATCATGTGCTGGCGGATCATATGATGTAGCTTTCAGTCAGGCTGCAGAAGCAATTACACCTAGTTGTAGTACTGAATGACCAGCATGCTTTCTGAGTTATCACACATGACAGAGAGAATTACATCACAGTACTAAATTTCATATGAATTACCCAATTCAAAGCATCATTGTGAAGGTCAAGACAGTGGTCGGTAATAAAAAGTGTTGCTGTCTTAGTTTTAATGGCTTCTGCTTAAGGAGCTGTAGCTGTTGCTGGCTGTACATTGAAAGTAAGTTCTGTAAGCAACACACTGAATTCAAATGATCGTGATGCAGGCGTAAAAGTTATCACACAATAAGGCATCTGACTGGTGAGAGCAAAAGTGGTTTAAAAATGAAAGAGAAGTAAAACTTATTGGAAATAGGAAAATAAAATTTCTGGTCTCAGGACATCCTCTCTCTCTTTGTAGGACCTCTGTTATTAGGTCAGGTTTATCTTTGGGGATAAAGAAACAAACTTTCAGTCTCTGACCAAGCTGAAGGATGTTGGCTTAGCATACAATTGAAGCAAATGCTGTGAATGCATCAATAATATTTCCTATCAGTATTTATGTATGACTACATATTTATGTATGTATATATAGATATCAGGTATTATTTTAGCTCTTATATCCTTTCCCCTCTCCATTACACAGGCAGTGAACCCAGTACCACACATATTGTGCTCTTCCTTGCACTGTGGATCAGTGGGTAGTAAATTGTTTAACAATCTAGAAACTATTTTCTCAAAAATGTTTTGAGTAAAACCAGTGTTGAGTTTATCTACATTATTAGTAGTATTTATATACATGGTGACTTCACTGGAGGAGTGACATATTCGAACGGTGGTAGGACCAAGCAGTTCACTCTGGTTTACCCTTACTATACATAAGAAGAAAAAACAAATTTGGTTCATCCAGTGCAATCTAATTAAATGTGCTTAATATTTCTATAATGTATTTTTTCTGTATTTTTTACTTTGGTAAACAAAACTATAATAAGATCTACTAGCTAAATGCTGAAACTGCATTTATTTAGGTAATAGAAATATACCAAATAATAAGTATAAATAAGCATTAGAAAAATTAATTCAGGGATGATGTAGGCTCTGCATTACACATTGTTACATTAAGACAGGGTCTTTAACACATAATGTATTCCTGAAGCTATGGGTGTTAGGCAGATAGAGTTGGATTAAACATGATTTTTTTGATGTTATGATGTCTGCAACAATACATTGTCATTAAAATCTGTAAACTTACGTCTGATTCAGTGAAGTGCCTAAGTTTGAGGTGACTGAATTTTTAGTATTGTGTGTGGGAGGAGATACACATTATAAAATTCTCCTTGTCCTTAATTTCTTCACACCAATTCCATTTTATTTCACCTTATGTTCCAAATTATCAGTTTTTGTGTTTCTGTCAAAGTGTGCCATCATCTCTACTGCTGTGTTATATGCAACTTTAGATCTTGCTCCTCAGACAATTTCTCTTTCTTTATCTTTTCTTCTGCCTTTGTGTATGTATCCTTTAAATTCATTAACAAATTATTAGCAGGAAAGCTTTAAAATAAATTCTTAATCATATTTTGCACAAGGCTACTGTGGATGGGGTTGGCCCTGCAGATGCAGGCTGGCACACCACTTCTGAAGAAAAGAGCTGTTGCAGACAGCAGATCCGGGTGTATTTCCTTTTCCCTTCTCTGCAAGGCTGCTCTCTGTGCTATTGTCTGTGTTTCATGCCCACACAGCCCAGAGATTTCTCTGAAGACCAGCTTCAGCTGCAGATTTACTGCAGGGAGAAGCTGTGAGAGAATCATAGAGCAGTACATCAGAGTCTGCTCTCTGCTCCTTTTCCACAGCCACCTCAGCATCCCCCTTACCACATCTTCTGCATATATGTGGGCTGGATTATTCATTGCTACCAAAAAGATGTTGGTTTGTGTTTAAAAGGCTGGTTCTCATCTTGTAAAGAGTTGGGCCAATGCTTTGGAGAGAAGAACAGTGGGGAAAGAACAGTTCCATTTCCTTTCTCTGACACTTTCAACTTTGGAAACAGCAGTCTTTGTATGGATATAGGAGAGTGTCTCTGCAGTTGTAAAAGTTTTTAGGACTGTTGTGCTGCAGAAGGAGCAAGCAAAAGCGTGTTCACTAATGCCAGGCACAGCACGTCCTCAGCATTTTAGGCTTTCAGCAGCTGCTAAGCGTTGCTGTACATATGCATAAATAAGATAGTCATGGTGATTTCTAAGCTAAGTTACCTTGAAATTACTGTTCTGCAAACATAAATAAGTCTCTTACTGTGAGGGTTTTATTTCAGTTTAGATTGGTGGTGGAATCTGTGAGCCAGATCCTGCTGACCACCTAGTTTTCCACATTCTGGGGTGGTGAACATCACCTCAAGGCTTGCTTAAGCTTCAGTCCATAAAGACAATTATTTGAATTCAAGTGTGAATATTCTGAAAGCTGTTTCAAAGTGAAAGGTAAAAAATGTTTAAACCTTCTCCACAATTTCCAGCTTCTCAGTGTTGGCTGAAAGCTCTCTGTAAACCAAGGCAGTTCCCAAAAGCATTTGTCTCTTAGGATAAGGGACAGTGGCAAGAAGTAAAACCCATTGTAAAACTCAGCATGAGGCAGTTTTGGTCAATTTTTAACTTGTGCCATATTTCAGATGCTATGGTCAAGGTAATGGAAATTATTTGAGTTTTAGCACTTATCATTACTTTTTATAATTTTATCAGAGATTATAGCAGTTAGTGAAAACTGTAGATTTCTGTACAAATTTATGTGGGGTGCATTTTTATGAACTATGAAAATTCAGATGTTCATGCTTTAAGCCTATGAACTGATAGCTTTCCCTGCTGCAGTGGTCCCTGCCACTGAGGTTAGGATAAATGTGCAGGCAGCTGCCCTTCAGACAGGGAGTCCTTCCTTTGAATAGGAATCTTGTTGCTTTGTCACCTTGGTCTCTCTGGGCTCACTTCAAAGTGGGGTAGGATTCATCTAAATTAACAATTAGACATTTCTTCTCAGTGCCTGACTACAAAAAGACCCTAACCTTAGGCACTCCCTAAGTTAATTTTTTAAAATCTAACTTAGGGCTGATAACACCCAACATAAAACACCATCTCAGTGAGCCATCAGACTTGTGGGGTTTGATGCCAAGTACCAGTGGCCCTGCAAGAAATTCAGTAAAGTACAATGGTCCAGATCAAACAAGTATTTCACAAGTTCCCGACCCTTCTAGTGAAAAGCAAAACCCATCTTCCTCAGTCCTCCTGCAATAAAGCAGATTCAAATGTTCAAGGCTGTCTGTGAGATACCACTGAATACTTAATGGTTGATCTGCTTTCTAATCTAATTACTGCCGAAGTCATTGTGTTGCTGAAAACCTAAGGCCAGATTTTGCCATCTTTAATACATCAAACAGTGCCAAATTTTATGAGTAATTCTGCTAAATGAAAAAGTTTTAGGAACCTCATCTATTAATATATGATTTTGTTCACATAAGGAAGAATCTGTGGGGAAAAAAGGGTCCTTCTGCATCCTTAGACATATTATTTAGCTCTCCAAGCACAATGCAAATACTAGAGTTCACTTTATCCACAATATAAATTAAAGTAAAGCCATTATGCAAATGTCATAAAACTAAAACTCTGATTTATAAAGCACCGCTTTTTCTGTTCGAAGTTGCCTAATGTCTTTCTGCCAAGTATATTCATATATTAATTATAACTGATGGAGGAAAAAAAAAAACACTTCAAAAAGAGTTTAGACAGTTTATCCAGCCAGCAGCTCCATTTTTTCTCTTTCTTTGAAGTGATTGATGATGGAAATTGGTAATCCCTCTCTTCCTGCATAATGCTGCTTTTACAAACATGTTGGCTTTTCTGTGCGGGGAAAATCCTGTGTATCTGCAAAAGCAGCTGGAAGCAAGAGGAGGAATCAGTATCATACAATTTGTCAGAACTTTGTGGGCTACTACTAGGCAGAAGATCACAACACATGAGCCTTTTATTCCTCTAGTAACTTTCTTTGTAATGAATAATTTAATGCTGCAAATGAATAATTTAGTTCATGTTTTATGACACCATGTCTCACATATCTTAGAGATCTGTGTCCCAATAAATATGAGTGAAGCCTGAGTTTAGCTGCTCTTATATCATCTACATGTAAGCATCTCAAGAACTTTGTGTGAGAAGTATAAAGTATCACTGAAATACAATATCCACCAAAAATTATTTGTACATGTTGCTGCTTACCTCACTGCTATGTTTCTAATCAGACCTTGGCTTTTGTTTGAAGGCACCTTCTTGCAGATGAAAAAAAATTGCTCAACAAGGAGATTATTGAATAACACATGACTTAGCCATGCATCTGATTAGCCCACTGATAGGAATCATAAGACATTTGAATAAAATATAGACCTAAGAAATATTGAATATGACCTCTTATTTCCCAGAAATAATTTATTTCTATCTTGCTTTATCAATAGGACACAGTGTTCCTTTAAGGTAAAATAGTCTAACAGGGATTTGGAGAAGACAGACTTCTTTGGTTCCTGTATCATGTGAATTACTTTCTCCTTGCTGCCACAGTGCTAAAAACCAAAGATAAACATCACAAACTGATGGTGTTGACCCCATAAGTGGGTTCAGTTCTACTTCCATTAAATGAAAGGGCATGGTCTAGAAACCCAGCAATCAGCACTCTTCCCTTCTCATCCCTCCCTAACTTTTGACAGCACAATTTCCATCACATAAATCCTCCACAGGTAACCTTCCTGGGGTCAGAGGCAGACTGCCAATCTTGTCTTCCTAACCTACTCAAAATTACTCACATTGAGAAAATAAAACCAGAAACAGGTTTGTATTGAATGTTTCTATTTTCATAGCACTTCTTCCTAGCTATTGAAGCATATACAAGATTTGTCTTGCTTAAAGACTGATATTGTTGTGAAATGTTTCAGGAGTTTATAATTAGTTGGATCACAGCTCAGCAGTTGACATCAGTGGAAATTCTTTTTTTTTATTTTTAAGAAAATTCTGCATCATTTATTTTTTCAGAGTTCCCATGAAAACAGCAGATATGTTAACAGATCTACAGCTGATCAACATACCACATGCTGATATCAAGTGTGTTGACTGTCATACTGCTAGTCATATAAAATGATATTTACAAGGGTCCGTATTTGATTATAACAATATATTGTTAGCTCACAGAAATTCTGTACCTTCACAGAAAACACTTTAAATTCAGCAAATAAAAGCATAAACTTCTGACCAGATCTAGTATGAAAGTCTCCTCCGAGATCCTTTCACTGGAGCAATACAGCTCTTCATATTGCTACTGCTGTGCTATTTCTTAGAACACTTTCCATGTTTGTAAGGCTTTAAATTCACCTTCCTCACCTCTGTGTTTTAGTTTGCAAATAAAAGTGAACTTGTAATTACTCTAATGCTTGGTATGGCTCCAGAGCTAAATTATGTTACTGCTGGTTATTATCACTTGCATGAGAATATGCAGGACACACTTCATGCATGAGCAGTTCAGTTGAGTTAGATGTTTTACACAAAATACCATAATATGAAGGAGCTTCCAGTCTGGTACCTAGATTTTTTTGTGACTCTTGTTTAAAGTCCTGTAATATACACCAAGACCTTTGGTACTGTCCACAGACCGAAAAATTTGGCAGCCTGATAAGATCATATGCTGAACTTCATTAAATTTCCTTGGGTATTTGCTTGAAAATTCCTTTTTTGTGCAATACTCTCCTGGATTTTCATACAAATTAGTCTAGTGTGGTACTTATTTAAGCAAAGAGTAGTTTCCCAGAGACTTATAAACTGAAGTCCTGCCTTCAGTAATGTTATCTTAGAAAACCCGCTATTTGAAATGCTGATCTAGAGTGGAAGCACTGATTTTTACAGGGTGGTGTGTTTTTTTTTTCCCCCTCCTACTTTCTTCATCACAGGACAAGAAAGATTTGGAAACATGACCCGGGTGTATTACAGAGAGGCTATGGGGGCATTTATTGTCTTTGATGTTACAAGACCTGCAACGTTTGAAGCAGTGACAAAGTGGAAAGAGGATTTGGACTCTAAGTTGGTTCTTCCAAATGGCAAACCTGTGCCGACAGTGCTTTTAGCAAACAAATGCGACCAAGGAATAGATGTTCTTATGAACAATGGCATCAAGATGGATCAGTTCTGCAAAGAGAACGGGTTCGTGGGCTGGTTTGAAACATCAGCTAAGGTAATGTTTCCATTTCTTTTTAAATGTTTCTAAGGACAGATAAATCAATTCCTAAAATAGTTGCTTGGGTCTGTTGCCTTACTCTTTGCTGTTAAAAATAACATAGTTCCATAGTAAAAATAACTAGTTCCATAGTAGCTAGTTCTCAAGGTTATTGTTCTGTAAACATAGCCATGTTATTGTAGAACGATCTTATCAATTGCATTCCTTTCCCATAGACACAGATCTTTGATGGACATTTTCCTTGACCACTGTAGTTGAAGGAGGAAGAACTGATCTCCTCCAATGACTAGTGATTTCTAAAAGAGTATTTAAGAATAAAGAAGGTGGGTCTTGCCCTTCCTTCCTTCCTTTCCTCTGAACTTGAACACAGCTGTCTCTGGCTCTTCTTTCTGCATCTCCAGCATTCCAGCAGCGTTAGGGTCTAAATATGCACCTTGCAAAGCTCCTCTCTTGGTGTAATTAATTAAAGGTGAATTTGTAAATTTATGCATTTTTACTTCTTTTAGGTCTTTTATTGCAAAGCAAACTATGTGCAACATTCTTAAATGCAGATGTTCTAATGTGATAGGCCAACAGCACAGTATGTACCCAGTCAACAGGTTACTGTGCTATAGCCTGGAAACGAAGATGACCTTAGGAAGGGCATAAAAGCCACCTCTTTTGAATGATATGAGGATGTTTTTTGTAATTCTTAACATTGAATATTATCTCTAGATATTTATATAACCACTTTGCCTGAGAAATGCTGATTTGAGACAATAGCTTTATTTTCTTAGATTCCAGAAATAAAGTCAATCTATTGTGGTGCTTGTACAATGTTTGCTGTTATAAGCTCTCATTCTCAAAAGCCTTTTCAAAAAAATCACATATTTGGAGAGGAAGGAAATATCAGTGGTGAAAGTGCTGAAAGAGCTGCTCTGAGGTTCCATTCTTTGCCTTGGTGCAGATTTCCTGAATGCCTGGAAAATTGAGATAAAATCAGAAAGGGCACTCAGACTTTCAGATTATGAATGCCCAAGGTACATTGGTACTGTATATCAATTTGAGATGTCTCAGATAATTTCAGTGCATGCAGGATTTGGAGAGCTGGAATGTGAAATATTGATTTGAACACAACAATTCAATGGATATTGTGTTGATTGTATCCTCCTATTATGAGCACTTGTGTCATCACTGACAGCTCTGGGGAACTTTTGGATGTTTGAAATGTAGACATTTTGGTTCTGGTTTGACCTAGATTGTTACTAGACTGAAAGCCAAAATGCTACATTTGATTTTTTAATTCCTTTTAAACACTTTATGTAATTTACTTGAGAACATTTGGCGTGTATATTTGTGCTTTACTTTTCTGGTCTTGACACCTTCTTTAAGCACTAATATTTAAAAGGTGTTTCACTTGTAATCAGCAGAAGTAACAGCAGGTGAATAGCAGCGTGTCCCAGCCTGCCTCAAGCACTGCATGAACTCTGGGCTGAGATTGCAGCTTTTCAGTACTTAAAAGAGGCTTAGAAGAGAGATGGGGACAAACCTTTTATCAGGGCCTGTTGTGATAGGACAAGGGGTAATGGTTTTAAACTGAAAGAGGGTAGATTTAGACTAGAGAGAAGAATTTTTTTTTTCTGATAAGGGTGGTGAAACACTGGAACAAGTTGCCCAGAGAGGTGGGGGATGTTCCATTCCTGGAAACATTAAAGGCCAAATGGAATGGGGCTCTGAGCAAACTGATCTAGCTGAGGATGTCCTTGCTGTGGCAGGGGGTTTGGACTAGATGACTTGAAAAAGTCCCTTCCAACCCAAAACATTTTATGATTCTGTCTCTTTGTAATTAGTGTTGTTGCTTTCGTACGGAATGGGTCTCAAATCTAGTTACTGGTTTATCCAAATGCCAGTTTTAGGGAGAAATTTTGGTCTAGGTCAGTTTGTAAATTATCTTGATCCACAAACATGGTACTTCCTATTCTTTCATGTGCAGCACCTCGTTTGTATTCAGGTCTGTGGTTCATCTGCTGATTTATGTTGGGTAAGGCCAAGAGAATCCAGTCTTCCTCTTTGCGATTAACTACATTTTACTATGAGAATGGAATCTGTACCATGAATTCCATGCATCAGTCCCCAGCAAGAACCTGTCCACCACTCAAAAAAGGACAACCACATTTATTGTGCCAAGGGCCATTGCAGGTCATGACAGAAAATGAATGTACAAACAACTTCAAAGGTCACTGAGAGGTTTTACCATGATGATGGAGCCAGTCTGGGGCAGAACTATGAAAGTGTAAAATGCATTTAAAGACATAAATTTTTAAAAAGTCACAACAGAGGATATTTTTTCCAAGTTTGTTTAAGTCACAAAGAATTAAGGTTTTGAGTTATTTTAAACATAGGAAATATCTAGATTCTTGTTACCTTATTTAACTCTGAAACCCAAGCAGTCCTTAGATTGCCAGTGTAAGCCTGTAGGAACAGAAAGAAATACAGCTATGACAAGACTGTGGAGGGAGTGGTGAGAGTTGAGGATGCATAACTGTTATCAGACTGTGCTCTGCTACTATACACCAGAGGCTAGGAACCTGTTATTCTGCAACCCACACACATGATTTCTGCTCTGAACTGGAGTCTGCTGACTTTAAAATTGTGCAAAGAAGGATCATACCAATAAAGAAGGTAGAATTACAACATTTTGGCCAAGTTAGATCAAAATAATTTCCCCACTTGATCTAAGTTCTAAACTAAACCCTACACTTCCTTTTCTAAACAAAAGTTATTATTACTGCTATTTTAGAATGTTGGATACTATACATATCTGGTATTCTTTCAGCCCAGGACATAATAAGTAATTGAACTTGGGTCTCTGAAAAATAAGTACCTAACTGTGTTTGCTACAGAGAACAGAAACTCTTCTGAAACAGAATAACATGGACAAAGGAGTCATCATACTGCAGCTAGAAGTTTTAGCAGTTCAAATAAGTAATAACTCTCTTTTTGTGATATTCTGGAATAATTAGATCTTCAGAGGTTTCCTGGAGATGTGCTTAGAAGTGTTAAAGCCTTCAGAGAAAACTGAATATGATTTATGCATTTTGGAAAAACAAAGGTGATTACTTATGAAAATAACATCTTTTCATTCTGGTTGCCTTGCAGAAAGTAGTATGCTGTATATGTACCTACTATATTTCAAGCTGTCAATGGTTTTAAATTTTTGTCTGTAGCACTGGCAGCTTACACCAAAAAAAAATCACTGTATTATTCCCTGGAGCAATTTTTTGTAAGTTAACAGCTCTAATGTAAAACATTTGAGCCACCTAATGCATTCTCATGTATTCGTTTTGATTCTTACATTAATCTGAAGGAAATGCTCAGCCTGTTTCTGTCTTCTGCTCCCTGCAGAGGTAGAAGAATTTGTTTGGATAGTTTGCCATGTAAGAAGAGCCTTACTGGGCAACAACAGCACACAGTACAGTCACAAGTTACACTATTGCCATATATCCGGTGGTGAGCCTGGTCTCTTTTATATCTGCATATTTAGTTCACTCATTTTGATTGCAGTCTGAGAGGCACATCCCCAGACAGTCACAAAATAACCCTGAATAGTAAATTCTTTAATAAATTTCATGACCACAACTACTGCGAAAGATTCATTCTTTTAAAGGAAGGAAATTTCTTCTTCCTGTCACACATTTAATTATCCAGCACATGGCCAGAGCAGCTGAGAACTCCACTCACATTTCCAAGCCTTTCAACTGTTTTCACAACCATTTGTAGTTCAAAGAGGTGAGCTTTTGACTTGGATTAGAAAAGGAACAATTTCAAGCTTATTATCACTTTATAATGAAAATGGAACTTGTGCAACAAAACAGACAAGTCAGGCAAAACTAAATGTGCTTGAAAGTACCTAATTCAGAAATAACTTGAAATACTTTACAAGTGGCCATGACTGTGCTGTGATTATGCCTCAGTTCCTCTTTTCCCTGCTGTAATTCTGCTGTCAGCAATGCAGAATTAGATGAAAAGACATTCATGTTTTGTCCAAATTGCCCATTGTGCTTTTCAGATCTCTACAAAACTAGGTTAAGCACACAGCTCCTTGTCTCCTGAGCATCATGGCCTGCAGACTGATGAGCAATCTGAGTCTCTGGGCTATTTGGACACATTCTAATTGGACCAGGAAAATGTTATAGAATCTTTCTGCCCCTAAGAAATGTAGATAATAACATGCCCTTTCTTCAGCTTTTGCTTGACAGGCAATCAATGGTGTGTCACCACAGAATCAGAATCATTTGGGTTGGAAAGGACCTTAAAAATCATCTAGTTCCAACCCCCCATAGGGACCAACTGCTGGAGTAGCAATCAGAAGTTCTCTTTGCCTTTTACCTGCTGTGCTACCTTAGAAAGTCATTCTCTCCTCTGACCCAGCCTTTACTTTGACAGAGCAAGGATGTTAATTCTGCTCATCTTACCAGTGAGCTCTGTGAACAAACCAAGCTCTACTAGCCTTTGTTTAAATCACAAATACTTCAGTTCTTCTGACTGGACAATTATTATGGAAGAGGAAAAAAGCAAGCTCTGCAGTAGATTTACAGAGGAACAGGATAAGCAGTTCCAATTTCAATAATGAAAAACAAGGTTTGGACATGTATTTGAATTAGGCTGACACTCTAAGCTAATCTGCTGATCTGGTAACTTAAATCCAAGCAATCCACTTGAGGCTGCCAGACCCAGTTAGGGATGTATGGATCCCTACATTATATTTTTAATTCACTAAAAAAAAAAGTCTAACCAATATCACTGTGCAGAGTCTTAGAAAATATTTCAGCTTCTGCCATAAAGCAATAAATGAAGCTGATGCTTAAGGCAGAAGATTTCATTTCACATATACATTTACTTTGATCAGAATCCTCTGCAGTTTGTTTCCTGTAATTAAAAGGAGTTGGTTCAGATTATCCTATGGGTGTTAGAGCTGTCCTGTAGCTCTCTGGATCACTTTTATGAAATACACTTTTTAGTGCTGTCCCCAAGATGGAAATTCACAGAATCACAAAGTTCTTGAGATCAGAAGGTCATTTAGAGAAATAATTTTGTTGCAGAATTTTCGACCAGCTCTAAGAATTCAATCACAGAAATGATCTTGTTCTTAGAGTTGCAGTCACAGCAGTTCACATCCATGAATCTCATGTTCACGAATCCAGATGGCTTTTAGCTTGTATGGCTAAAAGCCATACATTTTCCTAGAAGCACAACCACAGCAGTACATCACACCATCTTAATAAGGCTCTGCTCCAGTGATTTCCAAAGGAGTTCTGCTAAGGGAGCGTGTGGAGCCATTCCCTCAGATTGCTAGCTCCAGGGGAGTGCATGTTAAAACATCTTGAAAGTCATTTCCCTGCTCCCAGATTTTAATGCATTACGGAAATAAAATGTGGAAGCTATGAGTTTCTCACTAGGCTCCCATCTAATACCCGAATATTTCACAATTTGTAAAAGTTTACTTATGGGAAGTCAATTTCCTTCAACTTCAGTAGTAGTCTAAAGTCATGTCTCTAAGCAGTGATGATTTAGAGCTCCCCAGGTGCCCTGGGCCTGCATACACCCTTCACCCTGGCTCAGAAGAAACAGATTCAGTCAGAGGAAGAAACTATCAAAAAGGGAAAAGGGAAATGTAAATCAAAATGCAAAAAGGGAAGAGCTTTATATCAGAAAACAACCAGACAGACAAATCTAAGATATATGCATGGCAAAGAAACAGACATTTCTTTCATCTGAAAGTGAGACAGCCCCTTAAAACTAGCAAGGGTCTTTTTTCTTCTACAAAGAGCTAAGAGTCAGTCTAATCTGTGGGGACTTATTTCATATATTAAAATGGAACGCCCTAAATGCTACTGTTCTGCATCTGCAGTAGAGATGGCAGATAAGGGGGAAGGTAATCCAGAATGCAAAAAAGTTGCTGAGCTTGTATACTGCTTTGAGTCACATTCAATAATATATTTATTTTCCCTGCAGTTGATTATTTCTTACAAGACATTCTTTCCAATACCAATAAGATCAAAAGTGTTAAATAATGCATTTCTCTTTCCCGGCCCTGAGTAGCTATGCTTTCCATATAACTGCCCATTAAAGGGATATATTTGAATGAGATCAATCTACAAAGCAAACTCTAATTTCATTGGTGTCTTACAGTGTTCCCTCCTGACTTTCAGGGGTTACTCAAAGTTATTTTCTTTGCCTTGTTTTTTTGGTAATAGAATAAAGGGTATCATGTACTGATTTTAACTTTTGCATTCCTTCTTGACGAGGGCAGGAGAAAGACCAGCTCAAGCAGTCAGGCATCATCACAGAAGCAGGGTTCAGGTCCTTGCTCTGGCAGACATTGCAGGTTGATGCAGGGTAAGTCACTTAGGGATGGATTCACAACTCAGCTCTTGCACTGAGTCTGCAGTGTCTCTCAGATGCTGGAGCTTGCTGAGGCATGTTGCCTTACTCTTTGCTGTTAAAAATAGCTGGTTCCATACTAGCTAGTTCTCAAGGTTATTGTTCTGTAAACATAGCCATGTTATTGTAGAATTATCTTGTCATTGCATTCCTTTCCCATGGACACAGATCTTTGATGGACATTTTCTTTGACCACTGTAGTTGAAGGAGGAAGAACTGATTTCCTCCAATGGCTAGTGATTTCTAAAAGAGTATTTAAGAATAAAGAAGGTGGGTCTTGCCCTTCCTTCCTTCCTTTCCTCTGAACTTGAACACAGCTGTCTCTGGCTCTTCTTTCTGCGTCTCCAGCATTCCAGCAGCGTTAGAGGCACACAGAAAAGGGCTAGGCACCTCAGGGGACAGGGCAAGGCGAGATGCCCAGGAAAGTGTTTTATAAAGGCTGGCATGCTGAATCAGGAATAGAGGACTGATAATAGCAAAGACACCATGATACAGCTAAGATCCTTCCTTTTCGGTCTCACAGTAAGAGCTGTCCCTTGGGAAAGAGCTTTTCTTGGGAAAGGAAAGTGTTGCATTCCTACCTTATCATGTGAAGACTTCATCCTATGCCACCTCCCACCTTCCAATGGGCCACCACATGCTGGACCAGTTTTCACGCAGTTTCCTCTGTTTGTGGCTCGGCATTTTCTCCATTTGACAAATGACCATAGCAGCACTTCCCTATCACAGAAAGATGCTGTGTAGATAAACACATCAAAGATGCAGTGCTGAGTAATACCAGCCTTAAAAGCAATATGGCAAGACAGAGCTTCCCCTGTGTTTGGAGAATTGTGAAGGTAAAAGTGACCTCAGAGGAGGCTGGATAACAAGCACTACAGATACATCTAGCACCGTGTCAGGAACCAGATGACGTCTGGACATCTTGCTGTTCTGAAGTAGCTCCACCAAGGAGGCAGAGCAGGGCCCTCAGGATGACCCTAAAAATTTGCTCAGAATGTGAAAGGAAATTATTATAAAGAAAGCCAAAACCAAAACAAAAAGGAGAGGAGAGGAGAGGAGA